>FTPT01000182.1:0-34179 GCA_900156845.1 Coprinopsis strossmayeri
GTGCGGCCGCTTTCCACCAGTTTCTGATCCTAGGTCATACTTACATAGGAGAACTCGGACGTTCAACCGGACTCCGACTCGCATCTTACCAATTATAAGCGCCCGATAACAAGTACTTCCCTCCTGGGCCCTACGCAGCTCTTCCCAAAATTAACCAGATACCACCGGAAAGCCCGGACAATTGGATGCGAGTATCCAGCATCCCATCAACGATTCGTCACTATTCAGTTACTCGGTTGCAGTATCACTTACAAATTTAAACATAGCTCAGAGCATCTTGAATCGTGAAGTCGTAAGGAACAGTGACAAAGTACAAAAAATCGAGATACATATATATATGTAAGAAGACAGAAAGAACATAACATCACAGTCACGATCAAGAAAAGAAAAGAAAACAGAAAAGTATGAATTACAGTTCGGGTGGTATCCATATCAAAAAAAGGGTAACCAACTTCAAAAAAAAAAAAGTTCAGTTCATTATATTCTATAAATCTCAACGCCTCGACAGGATAGCACTACCCCAATTTAAGGTTTACTCCCCCGCAAACAGCCGAATAACCATATACACCGTCGAGCCCACAAAGCGGACAACTATAGCAAGAGTTCAACAAATCATCAGCACCATGTCATATCAAGATAGAAGAAGACTCACACGCAAGCGCGGCAACTGAGAATAACAGGAAGGCCATATAGCCTTGCACAGCTTTACCAGCTCCGTCATTGTTATAAGTCGTCTTCGTAATCGCAGCGGCAAGAAGACCCTATATATCACCCCCAATCATCAGTAACCCAAAACACCATTCAAAAAAGAGAGACAAAGAACGCACATTTGTCAACGTCCAAGCCAACAACACACTATTGGCAACGCCAATTAAGTTCCAAACTCCAATCACAAGCAAAAAAAAGACGCACTTGGTCCTGAAATTTCTGTAATAATCCTCCTGCTGCGTACTCGAATCAACCTTTTGCTCAGCTTTGGGCGGTTTCGTGTTAAGCACATGGATCGCATCTTCATACAACGCATTAATGTCTTTCTCGCTCGTCGGAACCTCGACCTCGACCTCGTTCTTGTTCGTGCTCGTCGCAACCGTGCCAAGGTTCGCTGCCGGCTTGTTGTCGCCCTTTGTACCCCAAGACACGTCGTGCACATTTGCAAACTGGGTAGCAGGCGTTGGTGAGCTATGGTCAGGCTGTAATAATGAGAGGAGGTACGTACGGCGTAAACGTTCAGAACGGCGATATACGAAGGCGCCATGAGGAGGTACTGCAGGAACGACGTGATCATATGCCACGGTTCAAACTAATCCATGGCACCATATTTAGCTCACCAGGCCCCTCAAAGAAGAGACGGGGAAAGAAGGAACGAAACTCACGAAAATAAGCGAAGCGAGCAGATACAAGCCCAACGTCGCCGCCAACGAAACCACAATGTTCCTAAAGATGGCGTTTTGGAAGAAGGTGCCGAAGGTGATCCCGCCGTCCGTATCCCTTGCTATCGATTGAATGCCTTTTACTGCCAAGAAGAACGCGGCGAACTATATCCGTTCAATCATCAGTATCTCAAAGTAATAATAAAAAGAGACACGTACCGTCATATAAACAGTAACCAACGCAAACCCAAGCATCGCCAACGTATAGAACCACTTGGCGCCCTGCGGCCGGTTCCCCAGGGACAGGATAAAGCACATAAGCAACAGACCAAGGTAGAAATAGTTTATGACGACATTGAAGATGTTTATGCCTTTCAACCCAAACTCTTCAGCTTCCATCGCAATCGAGAGGATCGCAAATGCAATATAATAGTTTGCCTGTCAAGTTCAGGTCAGCACGCCTCAATGGCCATGGAGGAGACTCGAGAATTCACCAAGGAGAACCACGCAAATATTAAATTAAACAGCTGATAAAACATCTCAACATGGATCCACGCCTTGCGCATGAACGAGTGCGAGGAGCGGTACAGGTAGTGGAAGTGGACCACACTGTGCACCGCTGCGAAGAAGGAGCCGTTCAGCCATCGTCTTCGCTGCGAGATCAACTCCGGAACCTGGTTATATGCGTTCATTAGCCCGCCGGTATCGTAAAACGGAAAGGTTACCTGGTCAGGCACATCGGTAACAGCATACGCAGATTTGACGTAGTGCAACGTCCACGCTCCTCCTCGCTTCGATACAAGTTCCCAACAAAGAATCTATACAAAACTCAGTACGATTCTGGACTGAATCCATAAAGCACTCACCCGATCCTCAGCAAGATACATATTCGCCGTAAAGATATCAGCGCCAGCTCCATGCATCGTCTCTCCCAAGAAATACTTCTGAAGTGGGCCCTCCCCCGTGGAATCATTCTGCAAGGCAATGTACCGGTACGCACTAAACGCACCAGGTAACACCGTAATGTACCCAAACACGCTCTCAAGCGGCTTGTCGAGGATATTCGACATCTTGTACTCGAAGTTCTGGGCAGCCACGAGGGGATTGATGAGGTTCTGGCCATACTTGCCTTTGAGGGCGACGATCTCCCCGCAGGCGCCGCCAACGTTCGAGTTGATGTCGAACGCTTTCCAGAGATGGTATATTGAAGTGGGACCGGGCATTGTTCCGACGTCGAGTAGGATGCAGACGTTGGGCTCGAGGATGGGACCAAAGGCGTTGAAGAACCACCTGTGCGAGTTGATCTTCTTTTGGTTCTTTTCTTTCAGACAAAAGATGACTTGGACGGGGACGGTGCCTTTCTCTGCGCCTTCGATCTTGAGCGAGGGAGTGACGGATATCTGGGTCGTATACTCGTAGATATGCGCCGTCACGTCCTTCGTGCCCACCTTGGTCTTCGCAATGCCCTCTTGATACGCGCCCATCGCCGCAATAACACTCAACGTCCGCGAGTTAATCTTTGCGCGACCATCACTGACAATGCAGACCACGACTTTCTTCCAGCCGTCCTTCCCCCAGGTCTTGCTCCGGTCACGCTTACACAGGTGGGCGATGTTCTTGATGACGCCGTGCATCGTCCGGCAGAACAGCTCCTCGTCTTCATTGTACATCGTCATCACAATGAACAGCTCCGTCTTGCGTGGCGGGTCATAGTGCACCTGGCGCAACGTAAACCCAGAGTCCTTGAAGTCGTTCGGATCGCACGTCGCGGCGCTATACCGCATATGCGTGAACTCGCGGTCGTTCCTGTTCGGACACATCTCGAGGAGTTTCGGCGGAACAGCATTGTCCAGCACAAAATTTCCGTGGAACAGCTCGACCTTTTTGATCGTTTTGTACCGCCGCGGCACTCTCTGAGGGATCCTCCCATACCGAATGTTCGTATCGTCCGGTGCGGTGCTCGCGCTCCTCTCCTCCTCAAACGGGACAGGCATCCCCGGCCGCAGACTCCCCGAACTCTGTGGATCCCGCCTCAGGAGCGGGATATCACCCGCATCCAGCCCGTCCACCTCGTCCTCGCCCAGATCATACGCGCTGCGCTGATAACCCGCGGATAGAGGCGTGCTCGAAGGTTGCGGAGGCGCTACTTGGAACTGCACATGCGGGCCTAGCACCGGTGGTGGTGGAGGTGGGATCGGTGTATGCGATAGGGGTAGAGGTGGGGAAGCTGGGTGCAGTGGCGGAGGTGAAACGATCATCGGTGGAGGCCCATAGTCATAGGAGCTCGATGGCGGGTACAGCTGGTGCGAAGGAGGTGGAGGCGGCGAGTGGAACGGATTCTGGTGTTGCTGTTGCTGTTGCTGTTGAGCAAACGGGTCGCTGTAGTTGGTCTCATACGGGTTTGGGGTCGGGTGGGCATCGTAGGGATCGTACGGGTTGGGCGTCGTCGTCGGCTGGTACGGTGTAGGGCCATAGCCGTCGTTGTAATGCCGCCGTTGCGCTTCGTCCACCTATTTTGGATTCGTCAACGCGACCAGCGGTCAGGCCCAGCACAAACACACCTCTCGATATTGCGACATAGCTCAGAAATGCTCTTCACACCAACTGCGCCTCCTTTAAAAACTTTATCGTTCTCGTAACGGTCGTCGTCGTTGTCGAGGCTGTTCCTGCGCAGTGATGCCCATACATAGCCCTTTATGTAAGCCCAAGCGATGCAGGAACAACCCCTTTTACGGTTGCAAGCGTTTAACCTGACTGCTCGAACTGTCTGGAAAATGGTGTAAAATCTCTATTTTATGGTCTACGGACAGTGTGTAGAGTCGACTATCGTGCGGAACGTGCCTCAGTCCAACCAGTTCAGAAACGGGGGTAGACGAAGTCTCCCTCCTTGCTGCGGTGGCCACTCAACCCCTACAGATGCCTAACATCGCTCCCTTCTCTCCATGCAGCACAGACGGCGTAGTCTAGCTCCTGCACACCATCCATTTCGTTCAAGAGCGACGCCTCCATGCGGTGCCCCCGTATCTGTTTCCGACGCCGAGCGCGAAGTCGCCAGTGCACCAATTTTTATATTCTCAGGAAGGCAAGCACAGGCAGGTTGCAGGAGTTCCTGGCTGGGGGCACCACGCCTGCCGCTTGATCGCGCGCGGCAGTTCCCGTTGTAGGTTCAACGCAATTACCTGTTTATTTTGAAAAACGTTGGTGTGCGCCTACATGCTTTATATTCTCTGGAAGGTGATTAAAGTTCAGTCCTGTAGACCAATACGCAGAGTCTGAGGCAAGGCCCCTGACGACCAAAAATTCTACCATGAATTCCACCATGGCTGAAGGCCAACGATCATATTTCCGATGATCGGATATGGGGAAACCGGTTGGCAACTTTGCTTCGATCATACTGCGACAGTAACATCGTGAACCCTATGTAAGTAACGTATACTCTGCGTTTCTGCCCTAACTGATTAGAGGCGAGTTCAGAATCTATTTTGTGCTGATACTGGTAGGCTCGATAACTTCAGTTCAGTTAATATCTTATGTCAGAACCGCTAGTATCAACTCCGAGGCATAACCGACTCTGACGGCAGACTTCCTATTCTCCAAGAAATTCTCTATGACAGCAGCGTCTCCGTCCTTTATGATAGTCGGCATCCCAACATAAGAATGCTCATCGGGCTCTGTAGCGTCTGTCTTGTTAAAAGCCGATCTGGAAGCCAGTAGGGTCGCCTCAGCCTTGTCTCTTCTAGTCTTTGGGCGGTTCAGGAATCCCCTTCTTTGTGCTTGCATTTCAACTCTTCACTCCTCTTTCTTCGGCCACGTACCTCTTTCGTTTCTCGTTTGACCGGGTGTCTTTCTTATCATTTGTATTCTGTATTCTCCATTCGATTTCGCCCCACTCGTTTACTTGATATCGCCGAGATGTTCTCAAAGATTACCAGCCTTGGTTTTGTGGTTCTTGCATTGGCCACAAGCCAAGTTCTAGGCCGAGAACGCTGGCTCGAGCGGGACAACAGAGCCGTCTACCTCTATCCTCGCCGATTCGGTCAAGAGCAACCCTCAGTCCTACAGAACCTTAGGGAAGCCTGTCCTTCAGCAGTGTGCGGAACTCTGGCAGGGCAGGGCATAACCCCTTTACTGGCTGCGCAGCCAGAGTGCTCTCAGCAGGACTTTGCGGACTCTATCATCGGTATGAACTTTACTTGGATTTTTCAACCCTATCAGTGTTTGACATTTGCTCAGATGCTAGCAGACAGTTCGATGCTGCGACTCAGGCAAATATGATCGCGATTGCTCAGGAATACCGTCAGGCGGAGAAAAACACCCCTCCTGTAAGTCAATCTGGGTTTCTAGATTACTAGATTGGGCTCCTTACGGGATCTTCATCTTTACAGGACTTTACTACCAACCCTCCGTCTTTGAGAAACTCGGTATTCTGCCAGAAGGCGCCCCAGAACGCTGAGCTCGAGGGCTTAGTCCAAGCTCAAGATCCTAACAACGATCCTGATCTCTTCTTCGACCCTGCCCTGAAAGCGACTGTTCTGAGGGGTACTCAAGCCAATACCGTTCCATTCGATGGATAGAGTCCATGGATCTGTAACCGAGGTTGAATATGCTGTAATGATGTGTCGATACGATGCTACTTGTATGTATGTATGTACTATCAGAATTAGATAGAAGAGATCGGTGTAAAGTCGGTGTAACATACCCAGGCGCAGGTGACAATGCATACTGTTATGTGTCAATTCAATTAAGGGGAATTGTTTTGGAGACGATCTGTCAGCTCTGATCATGATCAGTGAGCAACCGACCACGCGAAGGATTTACTCAAAAGTTAGAGCCATCCCAATGAATGCTCCCGATCACTTTGGAGGACTGGACGGTAAGGATACTGGCACCATTAGCAACTCAATTGGAAGGGCATGCCGTTGGGACGATTAATTAAGAGGGCTACATAACATTGGAACGTCGGCGAAATGGACGACATTTATACGTCGCGTAGGGACACAGAGCGAGAAAAATGCGGGGAGCTACAATGCTCCGATTCGTCGAACAAAACGCGTTGCGAATTCATCAGGCCTGTATAATATAGGAGTACTCTGAGTCGATTGCGAAGAGATCTGTTGGCAGCTTCTCGTGAAGCTCCTTTGGAAACATCGGAAATACGTATCCGAGAATATTTGCCACCCCAAGGCATCCGGATGTATGCTCTCTTCGTCATTTTATAAGTAGTACACTGAGATCAAAGCTATCGCTCCGATATCGGGGCCACCGGCACTAGGCACCCAGGCACCATTGGTTCCATCATGACAACGATGGCACTGAACACAATCTGTCCAGCCACATATTCGCCTCCTTCCAGGGAATGGTGTGGGACATTGCTAGCGTACATAGGTGCAAGCGCACCACTGGATACCAGATACTGGACGACTATGAGGACTCGGTTGGTACTGTGGATTTCGTTTGCAGTTGCCAGGTTGTTCTCTGTTGTTCTGTTGTGCCTTGTACCAGTCGTCAAGGAAAGTTGCAACCCACACCACTGTGACCACTCGCGACCACTCGTGCCTAACGGAGGTCTCGCCACCATTCCCAGTGGAATTTCTTATGTGAAATCTTGTGGAATCAGGCCCTTGTTAGCGTGCTCCCATGGTCGGCATCGCAACATCCACGCTCTATTCTCTTAGCAATCAGCACCGTCTGGACCCGACCGCACTATTAAAGCCTTCAGGACTCATGGATCTTCCACCATCGCTTATTTTCCTGGTTCAGCGAACCCTCTTGCTTGAGTCCTTGACGGCGTGTTTCCTCTTCCTCTTTCCTTCAGGCCGGGTGTCCTCTCTCGTTCTTTTCATTCATTTTATCTTGTGACGCGCTTCAGTCGCCTCTTCTAGTCGCCTTTCTGAACTCACCTTTGGGACCCCAATCGACTCTCTTTTCATTCACCCAGTCACCCATTTGTTGGAAACATGTTTGCCAAGCTCAGCCTTCTTACCTTTGTCTTGCTGGCCACCTCTGACGCGGTTCTCGGTCGCGAGCGCTGGTTGGAACGAGATAACAGGCCTGTGTATCTCTATCCCCGTCGTTTCGGGCAAGAGCAGCCTGCTGTTTTACAGAAACTCAGAGAAGCTTGTCCTGGCGAGGTCTGTGGGACGCTCTCCGGTGAAGCCGTGACCCCTTTGCTCGCAGCTCAACCAGAATGTTCCCAGCAAGATCTCGCGGATAAGATCATTGGTCAGGCAATTTGCAACTACCGCTTCCCATTACGAAGCTAACATCTCTTCGTAGACGCCAGTCGTCAATTCGATGCCGCGACGCAAGCGAACATGATTGCGATTGCCAAAGAGTATCGTCAAGCTGAAAAGAATACTCCTCCGGACTTCACCACCAATCCTCCGACTGCCAGAAACTCTGTTTTCTGTCAGAAGGCTCCGAAGAATGCAGAGTTGAATGGGTTGGTACAGGCGCAAGACCCTGCCAACGATCCCGATCTTTTCTTCGACCCCGCTCTGAAGCAGACCGTCCGAAAGGGTACCCAAGCTAATACCTTCCCATTTGGAGGTGCTGCCGGGTCGGTGAATATTGATGGTCCATTGGAACCACTTGACTGACTCAGCAATAGAACTAGCCCGGCCCCCGCAGCCACCACGACTGCTTCAGAGGCGCCAGCGGAGTCGCTTCCTGCCACGGGCGGCGATGAAGAAGATTGTCCTGTATGTCTATAAAAAGTCCACTGCTTTGTGAAACTTAATCCTAATTTTGTTAGGCTCAAGTTGTTGTTACTGTCACTGTGACCGGTACAAACCCTGCTGCGACGAACACAAACGCTGTCACCGTGACAGCAGGTGGGCCAACCACTACTGCTGCAGCGGATGTACCTGCTCCGACGGTGCCAGCAGGCGTCGACTTCGGAAGTTGCACTGTACCAGAAATCGAGTTTGCTGCAGGATTTGACAACCGACGGGAAACGAGTTTCCGACCCAGAGACAGGACGTCCTTTAACCATGGTTCTGCCCAGAACATCAACATCATCACTCGTGAGTGGCTTTAGATGTGCTCATCGATATTTTTCTTATTACCTTTTCGCTCAGGTGCCATGTGCGACGCTTTGACCAACACTTGCCGCGCTAACCAGGCTGCCAAAGATCTCTGCGCCACTGCCCAGCAAGCAGCAGCGGGTGCGACTCCCCAGAAGACTGGCGCCCAAGCCGATGCGTTCAACGCAGTATTCGGGATAACGACAGTAAGCACATCTTTTTTTTTTCGATTACGAGGCTGATGAAGCCCTAGAACTTTGCCGCCGTAACGGTTATTGATGACCAAGGCAGGGAGGTGCCAACGACGGGCTCTGGCTCTGGCAGTACATCGGCGGTGGCTGCTCCACCAACAACTATCGCATCGACGCCATCGACTTCCTCTGCCTCTGCACCTGCAGTGACATCCAGCACAATTGGCCAAGGGAACACGCCTGTCGGTAACTTTGGACGATGCACCGTTCCTGAGATCCTCTTCGCCCAAGGACTCGATGGTCGCAAGGAAACCGCTTTCACCCCCGTTGATCAGGCCTCCTACCGACACGGCTCTGCCCAGAACATCGAGATTATCACTCGTGAGTCCGAAGTTTGCATGATACGTGCCTTGCATGTTATTCAAGGTGAAATTTACAGAATTCATCTGCGATACTCTGGTCAACAGCTGTGGGGCCGACCAACAAGCGAGGGACACCTGTGCACAGGCTAGAGTCGCGGCCAGATCCGCTGCAGTTGGTACTGGTGGCCAAGCCGATGGTTTCAACGCTGCGTTCAACATCCAAACCGTGAGTCTCTTCGTTTTGTAAGGAAACATGTGATGAAGTATGATTTATACTATCCATAGAATTTTGCCCAAGTGACTCAACTCGATAACCAGGGCAGACCTGTTGGCAACTCTGCGGCCCAGCCTCAGGTGCATTCCCCACTCATTGCATGCAATCTCCAAGCTCTAATGATTCTCCTAGCCAACCCAAAATAACAGCAACAACAACACCAATAACAATGGTAACTCAACCGGTGGTCAGAACAATCAAAGCGGAAACGGTGGCAACATCCAGACTTTCCAAGGCGCTCTTGGAGGAGTAAACGCTCCAGTCGTCACTGATCTTGGCAACGGTCAATTCCAGGTCCAAGGAAATGCTACTTTCAACAACCGAAGGAATGCAGTTGTTCGGTCATGGTGAGTGCAACACGCTTGCTACTAGGATAACATAAATAATCGACCTCGTCCCAGCGATGTCCAAAACAATCAATGCGCCAACGCTGCTAATGCCTCGGGGAATCAGAACGGCTTTAATGTCGCTGCCTGTAACGCCCAGCAAGCTCAGTGCATTGCCAACGCAGGCAACTAAATGACTGCCATTGAATCATAGATTGTTTTGGGATACCCTGTCAAGCTCGCGATGATAGACCATGACGCGTGATGTTTACCATTTCTTTAATTACCATACTTTAATACGGCGACTTTGTGCAAGATTAGTATTCAGTGATAGTGGTTCCTGTTCATCTTGGCAATACAAGCATTTGGGAGCTGAAAATCCGATATGAATGATCTATGTAGCTATATGCAACTACATAAGTTGCAGGGTATCTATTGTAAATGTCTAGGCCTGTAGGGCATCACAGCTTCTTGCAAAGTTTCGTTCCATAATCGATGACTCCCCAGTCTTCTGTACCTGGAGTAGATCGAGCGTAGAAAGTTCCTTTGGGATCCCACTTCTTTTTGAGCTGCTTCAATCTGGGATAGTTGGCACCCCAGAATGAGGTTTGCCAGTCAGGCTCGGCGGGATTGCCCTCGTTGGCGTAGGAAGCGCCATACGGGCTCGCAGCACGGAGCGAGCCCTCGATTTCGTTAGTCAAGAAGTGCTCGGCGGCAACCTTTTCATCCCAGGTCATGTCTGTGGGAAGAATATTTAGGAAGATTGTGAAGGAGGCGGCGTTTCGCCATAATGGGTTAATGGCACTATCGGAAACTGGAAGTCCAACACCGGGTCCGACGATGTGACCGATCATCATTCCGTATTGGGAAACCTTCCTCTTCGCTTCCACGATGTCGTTTCCGTGTTCCGTAATGTCGCGGCCAGTGAACATACGTCCTCCAACGAGAGTATTGACACTGGCGTCTTCATCTTCGAACATGTCGATATAGAGGTCGAAGAAAGTGGGGAATTCTTTGACATAATAATCGTAAGGGACACCGTTCGCGTTCAACTTGTCAAAGAGTGGTTGAAGGACTTGCAAAATCTTTATCTTGTCCATGTTTGGACCCACGAAAGGTCGAATTTTGAGGTTGAAGGGTAAGAGCTCGTAGTAGATAAACATGTCGTAGTCGGTGAAATGATTGGCAAGATTGTGGAATGCGCTAAATCCCTTCCAGAACACAGCTTCATCCGTGGTATGGGTTGAGTTGATATTGAGGACAGCTCCTGCAGATGGCACATCCGGGAAAGTCTTCGCGGTTACGGAAACCACAGCAGCGAATGTAGAAGGCCCACCGCCCCTCAATGCCCAGAACAAATCTGGGTTGCTATCTGAATTTGCCGTGACATATCTGCCATCCGTAGTAATCACATCAAATGAGAGAGCATGGTCTGCAGCTACGTGAGAGTATCAGAATCGTAAGCTTATATTTATTGAATGACAGCGGGAATATCTTACCCATGCCGTAGAATGTTGCTAAAGGGCCATGACCGCCGCCTTGGATATAACCCCCAGCAAAGCCCATTGTCTGAAGAAATATGAGGACAAACTTATACCCCCCCCCCCGAAAAGGTATGTACATACAGGACATTCACCCCCTACAACGGAGAGCGGAGGACTCTGTCGATGGGCCAATGTGTACAGTTCGCGCCCTTGAACTCCGGCGCCAACAGTCACTGCTCCGCCCCGCCAATCCCCGGGTCCTGTGTACCTTTTCGTAAATTCTACATCTTGGAAAAAGGAGATTAGACCTTTATCTGCCAAAGCAAAATCCGCAATACCTTTGAAGCTATGGGTGTTGATGGCAAGAGAACCGTAACCTGTGGACCTTCCCATGAAATCATGGCCAGTATTTCTGATAACGAGCCTGATGTTGTTGTTCCGCGCGAAGTCGACCCCAGCTTTGATATGTTCCTTCTTTTCCGCAATGATCACATATTCCGGAAAATAGCCTAGGGTGCACGTATCATCAGGGTTGTCGGTGGGTAAACAAGTCGTATTCGTCCACATAGTCCAATGGTTGGAAACTGCACGGTCAGTCCTGAATTGCCTATAGGTGAGGTGTACGAGGAACGGCTCAATTATGCACTCATTGCCAGGTTTGGTCTCCCCAGTTACGTTGGACCTCTTGGCAAGCAGCCTTGTTGTATGTAGGCTTTCCATCAAAGGTCTGATAGCACATAACGGGATCAGGAACAACTGCCTGCATGTTTCCACCAACAGTCGCGTTTAGTAGCTGCCATTGAGAAGCCGAAGGCCAGCAAATTTCGCCTGCATAGCATTTACAGCTATACTTCGAGCCATCCCAGGCGACAATGTTGTCCGGGGCAGCAATAGCGAGGGTCCCGAGAAATAAGAGAACAGAAGCAAGCCCAATAGATGAAGACAGCATGTCTCCGAGACAGATGGAAAACGGGGGGCGTGCGATCGACCGAGGGTGAAGAGTATGGGCTCACTTATAGCCCCGAGGGAGCCCTCGCTATCAAGATCCAAGACCAGATCGCATATAGACCATGAGTGCGAAGATTCAGAAGATACTCATGGTCTATTCTTTTCTGTCAATTCGGAAGCGCTTTAGGTGGGTCCTCGGAGGACTCTACAATTCGGCCGAGAAATTAGTAATTCCGTGCCAACTGTGCAACGCCCCGAATAGCAGAGACGCCCTGTTCCGCCGAGACGGATTAGAAGGGTCAGGGTGCACCATAGATGCTAAAAACCTGCAAAAGCGCTTCTGGCCTCGATGTATATTCGGAGGGTGATGGTGCTTACGCTGCGATGTGACGACCAGAGGGCAAATTGAAAGATATCCCCATGGATGACATAAATACTAGGTGGGATCAGTTCAGCGACCCCACACGCCTGGACGCTTGACAACGATAGAATCCACTCCCATTTCTTCTGAACTTCGTCTTCGAACATGGTAGAGCTGCATGAATTACCACGGCCAATTGCGGGGGAGTGCCGAGGTTTGGCTTCTGGCGTGTCAGACCCTTTCTCTGATTATGTACTTGAGTAGTCTCTATTCTGCATGGTCGCTGGCGGTATAGAACCCTTTCTTCGATTTCGATGACGAAGCCTTTGCTCGAGTCACACCTGATTGTCTGTAACCTGGTCCATCCTTTCAATTCCTTCAAAGATGATGCGAGCTGGGTTTCTTGGCGGCAGATGCCTGAAAATGAATGGGGTGGCTGGGATGCCAGTAGTATAACCTTCAAGTTATTGTCCCTCATTGTTTCAGCCTAGACGACCGTCGTATTACGTATAAAAGAGTAATTTGGGCACGTAACGGTGACATATTAGTTTCTCAAACATGCCGGCAACCATACATCACGACCCTACATATACCAGCATTACTGTCCCAAGCTTCCGAGCTCCAGAACCTGGAGTAGTCGCGCTTGGGAAACTCGACAACTTAGAGCGGCTTGAGAGCTGTTCCTTGTTTCTACATTCTCAAGCAATGACACATATGTAGTCTCTCTTCCGTGTATATCTGCTACTCAAGGCCCCAAGCTTAGCTGATTCCAACCTAAAGGTGGGGGCGTCTACTGGACGCCTCTAGTGTCATTCTCTTGATCCGGATATCCGACTGATCTTAAAGCGATCCGGATCTGCCACATTCCCGTTTGGAATCTGGCCCCTGTCGAGATGCATCCGAGACAGTCCCAGTTCTTAACGGCGTACCCCTTTCTTGCAGTTGCACGCCACGATAGCAAAGACTAGCAACAACAGACTACATAAAAATAAAAAGGGAGGGTATGGAGTCCTCGCACAGACCTAGTAAGCCGCCCGTTTGGATATACCTACGCCATCTCCGAGCGATTATGTCAGTTACAAGTTCTGTCAAAGGACTCATCAATGCAGCAGAAAAGTCCCAGAGTCCTGTTATACTACAATTGCTGCCCACAATACTCCCATGGGGAGATGGACAGTACAGTCTAACATCGTAAGGGACTGTTCCTCTTCCGTGTTTTTCAGTTGGTGACGCATCGCTCAATTCATAGAGCACGCAAAGCCAGCGCTCCTGCGTGCGAACGATGAAGAAAGCATCGCCAGAGTTAAGCAATACGCTGACTGTGCTCATAGATTCGGCATTGTCATCGAGTTTGAAGTCGGTCGCGCTTTAGGACAAGAGCAAGGAATGACCAAAACGGATGTACAAGTTCTTACCCAGGGTAACAAACAAAGCCAAGAAATTCACGGTTTCGGAAGTGACCAGCTTCAGTGTTGGATGGTTAGTAACTTTGGGTTACAGTCACAGTTACTGATGCAGTAAAAGGCAAAATAGTTATCCATCGACTAGCTCTCCCATGGTAGCAATATTTATTTGGATCAGGCCGACGTACAATGACACTATTCGCCACACATATGCCACCTTATTACGACCGTGTTAATTATTGCTACGGAGAGTTCGTTGATGGATAACTGTTTTGCCTTTTACTGCATCAGTAACTGTAACTGTAACCCAAAGTTACTAACCATCCAACACTCTTCGTGGATCTTTTAGATCGACCTCAATAAAGATACGCGAGATGTATCAAAGTGCTTGGTGAGGCTGTTAAGTTGGAGGCTTTACCACAGACGCTTGAAAAAGCGACCGACGCGTTTTCCAATGCCTGCCAAGAGTTCATGGGACTTTTTTCAGCTCAGGTAAAAGGAGACCTATAGAAACTAGATATGTAGATAGCTGTTGGCCGTCACTGTACATATGCGAGAACAGCTTGGCCGTACAAGGTCGGATATTCAGTATTCGCGGCTCAAAGAGGTTTAATTAGTTTTATTACATCGTGCTGTGCATATCAATAACGCTAGTTAGAAAATAAATACTACGTAGATGGACGTGTGAGGGACACACAGCAAAGTTAACAATGGCCAATCTTACATACATGACAATAGGTACTAAATTTTCACCAAATCACCTGGCACCTTTTGCGGCAAGTCTTTCTTCCTCCCAACGAGCGATCTCTTGCCTCAAAATCTCCACCCGCTTTGAGTTGGCAGGATGTCCAGTCCCTGTTATCCCATGGATATTATAGTCCCTGGTTTTATCTTTCTCAACCGGGTGGCACTCGGCCTCATTATCCTTCCTGGCTTCCCAGAAGTTGATCGCATGACGCGCATCAAACCCGGCATAGGCGAGAATTCTACGAAACGAAGACATTAGCACTCGAGTGAGTTGTGCTCCAGGAAAAAATATTACTAACCTAGCTGAGACGACATCAGCTTCCACCTCTTGCTTGGCTGTTGTACACCACTCGCCCAATCTTTTCAATTCCCCCGAACCAATGTCGCCCAGACGGGCCACGGCGTCATTTACAAATGGTCCAAAGAACATGGTGACGGGGAATATTAACACTCGGACGACATCCGCCAAGATAGATAGTGTGCCAGGTACAACGACTGTGGCGGCGGAAAGGGACTCGAGATGGTGTGCCAATATTAGGTGAGAAAGTTCATGAGCAAGAAGGACAGCCAGATCGGCTGTCTGGTCTTCGGTAATCATTGGCTGAGGTTGAGGAGGTGGAGTTGCATTAAACAACTTCGAAAGCCATGGCCTGTCATCCGAAGGGGTGATGTACTGGAGTGGAATTTTCTTGAAAATATCATCGAGAAAACCCGAATAAACGACGACACCTGAGCCGCCATCAGGCCAGAAACCATACGAAAAGGCATTGGAGTCCGAAGGGCTGTCCACCAGCAATAGGGAGAAACTGTCCTCATGGTCGCTGGGACGGGATGTCCGTAACCCAAAATTCCGGCACAAAGAACGCAGGAGATCAGCTCCACGAGGCCTTGGTCGAAGAGGAAATGTTGCAGGGGGAGGGAGAGGTGGATCTTCTGGTCCTACGTCCATCCAATTGGGCGCTTGGTTATGTTCATCAGCGAGCACAGGAAGGACAGTGACAAGCCTTTCAAGGGTGTCTCTAACCCACTGATACCTCCAGTCTGAAGGGGGGACAAATCTAGGTTCGCCGTCTTCTGTCAGAACTTGATTCACTGCGTTGTACCAGCCTTGTCCAACAAGCTGCGCAGCAATTTCATCTTCTTCCTCTGGGGAGAGAAGGATCGTCCGCCACCTGAATAGCACGATAACACATAAGTAGGTTGCACCAACTAGGTAGGCCGTTTGCTTACCGCCCGGTCAAAGGTGTTTGCTCCAAGCTGGCTAATATCGTGATCCAGAAGATTGCGAACGGAATGAACATGATGATCTGGACAAGTCTCGTCGAGCGCTTTAGTCTTTTCATGTACTTCTCCCGCTTCTCATCAGAGAGTGGCACCCCGTGGATGTGCGCATATTTCATGACTCTTGCCGACTTGCTTCGTCCTATGATTGCAGCAGGTAGAAAGGTGAGCGCTATACGGCTAATCATTTTGGTCATTTCGATGGCTGCTGACGCCTAGAGTAACTTGTTAACTGCGCACGTTGGAAGTGATAATTGAGAAGAAGACCTTGAAAATTGGCGCCAACAATGCAATTAGAGGAGCTCCTTGCCTTCTGTGGGTGACGTGAAAGCATCTGTAACTGGGTAGCCGCTGTATGGGTGTAGAATTCAGCTGGGTTTGTCGAGGCAGACGATGACCTCCTGCAGTCAGATACGGCGGGTTTGGTGCCGCAACGAGGGGACGATATGGCAGTGGACGAGAGAAAGGTGGTGGGTGAAAAGAGGAAGCGCTAGAGAAGGAAGATCGGAGGACTTGGCGGAACATGGGCACAGTACATTGTCAATGTGACTGTTGCAGACGAACGAGGACTTTGCTTCGGCAGCGCAACTGCGGCACGTGCGTATCTCATAGAATTACAGCATAAATTGATATTCCGAGTCTTTTCATTAGCTTCTAACATACATAACTCGATATTATTTCAACAAAAAAACCAGCAGATATTAAGAAATAAAAGTAGATTCAGTGTACAATGTGCCATTGACATCAATACCATTCGAAAGACCGGATGCGATGGCGTCAGGCCCGGTGACATGCAGTGTCACAGGATTAATCCACTGCAGGAACGGAAGATTAGGCATTTCAACAGACACGCACGAAGGAAATCAATATACCTGGTAAATGTATGGCTTCGTGCCAGCAACGTAATTCACTGCGACCTTCAGGACATAAGGAATTTCCGCGAGAACGTCCACTTTCTCGATCAGTCCTTTGGGGTGCTCAAAATCACCAACATCAACTTCGAGCTTTCCAACGACAGTGCCTGGGGCGCCTGCAACAATGGATGGTGCCTTCCACTCGACCAAAAGACGGGATGGCTTCTTGTAGCCGGTGTCAGGGTCGAAAGTGCTATCGAGATGGGTGGTTCGAGAAATAACATCGTCTTCTGTTCTTTTCTCGCCTGGCCACGCTGTCTCTCCCGTTACGGTAATCAGCTTGTTACCGACGACCAAGGACCCGATATTGACGGAGACACCACCAGATCCGGCACCTGCCTTTCCATGGGTGTCGCATGTTGTGAATTCCATCTGGAGGGCGGAGACTCCTCCCAGTTCATTGCTCTGGAAGTGATGGAAGTTCCATGCTGAGGCGACAAGATTGGGGCGCATCCCTTGGATAGCATGGATGAACATGCCTACGCCTTCAATGGCATCCGCCTTGCCCTCAGCGATGATGTGCCCCGAAGACTTGAAGCGAGGCCAGAAGCGATGGATCACATATCCCTCAGGCTTTTCAGTGTCGGGTCCGAAGTAGGAGTATCCGCCTTTGGGTCCCTTCCCAAGCTTCCATCCGGGCACAGTTCCAACGCGCTGGAATTCCATAGACACTTGTAAATCAGCAGCGAGGTTGGCATTAACCAGATACGATTCTGGATATTCTGGATTGGATGGATTCAACTTGTAGGTCAAGGTGAATTCGTCGGCCTTGCAAGAGCGTTTGTCGAGCTTTGGAGGCGGGGTCGTGAAGTTGGATACATTCACAGATTTCCAGATTGTCTTCCCAGTCTTGGGATTGTGATACTTGAAAGTGAACTGAACAGTGGGATACCAGACACTGATAAAGACGCCATAGCATTGAACATTGTTTCCAGAATCGATAAGCCATCGATGAGACTTACCCGGTTGCAGAGTGAATGACTTGACACATAACGGAGACGCCATCGTCTGAAATCGTGTAGAACGTCTGTGTTTCGGTCACAAAGCCCCCAGCACAGAGCCATTCAGTGTCTTTGGGTTCCAATGGGCCGTATAGGTCAGATTCTGGGACATTAGTCGTAGCAGAGAAGAAATTAGGAGCATGAGGGTCAACAGGGGCGGCACTGAAACGAAAGTCATTGTCTGTTCCAGCTACTGAATGCTTGTGCTCACGAGAAAAAGGAAGAAAACATTATGAAAGAGGGTTATCCAAGAAGAACGAGGGCGAAGTCGTAAATGTGAACAGCTGGCTTAAAACAACCCCCAACACTGGAACACTGGATCCCTGAATTGTATGGAACCACATGTCTTCTAATAACATCGACTGACAAATCCCCTTTCTGCTTTTAAAAAACGTAATACATGGTTATAGCACCGTCATGGTTTACCATAGGCACGACGAAGCAATGGTGTCCAGTATTTATTCTACAGGGGAGAATCCATATCTGATTGAGAGGGGTTCCCCATTACTGAACCGGCAGCGACATCGTTGTCTTCGTCGCGTCTCGGTCGTTTACGGTACCGCGTTTCCTCATCGAACCACTCCAACGGATGTGATTCAGATTCATAAAGCGATAGTGATGAAGGATCGAAGTTGGTCCATGGATCATAGAGGTTGGAAAAGCCTACTTCGTTGACACCTATCTGACCCTCATTTGACGGCTCATGATCCATTGCCTCGGTGGGAGGGACAAGGGCTGCGGATGTTGATGCAGGCGTCGTGGCAGGTTTGCTGTTATCAACAGACGCTGAGGTATCACCTGAAACCGAGTCCTATTCGAACAGCACAATGTCTGAGCAGTAAAGAACATAGGGAAAGTATTTGACATACTGCAAGACCGTCAGCGTCATAGGCCCAAGAGAAGTCTTCGGCCTCCTGCTCCGCATTACCGGGAAGAAGGGCTGCGGTGTCGTCTGTATGACAGCCCTGGGAGCCCGATAACCTTTCAAATTTGGCTATACCGTTCTTGAAAGACTCTAATAGCAGTTTATTTTGACTCAATTTGAGGGTCGACGGGTTCTGAGTGGGGAGGGACTGAGGCCATCCCACGAGTTGTACACCATAGGCATCTAGTCTCTCATGATTCGTCCATTTCATTTCAGCTGTTCGAATTCCGCTGACTGACCTACGAGATATAAGTCATGACGCGGTCTTAGTAGTCGATTTGAGGATGTTGCACATACCTCAGCAGCTGCCGAACGGTATCATACAGTTCTGCTTTCACCGATTTAGCGTCCTGTTTGCTGGTGGAGGGCTGCGGGGACGGTCGGGAGGATGGAGGATTGTTGGACACTGGGGAGCTAGGTGCTCGCGTTGTTGTATTAGTTTTGAGACAGTGCTGTTTAAATGCTTTGGCTCCTTGTTCCCCGCCGCCGCGGAGATTTCTCCAGAATTCTCGGCCCTGAAGGGATCCACCCAGAAATCCAGGATCCTGAACATCATGAGGGTCTACTGCCAAGAAGAAGGAATGGACACCAGAGGCTTCCGCGAGATTTTCAAGAATCCGAGAAGTATCGATCATAACGAAATGGGCTGCGGCAGACTTTATGAATATCCCATGAATAAAGCCGCACAATACGCACCATATTGTTTTCCATGCGCCGACGCCGAACATGGCTGAAAGAGATATTTAGCATGCCATTCTGCAATGGATCGTCTAGTCTGATAAGAAAGGAGTTTCAATTAGAATACTGATGGTACGAGAGATGCTGGAGAGACCTCTTCAAAGGGACGTAGCTCTCTGTCTGAGAATGCTTTGATATCGGCAAGGCACTTTTCTTTGAAAGCTTCCAGGCGTTCGAGGAATAAACCATCCTCTGACCTAGGCTTTCTGGATGTATATTCCAGAAGACGAGAATCCACGGTGTCCATCAGTAGAGGCAGACAGCAGAGCCAATCACTTTCTTAGAGCCGTTTTTCGTGGTCGCATTCAACAGTGTTCAATAGTCATAACACAACCTCGAGGCGGATGTTGACAGTTCGTGAGGAATAATGGAACGGCCCTGTCGGTCTAATGTAATTTGGGTCTCCGACGGTCCGGCATTGGCCACCCTATAGCCGCCCGCCTTAGTCCTGTGCTCCCATGTCATTGCCGATTTTACTTGCGAATTCCAGTATTTCTCCGATAACCGGGGCCATATGCGCACGGTCTACACGGTTAAGAATCCACAATGAAGAAGTTCTCAGTACTAGTGGGGTCCTCAGAACCTCCCAGAGAAATCGTCCGGGTACTCCAATATCAAGATGCACCACTTCATCGCAGACCTCCTAAGCCTCTTCGTCTTTATTGCACAATGCTGGGGACAAGAGACACTTGCTACAAGGAATTCCACTTTCTACAACCCAATGCTACCAGGATTTCATCCAGATCCAAGTTGTATCTTCGTCAAGGAACGGGATAGCACGTTCTTCTGTGTCACGTCCAGCTTCAACGCCTTCCCTGGTATCCCTATTCACGCCAGCAAAGATTTGAGAAATTGGAAGCTGATAGGTAACTGTGGATCCTGTCCTCTCTCTCTGTACTACAAGCCTTCCAGGTCATGTTCTCAACCGAAAGGAGCAATTGCCAGGGCTAGCAGAAACCAATAGGTCAACTAGGTTCGCCGCCACTGCCGTGGAACTTTTGTTACCTGCTTTGCTGTCTGACATGGAACCTAGTGGTATATGGGCGCCTACCTTGCGTTACCATCGGAAGACTTTCTATTTGGTCACTACACTAGTTGATGACCATCTCCCTCAAAAGGACGCTTCGAGATGGGATAATGTCAATTTTCTCCAAGTCGTCTCATCTTATCATATTAACCCAAATGTGTGATAGATCATATTCAAAGGACAAGATCCGTACAAAGATTCCTCTTGGTCGGTTGCAACACATTTCGACTTTGAAGGGTATGACACATCCCCGTTCTGGGATACTGACGGCCAGGCGTACATCCATGCAGCATATGCGTGGCAAGTGAGGTAAATACTGACATTGAATTAACCTTAAGCAACACTGATCATTCTACTTTAGCCCTGGAATATACCAAGCAAAGGCAAATCTTGAGACGGGCGAAGTTGGTGAATGGAAACTCATCTGGAATGGCACCGGAGGACTGGTAAGGACGACTGGACATAGTCCCAGCTACTACCTCATGAAACGATCTATTTAGGCCCCAGAAGGTCCACACGTCTATCGAAAAGATGGTTATTACTATCTTATGGCCGCTGAAGGTTTGTGGCCTGATTTGCGGTTACAAACGCAAGAATGACCCGTAAAATAGGTGGCACCGGAGTTGATCATATGGAAACCATTGCACGGTCAAAACGATTGGACGGCCCTTACGAATCCAACCCCGCAAACCCTATCTTGTCGAATGCCAATACGACAAGCTACTGTATGTATAATCTAACCTTTCTCTCGACTGGATGGAAGCGTAATGCAGCTTATTTGTAGTCCAAACGGTTGGGCACGCGGATCTTTTCCAAGATGGAGAAGGAAATTGGTGATTCATTGGGTCGCCTTTCTTTTGACAACGGAAAACTAATCGGGTTGCAAGGTGGGGTGTGGCCCTTTCCACTCGAGGTGGTCCCGACTATAAGTACTACCCTATGGGTCGCGAGACAGTACTCGCTCCCGTTACTTGGAAGAAGGGGGAATGGCCTTATTTCACTCAAATTAGCGGGGAGATGACCGGCTGGAGTATGCCACGCCCTGACAGGAGTATAGTAGGCAAAGGGTATTGGGCTATCAATTGCGAGGCGATTATCGCTTACACAGTGTCGTTCTAGGCCTTTCATCGACGAGGGTGATATTGTTGATTTCGCTCCCGGGACGACGCTGCCGGCTCATTTTACTCACTGGCGATTCCCTAGTCCCACTTCTTTCGCAGTTTCTCCGACAGGGCATCCATATACCCTCCGTATCAAGCCATCCAGGCTTAATCTAACGGCCCTCAATGGGAACTATGCGGGCCCTGAGGGTCAATCCTTCGTAGCGCGCAGACAGCAAGATACTCTTTTCACGTACAGTGTCAATCTCGAGTTCGCTCCTAAAATACTTGAAGAGGAGGCTGGCATTACAGCTTTCTTGACACAAAACCACCAGTTCCACATGGGCATTGTCATGCTTCAAACTGTGACCGGAAACTTGGCGCCTCATATCCGGTTCCGCGGTGAATCCTATGTCCCAATACCAGCACCTGTCGTCCTTCCGGTGCCAGACGCATGGCGAGGACAAACGTTAACCCTGGAAATTAAAGCAGTTAACATGACCCATTATTTGTTTTCTGTAGGGCCTGCCAATGCGCGATCTCAGATGAGAACGATTGCTATAGCTTCCAATGACCCCGTCAGTTGGGGATTCACTGGTAAGTAAACTCGTCCGATGTCCGACTTTTCCTCCTGAATTCCCTTTTCACAGGGACCTTGTTAGGCGTGTATTGTACGACGAATGGAGGTTCTGGTAATACAGAGGCATATTTTTCAAAGTGGCGGTACATCCCGCAGGGTCAGTTCAGAAATTAAATATCAATTGAAATTCCTTTGTAAAAAATTCACCTCTTTGTCTCCTCTCTTGCTTCTCTCAGGCTCTAACGTTTTAACTTTCTATCCCCCACCGATTGATGTCGAGTTGAACATAAAAGTGCATTACGTAACGCCTCTTGACCACGATCTACCACGATCTACCACCTACATACATGGGTCGCACAAAACCTAAAAAGAAGGGTCGCTCTAAGGCAGAACTCGTACCAAAGCCGGACGTCCAAGCCTCGACCAACCAACCGAGAACCGAGGCTTTGGTTAAGAAAGCCCAAGACCTAATCATACAGTGCGATTATGAACTCGCAGTTAAATTCGTTCGGCGAATCTTAGAGCAAGATCCAACCAATGTTGAGGCAAAAGAAATGTTAGGGTTGTCATTGTTGGAGGTGGGAGAAATTGAAGAAGCAAAACAGGTTATTTCTCTTGTCATATCTGGAACGTCAGTTTGATATGTCCTCTTAGGCTTTTGAATCCCTTATACCGCCCCATCCAGGTGCCCCCGCCATTCCACCTCCTTCAGCCCATCTCTACCTGGCACAGCTCAGCGAAGATGATCCTCGATTAGCTTTGCAGCATTTTAACAGTGCTGTGAATATACTATCTGCCCAGCTAAAGGGTAAAGAGCGGGCAAGCAATGGAACTGGGAACGAAGATGACACCGAAATAAAAAGCAATATTGTGCGAGCTTTGGTAGGCCAAGTGGAGATCTGGATGGATCCCCGATACGACCTTTGGTATGTACCAAGTTTTTATTCCGCTATACAATCTAAACCCCATCCTAGCTTTGAACCTGAAGCGGAAAAAACATGCGAAGACTTGTTAAATGTCGCTCTTCAGACCGATCCTGACAACCCGGAGGCGCTACAGACGCTGGCATCTGTGCGCATGTCGCAGCAACGTCCCAATGAAGCTAAACAAGTCCTAGAGAAAGCTTGGTGCTTGTGGAAGGACCTTGACCTCGGCGAGTTACCTTTCTCCTACCGCTAAATTCAACGAAGAATAATTTTCTTCTAGATGATCCGAGATTACCACCCATACCAAGCCGTCTTTCACTTATAAAGTTATTCCTCGAGCTCGGATTGTACGCGCCGGCTCTCCTCGTGCTTCATGGCATCATGTCTTCAGATGATCAGGACGTTGAAGCCTGGTACTTAGAAGGATGGTGCTTCTACCTAATGTCGGAAAAAGCTAAAGAAGAGGGAGGAAGCTATGATGGGTTGACCTGGCAAGAACTGGCAAAAGATTCCCGGGACTGTTTGGAAACCTGTCGCGTTGTAAGCTCATTCTGTCACAGACAATTGAACGTGTCTCATATCTTCCCCCAAGTTACACCGGAACCAAGATCACCCTGATAAACCGATATGGGAACACGTTGGAGAGCTAATAAACAACCTCGAATCGATGGGGGTCAAGCCTTCACCTGCGGAAGAGGCTGATGAGGGTGAAGATTGGGAGGATGTTGGCAGCGAAGACGAGGATGGTGATGTAGAAATGCAATAGAGAACCATTTCTTGCTAGCAGGACCTCAAAAGTATCATAGTTTACATTCTGTGCAAATATTATCGTTTGTGGATTACCGGTCGACGCTTCTAGCCTGACATTGGATTGGCATGTCCTCCGACACGCTCCTGGCAGCAACTTGTCCTTGACCATGCGCTTCGCTTAGGCTAGTCTCGTGCCACAGTTCGAAGATACTCCAAAACTATTGAAGTACGGACTATGGCAAAGCTTCGACGGGAAGGCAACGAAGGGTCACATTTTCCATCGCCACAGATGAAGCCTCTGCGGGTCGTGGCAGCAGGAACCTTGTTCCAAACCCATACTTTATCGATCCCTTCCCACCCGCAGCCCCATGGTGCCGTTCGTGCTCACTCGGTCGAGAAGGCAAGAGGCGGCTCCGCAAATCTTGTATGTATGGATATAAACCATCTTCTGTGCTTTAGCACACTCAGGAGACAATAGGTCCTTTCCCTACTAGCCCAGTTCCCGAATGTCGACGCTGCATTGATCGCTTCGCTAGGAGGAAACGAAGATGGAAGGGCTGTTCTCAAAGACTTGGAAAGTGAAGGCGTGAACACTCGATATTGCAAGATCTGGAAGGATGCTGGTGTTCCGAGCGCATGGGTTCTGCATTCTGGTCAGTACTCTGGCGTAAATAAATGTTGTACTGATGGTTGTTGCAACTGTTGCAGAAGACACTGGTGGTCGTTCAGTGATTAATCATAATCCGTTACCAGATATCACCCATGAAGACTTCATCTCCCTTCTAGGGCCTTTGCTGGCCCCAGAAAATTACCCTCTGGCTGTCCCGCCAGGCAATAGTCCGATTATCTCACCCTATGAATCGACCTCCTCTTTGCAGCCAGTAACTCCACGACCTTCTCAATCCAGCCCTCGACCTCCACCCCTGTTCTTTAATCCTAGTAGTCCCGCTCCATTCGATTGGCTTCATTTTGAAGGTAGATCGGTGAAAACGACCTTAAGCAATATGACGGGACTGGATGGTCTTGCCAGGGAAAGGAAATGGCGGAGTTACTGTGTCTTCAGCATCGATGTTGGTCGTAAGGGCAGGCAAGGCGTCGAGGCTGTGAGCACTTCTAATATTTCCTTAGACAGGTGCTAATTCCATTCCCAAGTTAATTCCACATGCGGATGTGATATTCTTGAATAAACAATACGCTCAAAGTCACTCGCCACATTACGCTTCGACACCTAGGACGTTCTTGCTGTCCTTGACATCTATCGCACCACCACATGCCTTACTTGTTGCACATTGGGGTGCCGAAGGTTCTGCAGTCCTATCTCTTCCCACTAAGGAATACTTTCAGAGTTCCGGGTGGGTGGAGGAGAAATCCCCTGCACGATATGGCACCATCGTCGAACACAACGCAGGTGATGATGAGTCCGTTGCACGGTCCGTCAGAAGTGGCAGTGAATTCTGGGCAGGTGCTAGAAGCAGGACACCGTCGTCGATTGCTTTCACAGCTGGAGACTATCTGTCCGACAGTGGCCATGGATATTCAATGAACTCGGTTGGACATGCCAGCTACTCGAGGCACAATTCCAATTACAGTGGACAATATACAACCACTGATTACTCTAGAGACCTTTACCGTGACGACGTATCACAACGGACCAATACTACGCGAGGAGCAAGCGATGGGGTTATTGATGAAATGGGGTCTCACGATGCTTTCGTTGCGGGAATGATCTATGCTCTAAGCCGAAAGCTCTGTCCTGGCTTTCCTTACACACCCGCTTGGTCTGGAGAAGATCCCACCTCATTGTCACCCAACGATAATGAACGCGGGAGATGGAGACTGGACGAATGCCTGCGGTATGTATCTTCGTTATTCGCAACTTTTGATGTTGAAGTTGAACGTTGAACGACCATCATCCAGTTTTGCGACAGAATTATCGGGAAGGAAAGCTCGCCGGAAAGACTGGGCAAATTTGGCTGATGAGATGGTTCAAGGAGGCTGGCTCGATTCTTTTTAAATCCATGGTCTTAATGAAACCCGGAAATCACGATCTTACGTCTATGAACATTTTGTCATAAAGTACTCCCGCCCCAGGTGGAACACTGTAAGCTTCAAGGCTACTGTCAGAGGCAATGTCAGTCGCGGTGGTTTTAACCGGCTTCCTTTTCGGGGACATATATAACTGCACGCTGCACGTGATGGTGATTGTCGGAGGAGCGCTGCTGCCAGGCTGCAGAGTCAAACCACGACGTCTGCTGCTTTGTTGTACAGAATCGCAGTTCGTGGCATCAACTGCATTTGCAATGAGCACAATTGCTCTCACTCGGCCTGCTCAGTCGCAGGTGAAGATAGTGCCCACAGCCAAAATCCCGCTTTCAGACGGATTCAATGTGTGTACACGGGTTTCTCAAACTTCACAAGACTTTCTCATTGTGTTCCTTGAACAGTACCCCGAAATCCGCCTTTTGAACAAGCAGGCTAGAACTACTATATCAAAAGATTATGACACGACCTCAGAAACCAACTACCATCTTCTTGCCATCGCGAATACCCGTGGCTGGTTTGCTGCAGCACGTTCCAATGGTTCTTCATACGGTACGCTTTTCTCCAACTTATCGTGGTTAACCACGTCCATTCTGACTCACTTCCCTCAGAAATTGTATTGTCAACGTTGAGCGACTTGAGAGATGCGTTGAAAGACGCGAAAGAAGGCAGCGACAACGAGCTCAAGCCCAAGCGAACGGTACCATTGCCTCAAGGAAAGCCAAATATTATGGCATTTGCAAACCAAGACTCCTCTCTCATCATCGCATTGGAACAAGGCTCTGTACTAGCTTTTGATTCCTCCACTTTGTTTTCTACAGGAGAAGGTCCAATTCAACCAACAAATTCTGTTCAACTCCAAGCATCACCGCTGCGACAAATCCTGCCCAATCCTGGGACTGAGCCAAATCTGGTTGACAAATTTGCAATCGTTGGCGCTGGAACTGCTCAAGTGTTCAATATTAAGTTAGAACCTCAAGGGGGATGGGTAGCGAGCGACCCATCTACCAGTCCCATGGCAGGTACGTACAACTGGTGCCTGCTCGAAATGTGGCTTCTCATCTTTCTCTGCAGTGGCATGGTCACCCAAAGGGAAACACATTGCCATAGGCCTTCAATCTGGCGATATCTTGACATATTCGCTAACCCAAATGTCGGCAGTCCACAAACATATTCCACCGACTTTCGAAGGCACTCTCATCTCCCTCAGTTGGACCGGTCCTGGCCACACGTTCAGGACAAGTTACGCCAACCCGCAAAACCCCAACGATCCGGGCCTCCACCTTGTATCACTCGACACCAAGTCGTCCGCCGGAGTTTACTATTCGTTGAACCACCCTTTTCCTACCGGAGACCGAGTGTTTCAATCCCCATATTCTCTTCAGTTCCCTAAATGGGACGAGGATCCAAGCAGTGTCGACCATTCCAAATCTCTGATTCTTTATGGAGATGCAGTTGCTGTCGAACTTGAAGTTCTGGCATACGAAAGTCAGTCTTGGTATCAGCAATCTCAAGAGAACCCGGTTTCTCTACCTCTAAACAAAGATATGGATGACACCATGATATTGTCACTTGATGCCGACCTTACGGATGCGACCTTGTCGACTCCCATCGTATATGCCTACCTTAACGACGGTACTGTTCAAGGGTGGTATCTGCAGCACTCTAAGCCGTATCCATTAATGGTAACGCGCAATGCTACTGCGTCGCAAGCCATTCAATCTGACACTCCTATGGCCACTGAAGACGTTTCGCCAACCAAACCTGCTGTTTCTCCGCTCGGCAGTGTGGCCACTCCGACAGACTCTAGAGCCTTTGGCCAGCCGTCGTTTGGGTCGAGCGGCTTTAGTCAACCAGCTGTGAAACCAACGACCGGCCAACTGGCTGCGCTGGAAAATGCTGGGGGTGGCTTTGCGGGTTTTGCTGCTTCTTCTTCACCGTTCGGCGCTCAAGCGGCAACCAGTCCGTCCATTTCGTCATTTGGAACAAGCGGAGCTTCAGCATTTGGAAATGCCTCATCAAACCCGTCGCCGTTCAGTGCTTTTGGCACTACCAACACTACGAATGTATTTGGTCAGGGCAGCTTTGGTGTAGGAACCAACAATGCTACAGCACCGTCTGCACAATCTGCGTTCGGAGGATCATATAATGAAACCTCTTCAGAAATGACGAGAGAGGCATCCATGGCAGACGACACTCCCGGGTTTGGTGGATTGTCTCTGGGCACGAGTAACGCTGACACTGAGGCATCTAAAACATCATCGGGCGGAATATTTGGATCATTTGAAACTTCGAACACTGCAGTAACGTCTAGTGGGTTCGGAAGTAGTGGGAGTATTCTGAAACCTGCGACTGGTTTCGGCGCGTTCGCCCCCAGTGCAGACAGTCCATTTAGCAAACCAACATCCTCTACCAACCCTACTCCGATAGCCTTCAGTGCAGCTTCTTCTCCAGCTTTTTCTGCTTTTGGGAAACCTACTTCTGAAGCCCCTGCATTTGGGCAGAGCGGATTTGGGCAGAGCGGGTTCGGGCAGAGCGGACTCAATAAATCGGCATTCGGACAAACAGGTTTTAGCTCTGTTGTGCCTGCATCGGCGGGCTTCTCTGCCTTTGCGAACAAGCCAATTTCATTGACTAACGCGGCTCCCAAAGTAGAATCTAGTCGGAGTCCCTTCGGATCTGCTACGACTAGTGGCGGGTTCTCCGCTTTTGCGGGCCAACCTGCTCCATTTACGAGCACGAGCACGACCTCGAAGCAAGAGAACAACACAGCAAAGGAATCCACTGGAACTACTCTGCCCGTGGCAAAGGAAAGTTCGGCTGCAACAACTTCTCCATTCAATGCAGATTCTTCTGTTTTCGGAGGTACATCCGCCGTTTCACCATTTGGAACCCCGGCGTCCTCTGTGTTCGGTAACAAGACTGAAACCACCACAAACGCAACCGAGGTTACCAAGCCAGATTTGGATAGTTCCATATCCACCATACAAAGCCCTCCATCGATTTTTGGCAATCAACCCGCTAAGATTTCCCCTGTAGGGCTATCGTCCCCACCATCGTCGCCGGAGCCTGTTCCTACCCCTAAGCCAGCAGGGCTCAACGCTGACGAAAGCCCACCTCCACGTCCTACTTTTACTTCCAGTCAACCACCGGTAACCACCGGCGCTTTCGGAAACCTTCAGGCTTCTCCTTCGGTGTTTCGTCCCGCAACCGGCTTCGGTGCATTTGGAAATATAACTCCCGCATCCTCTCCTTTCTTCAAGAAAGATGACAACAAAGCACCTCCCGTCTCTGCCTTTGCATTATCTGGAACGCCTACGAAGAATGCATTCTCTCCCGGCCCTGCAGGGAATACAAGCACGACTCCCACCTTTGGATCAACATCTCTTCTCGGATCCACTGCTCGCAAATCAGTTTTCTCTCCTGCTTCACCTCCATCGCCTTCCCCTGGCGCTTCCTCTAACGCCTCGGTGACGGCGTTTAGTGCTTTCAGCGGTACTCCATCTCCGTTCAGTGCGTTTTCGGCAAAGCCCGAGCCGTTGACCAATGTCTTAAAATCAGGAAGCGAGGAATCAAAAGAACCTTCCAAGGAAGTGAAGACAGAACCCGCTACGAAAGAGGATGTGAAAGAGGCAAAGGCAGAAGACACGGAGAAAACATCGTTAGCAGCAAAGGATGAACCTTCGAGTGAGAAAGTTTCTTCCTCCAAACCTTCATGTGACGAGCAGGAAGATGAGACAAAGGCTACTACCGAAGGGGAACCCAACAAGGAATCAAAGGAGCGTTCTCTCCCTCCTCTGCGCCAGAGCACGGCCAAAAACACTTCAGACGATGATGGGACGTCACATTCAACTAAGCCCTCATCTTCCGAAGGGCTTGGCCCCGATGCATCTTTCAGTGAAATATCATCCGCTGGTAGCTCATATATCGATATCAAAGCAGAGTCGGAAGAGAGCATCAAAGAGAAGGTAGAAGCGGAGGACGATGATCGCTCGGACGATTACGAATCTGATGAAGAAGGGTCTGACTACGTACCCTCATCCGAAGGTGAACCAGACGAAGACGAGAGTGAAGGAGTTCCTGAAGAAGAAGAGTTGAGTCCACCAGGATCTCCAACATCAGCCACCCCTCAGCCAGAAGTTCCTGGCATCAAAGTTACACCTTTGCCCGACAACTTCGCGTCTAAAGAAAGGGCAGCAAGTACAACGCCCCCAGGAACGCCAGAAAATGAGGGGCCTGTGATCCCTCGCAGAAGTCCTTCTCCTTCTCCGTTGTCTACTACAGGGAGCCCTTCACAACTCGGTTTTGGATTAGGTCGGCCCAGCACTCGCCCCACTCGTAGTTCGCCACTAGCCAGTGCTCCACTTTCTAGTGATGATGGCGAAGAGGAGACTGATGATACGGCAAGGCCTACACCATTGCTCGGACCGAAGTCAGATAACTTGAAGACCCAAGACGAACCAGGGAAACGACCCAAGACGCCCCCGTTGCTATCAGGCTTTGGATCATCTAAACTAGTTTCAATCCCTGCCACCCCTTTCTTAGCTCCTGCGACACCACCAGCTCGTCCAGCTTCGACACCGGAAACATCATCCGAAAATGCTGTTCCCCCAATTTCTGCCTTTGGACAAGCTCCCAAGCTTTCACCCACTGCCCCATCGAGCTTTTTCAATACGCCCGCCCAACCAAGTTCGGAGCGGGAGGCCAGTGTCTTTGGTGCATTGACTACTCCGTCATCGAACAAGGTTCCAACCCCCTTCAATTTACCTTCGTTCAGCCTAAAACCCAGTCAGTCGACTCCGCCTGCCCCAGCGGCAGGTTTCTTCAATATTCCTCCTTCTAAGCCAAGTTTCTTTGATGTCAAACCTGCTGCATCTGCCGCAATTTTCCCTCCGTCTGGTCAAGCGCCATCGCTCTTTGGCGGCTCGCCTTTCAAGGCCACCCCTCAAAGCCCTGCGACACCCGCTGTATCTACTGTGATTTCTCCTCCGTCTGGTCCAACACCGTCGCTCTTTGGCAATGTGTCTTCTAAAACTGCCTCTCAAACCACCCCTGCGACACCTTTTCCCCCCGTCAGGCCTGCTTCCACAACCCCCATCACGCCACAGCTAGTCAAACAAAGGGTCCCCCCTCCGCCGGAGCTGACAATGGAAGAGGGCATGCAAAAGGAATGCGCGTTGCTGATTCTGAGTATTGATAAGCAGTTGAATGAGGTCTGCTATAGCCATTTATCCCCTTATCCCATGCGCTTACGCTTTTATAGTTGCGGAATCGCGCACAAGAAGTAACCAAGAAGCATGAAGAGCTGAATCGATCGGCTGGTGGATCATGGCAGAAAGCTGACCTTGGAGATGTACAAAAATGGGGCTTGGGTGACCTCCAACAGTTCGGCCAAGTAATGCTGAAATTCGTGGAAGATTTGGAAGTGCTGGAGCAACAAAGGGAAAACAATAGACAGACTGCTCGTGAGTTGACCAGCAGCATGTTGAAGGGTAAGCAGAGCTTTTGTTTCCTTTTTTCTATCATTGAGATTTTTCTTCAGCGGGAACCCGTCGGGAGGAAATTGCTAGATTTACAAAAGCACAAAAAGATGCTGATTTCGCGAAGATGCTCAGAACGAGAAATCTGGGTCCAGAGCATAGCGAAGCGCAAACGCAACTCCGCAGGACGATTCGAGTACGCATTTCCTCTTTCTCTCCACGCGCTCTAGTTTTCAACTTTGTTCATCAGTCTGTTCGGGACCGCATCACGAAATTAGAGTTTCATTTGCAAGCATCAAAGAAGAAACTGGCCCAGTCGAACTCGGGCAAAGTGTCAATCAAGCAAGTCATTTCCTTCCTTCGCTTAGAGTCAATAATTGATGATCGCGTCAGGGCACCAACTCTGGACATAGTAAATCGTACCTTCCGCAACATCGAACTTGCTATTACACAACAAGCCGGCGATGTCTCAGAGCTCGTTAACCGAGTGGCCAAGCTCGATTTACAAGAGAAGCCTGGTCCTCCGATGACCCCCGTCCGCGACGCCCGTTTGCCTGATCCTATTCGTCGTAAACCATACAACGTCACTCCGAACGTGGCGGTTGTTACTGCGGCTGCCTTGAATGCTGAACGGGCAGCACATAGGCTCAAGAAAGCACTGTTATCGGCGCGAAAGGAGCCTCTGCTTAATGTCAAAGTCAACACGGCAACTCCTCCGCCGGTTGCTTTCAGCACCCCTGGGCGGGACAGCAGTCCAAAGTCGGCGTCAGATGCTGGCCCATCCAGTGCTATTCCATTTAATCTTGCTGGTGCCGTGTTCACCCCGCCCCCTCCTTCGACCCCTCCTTCGAACTGGACGCTGCCCGCTGATGACTTCAGCCCCGGGAGCCCAAGCCTTCCGACCACTCGACGAGGTGCTACAGGCGGCAAGAAACATAGCTCAGTGCAGCTCAAGCGAACACCAGGATCGACCTCTCCCGCTCCGGCCCCATCTTTTGATTGGGGCCCTTTACCTTCGTTCAACAACGCACCGTTAACATCGTTGGCTGCAAGTTTCACAAAGGCAGATTTATCGAAGAGAGCGTAAATTATGAATTTCATGTTGCGACGCAACTTCATCATGGTTATGTTAACCCGTTTTGTACCCGTAGTCCGTTCTATAAGTAATGGATTTGGATCTCGTCAAAAACTTTTCCTACGAAGTGTTTTTGTTGGAGCCTTCGGTTTCATGCAAAGAGCTTGACGCGTCTTGGTTTTCATAGGGGTTGTCGATGATGGACTCGAGATGTGCGAGAGCAGCCTGCATTATCAGACATCGGTGAAAGATGAGAGAAATTCTAGTACGGCGTATATCTGTTATCGTTGAGGAAATCGCTGCGAACCTTGCCCACTTCACTAAGTTCCTGGTCTCCATCCCCAGTAAAAACTTCGAAAGGCGAATCCTCGTTATCGATTACAGCATCCTCCATATCTTCGTCTTCTTCGAATTTATCAGGATGGAGTGAAGCGCAATGAGACAATGCTTCAAAGATAGGTTCAACTGAAAACGAATGAGGATACTATGGTCGGATGAAATAGGTGGCCTACGAGATTCAGGTAAGGAAGGGATGATGCTCAGTTCACGCATATCCGTATATTCTTGCTCTTCATCGCTGCCATTGGCATTCGACCCAGAAGCATTCTTTAGAGAGCTGCCATCTTCGTCAAGTTGGCAGTAGACCGAATGTTTCGAACCACTGCGAGAGATTGCGTGAAGCGTGATTGATGGATATTCGACCTGGAATGCTCGTCCTGTAGATGAAACGTAGGCAAGGACACTGCATGGTTGAATTAGATATATACAAGCCAAGCCGAGCAGGGTAACCGACCTCGTCAAGACCAAAAGGGTCCCGTTCGCCGCATCTTGTTCATTGAATCCCTCGACTGATGGGTCCAGAACCACGGAAACATTTTCTTCCTTGCGTTTCACGACGGCCGGCAAATCATTGAATGAATTGGGTGTAGATGCGGCGAGCGATTTGTATTCTTCTTCAGTTACAAATGTCGGTGGTGCGCTGATGATTGCCACGGCAGGCATATTTGAAGTTCAGACTTGGTTAGTGGTCGAGAAAGAGTTGCGACTGAGGCCGATTGATGAGTTCAGGCCGGGCAATAGGCGATGGTCCACTAGTGCTGTATGTACTAAAGCCTTTTGAAAAGCTGTTGTAGGTCTGTCCTACTCCGCAATTATATGGGAGCATAGCTCAGTTGGGAGAGCAGTAGACTGAAGTTCTAAAGGTCCCGCGTTCGATCCGCGGTGGTCCCATTTTTGCCAGGATTGCCACAGGGTTGATCCGTTACGCCGTCACGCTATTTAAGCCTGTAATTCTGCGTCTCAACTGCAATCTCCGTCTCCTACCTACCATGTCGAATCTTCTCATAAGACCTGACAACACAGCGCGAGAGCCGTTCGAGGGCGTCGAAGGGGCTTCTGGACTCCTTTCATCTGTGGAACTACACCCCGATTATGGTTTTATCCATCGCTCCCCTTGCGCCGTCTGCCAGGAACATATAGCTCATCTGCAGATTGTCAGGCAGCACCCCGAATTCGGGATTCTCACTGGCATAGTTCATAGTGTGGCGTATCGGGAGGGCGTGGTGGAGGGTCTTCGCATTGGAAATGAACAGAGTTCACGCTTGCTCCAATTAGTCGAAGCTTTGGAATCCGAACTGCGAAAACAAAAGACAGACTCCTCGGAAGTGACCTCTTTTCAGATACCTCCTGGTGCCGCTGGTCCACCGAGCTCTGGCAGATACTCGTTGAGCCCAACATATTCAACGCAGGGCCTACCAGCCATGACTCATCTGGCCTCCATCTATGCAGAGTCACCACAAATCTCTCATCCAAGTCATGATCAGCGTGGCCATCAGTAAACCAGGGAAAATA
>FTPT01000077.1:0-67107 GCA_900156845.1 Coprinopsis strossmayeri
CTGGAAGGCGACTATGTCAGTACGCTTAAGCAGATACCAGTTTTCGAGACGTATACGCACTCCTGAGACACTATGCACAAGTCCCAGCGGCCATCAGTAAGTGAAGAAGTAGCTTAAGAAAAATCGTAGTTTTCGTAGACTTACAATTGCCGTTTGGTTGTGGCGCCAAAGAACCTCCACAGGAGGCAGGAATGTAGGTGCGGGCGGCATACTCATTCTAGCCATCTGCGTTGAACGTTGAGTATATAAAGTCTTCAAGGGGAACAGACCCTGTTCCAGTTTAGGACGACCTGTTCGCACTACGCCCAGGGGTATCCAATGGTCTCCATCACACAGAGTACGTACATACCTAATACTATATGGCCTTGAACAGCCTTCGACACAATGCTATAGCCTCAAATGGGTTATATCATATCAGGGATGAAGTCAACGTACGAATGGCTGGTAAAATGGGCGTCATAATATTTACAGGATTCCCAGACTGTGTTATTTAGCTCACGGCTGTAACGTTATACCATGGTCGCCGATCAGAATACTATGAAGGTTGAAACACCATTATTAGATTCCGGGTTATTCGATCTTGATTGGAGGAAATTAGCCTAAGCAGCCGCAGCGCTTGCCTCGGCGGGGGCCAGAACTATGAATTACTTATGGAGTAGACACGTCCCTGAAGGAAGTGCGCCTTGCCAAAAGAAATATGTTGGAGATGTTACCTTCAAGTGTATAGTAAGCATGCCAGATATAGGTGCCTTAGATGTAAGCGTAGGGAACTGGGAAGCCTGAGAGTCTGAAGACGAGGGTCCTAGGGACTCAGGAGGCCCAAGGATGGCCAGACGACTGGAAAGTGATATGTATTGCGAACTTTGAATTTCGACACTTAGTATAAAATGGGAGTACGTATAGACGGTATAGTGGCAGCGCAACCTTATACGAGCAAGAGCAAGGGTATGAAGCCACACGGAATGTCGTACTCAAGGCCCCACATTTGATAGGCTCTCTTATTTACATGCCTTGCACATTCCCGTCGATGAGGTTGCTATGTATATGCCAGATTAAAGCTGGAAGAGCTGCATGCTAGTAAGGGAAGGGAATGACATCACCCAGAGGACAAGACGACTTGAGCTGAGAACGGAGAACCCCCTTGGCGGCCACCGGCTAACTTTAGCCTCTTCCCGACAAGTCGGTAATCAACTCTAAAAAGCTTAAATCTTTCATAGGGCCTCCGGAAACGTCCACGATTGTAACCCTTTAAAATGCATTAGTTATGTACATGCAAAGCTAAATGGAATTACCAACAGCTGAAATGGAGATCAGACCTGATCAGACCCAAACGGCATTACAGATACGTGTCCAGTCCCATGCCATGGTACCGAACACTTCCCCCCCCCCTCGCGAGGCGAGTCGCTTTGTCGCTAAGCGCTAAGCGCCGATTATGCTGTTACTTCGCTGAAGTGGCCAGAGGGCGCTGAATATATTTCTCCTGGGACTACATAGCCTCGTTCGGCTTGGCAAACTACAAAGTGATCTCACCGTCAACAAAGTCGTAACAGAGCTGTTGCTACACTGTGGATTATGGCCTATTTCTACCAGGATTAAATAGTGTAGAAATAGTGATGATTGTCAATATTTTCAAGCTTATGTTTCTCCCATTTTGGCGGCGATCAAATCCTTCCTTTATGATATATGTTCGAGCCGCAGGAAGCGTGAAAACATTGTGACGGAAGAATGCCTTTGAACACCGAGAATCGAAAACATTTTCCCTCTTTTGTTCTTGGGATGAATATTGGTGCAGAAATTATATATGTTCCCTTTGATGAAATAGAAAGTACAAAGGTGCAATCAATGTCTTCGAGCCAAACATGCAAGATTTCCGAGGTACCTTTCACGGCGGAAACAAAGGAATAAAATTTTATTCTTCCGCTTTGTTAAGGGAAAACTGTTTCAATCGCAATGTCTTCTCTATGTTTGCAGCACATAAATGTATTACAAATACATAATGGAATCGGCATAGAAATAGAAGAAACATATGCGTGGAAATATTGACAATCATCGTTATGTCTTCACTATTTCATAGCAGCAGAAATAGGCCATATTCCGCAGTGCTACCATTTAACGTGCACCAAGGTGGCATACTAAAAGCCAGGCATCAGCAATGTATTTTCTTGCCAAAATCTGCTGCGCCACGATTCCCGTATGAGGTCTAGTATAAAAGAGTCAGTTGAATTGGAACGTTGAAAGAAAGATGTGGGACTATACGCACGGCCTGTATGCTTGAACGCGTCTTAAGAAAGAAGGACTGATTTCGATTTCATCCCTCGAATTTCAGGTCCCACTGCTTTCCACACCCGTTTCCACCGACCTTCTGGGAGGTGCAGGCTGCAGAGGTTGTAAAGGATACAACGCGTACCGTGATGAAGGGACGTCTTTAAAGGCTGCCGCAACCCAACCATTCACGAGGGAACTCTTTAAAGATTTTGTGTGCTCTTTCTCTGCTTGCTGCCGAAGATGAAGAACAAGCCGACTAGCCAGGATGCTGTGCAAGACTGCTTGTGCCCTAGTTGTTGTAGTATGAGATATTTCGAAAAGGAAGCAAATAGGAGACGCACAGTCCCATGTAATTGTAATATGCACCCTATGAAGTCTCGTTCAAAATACGAATGGGACCAATGCCCGGTGTACTCACTCGGAATGCGAATTTGGAAATCACATTGCCTATTGACACGACTGAGACCCGTTCATTAGTCGGTCGGATAGACTGTGACATTGTATCAATTGTACTCACCGGACAATGCAATATAGTAGTATGTCCCATCTCGCGCAAACGTTCGAGATATTTGGCTGCTAGAGGACCAGAATTTAATCATTCCATAATAAAGACAAAGCGACATTATGACTAGGTGCAGTAGAGGATTAGCTGTAGTAGGTGAATGGGACATTTTGCCACACTTACATAGTTGCTCCACGAGAATAAAGACGAAAGGAAATGAAAGTCTCTTGCGGCGATCATCTAGAAGCTTCGGAACACAGCGCAGTAACTTGTATGACAACGGTATAACTGCAGATGTTCATGAGCATTTAGGACTATTAGAAGTGTGGACGATAAAGCTGACATGTAACTTCCCGAATGGTGTCGATAAAGATAGTCGTCATCGAGATAAGTGCTCCCTGAGGATATTAGGAAGAGCAGATGAAATTGGTAAATGTTTAGAGAGTACAGGTGGACTTACAAGCCAGAAGAGGAGGAGAATACAAGCCAAGAGTCGATTTCTGTTTGATAGGGCATAGACGCGCTGGAAAAGAATCACTTAAGGCAAATGGTGAGCATGTGTGTACCCCAACTGTGAGTAAGGGGGATAGAGCACACCTTCTGATAATGTAACATTGACAATGACCATAGCTAATCGAACAGTGAATATCTTAACAATGCTACCGCGATGGTCTTCCGAAACCGATCATAATTAGATTTACCAGTAGGAGCAAAGAACCCGACTCTGCATAGCTATGGTAGTCGAACAGGGATTCCGTTAGCACAAGCTCAAAGGACTCTGGGGCAACACGTCCACACACCTTCTCTGAGACCCCCATTCCTACAATTCTGAATGCCAAGCCGCTTGGAGTTGCTTTCAGTACCCACGTTGGAAGAAAAGTGGCGCGAGACGTAACACACGCCTAGGGAACTGACCATAGCGTTACAGCTAGGGACACATAGCGATTTAACATAAATGCTACTTTCGTTAAACCCCACTTGTCTGGCCACACGAGAGAGACCTTAACACTTTGCACTTAGTTTTTTGCAGGAGATAAGACAGGAGCATTTATTAAATAAGACTTGCCTCCAAAGCAATGGTTTCGAAGTATTCTAGGCTCTGCACACGTCAAGTTTCAGAGATGAAGGCATAAATGGGAGCGACGTACAATGATGGTTCCGCTAGCTACTGAAAGATAGTGGAATATACCCTTCAGAGCAGGATTGAATATCTCGCCAGCTAATGTGTACCTTCGAGATTCTTTTTACGCACACGGGAATTAAGTTGCACTGTACAGGCCTAGAATAATAGACTTTCGAAAAACGACTCACTTGTAAGGACCGAAAACTGCGTAATAAGTCTTCTCGAGGTAGCAAGTACGACATTCTGTGTTGAAAGAAGTATAACTTGAGATAGGATGCCAGAAGCGCGTTACATAGTCATTGGCGACCCTCGAGTATTTATTGTTGCACCGGTCACTCGGATGCGTGAAGGCCGCCGCGACAACTTGCGTTTTCTCAGTCCCTGTGTCTGAATTGGAACTCAAACTCAGTGGTAATATATTAGCATAACGATATGGTATACATAGCGGGTCGCGAAGCACTCAACCATTCTTGATCTGTGACGTGAAGTCGCCGGCTGAGTAGCCGTAGGTAACCACCAGTGGGATCGAGGACAGCTATCAGCCGTGTATGTATAGGTAGCCGGAACGGAGTATCACAGTCCATCTTGCTCACAGAAGGAGGACTGCATCGGGTGGCGACATCTCGTAGAGAGATCAAGGGGGCAAGGTTACGACAGCCGGGGCCACACGTGCGTCTAGGTTGTGAGCAAGGGCTTTGCGGGAAAAAGCGATCCAAGAAACGGTTAAAGAGCCCAGATGGAGCGGACAGGGCGGAAACTCCGGATGGAGGTCATTCACACACAGCACTATTCACTAGCTGTTCGGATCAACCGCGTTGGGACAGTCTTAGTCGGCGAAGCTCAACTTAAACGAAACTCCGCGCATTACTGTATGGATTAACCGGCGCGGTCCCTGAGGTATGTATCTCGATTCCACATGCAGGAATCACTGCTGCACTTGCAAAAGAGTAATCCTACGGTCGTTGGTCAAAGTTATCACGACATCATTATGCAGAAGATGAAACAGGAACAGGAATGTACTATGGGTGACCAGTAGTTCAGACACACCACTCAGTCGGACACTCCGAATTCAGACCCTTCTCGTATTGAGGAGGTCTTGAAACTTCACAAATTGAATTATTGTGATAATCAGACAATGTTCAGTTCCTTTTTTAAAAGGAAAACTGACGAGATGCGAGTAGGTGAAACACGACGGAATGTCACATTCTAGACTCGCAGTGCCAGTTTCCGAGGTTGCACTATATGTGTAGTTGTAGTATATGCCATGTATTTTTTGTGGAAAAATCGCGAGATTTGGGGAAAACAGAAAAATGAAAAAGAATAGCAACCAAAGAATTCTTTTTGCGAAATCGTAACGGCTGGTTTCGAGCCTAGTCACGCTCTGCCTTTTGGACAACCAGAATCTTCCCATCAAACTGTGACAAACCTCTCAGCCAAAACATTGATTTTTTTTTCATGATTTTGCCTTAGAAAGGGTGACACCCTTACTGGCCACTCTAGAAGGAAAGCACTGCCAAGCAGCAAGTGAGACATTTGGCACTCTCAGGGTCAACGAGCCTTCGGTGAGAAATGTGCAGAAGGGGCTCAAGATTGCAATGAAAAGAGGAAATGCATTTAGACAGGCATTGAGCAAGCAGAGGCCGAAGACAGAGACAGAAAAGAGACACCCGAGACAGAAGCCGCTATCAGGAAGAGAGACTCGAGACGTAACCCTCGAGTAGAAGCAAATATTCGTGATGGTGTTGGGAAAGGAGACTCGAGACGGAGACCAAGAGTAGGAAGCGAGGCTTGAGACGGAAGACGGAAACCTCGAGCAAGAAGAGAGCCAGGAAGAGAGCCAGGAAGAGAGAGAGAGAAGGATATTTAAATTTGAGACCGTAGCGTGTCAGCCGAAAGTCATAAAATAATGCACGGTGTCCTTACACAGTGCTGTCGCTGCCCCGAAATATGGGGCGATTGCACAGATAGCACATTGAGATAGGTGACGCACCACTTGCAAGGTATTCGAGTAAGAACGTCAGGCCGTTTCGCCACCACTTGAAATCCGTGCCACCGAGTTCGAGGTCAAGGTTCGGAGACACGCAATGAATTACTGAGAGACGCTACCTGATTAAAGTGATGGACAACAATGCTATGGTTCGCAAAGGGTATGAGGCATATGCATGAGGATCCTGTAGTCAGTAAAGACAGTTTCCAGTAACGCAGTTACGATACGAGTATAGCTGAGGGAGCGCACACGTGAAGCGGAACAAGTGCAAAATCGAACGAACAAAGCATCTAGCGGGCCGTGTGCACCCACGGTCATTGATGGTACATAGCCCGCTGGCGGGCGGGCGGTTAAGCCATATTGGGTCTTTTGGTTATGTACTTATTATGGTCCATGGAGTAACGAGTTACGAGTTACTGCGCCCTGCCAAGTACAGAAAGGACGATCTCAATTCAAAAAGGGTCGCACTGAACTTTCGCATATAAATTTGCTTGTCTGCGGTATGATGGGTGGAATACTTTAAGAGTGAATCTACTGTAGGAGAGCGGATAGTCAGTTGGATACGAACTTGAACGGAGGGGATGAAGGTGCTTCACCTGTATAAGAGTCACTATTGGCACCCGATGTTCTTCCACGTACTACTTCCGGCATGTGTAGCTACAGTCTGCCGTCCATCCAGCATTACCAGCCTTGAAGGTATAGACGGGTGGAATCCACCACTTCGTCCAGGATTCTGGTTGTTCCCTGTGTTCAGGGCCGCCAATATCCAAGCATTCACGACGGAGCTCTTTGGCAAAGACAGAGTAAGGTCTTTCTCCGCCTGTTGCCGAAGATGAAGGACAAGGCGGTTAGACAAGACGCTGTGCAGAACCGCCTGTGGTCTTCCGTCATTGATAGAGAGTTAGTAATTCTGAGAAGGATATGGAAATAGACTCACATTGACCCATAATGGTGGTAGTAGCCCTGTCGGATAGGTTTAAATATACCTAAAGTTGCCTTCGAAAAATGGTAAACTCACTCGGAACGCCACTTTGGATGCCATATTGCATATTGACACGACTGAAAGTCACTCATCAGAAAGTCGAATACAAAGAGAAAGGACAGTGATGGTCCTCACGCGACAAAGTAATATAGTAATATGTCCCGTCTCTCGCAAATGTCCGGCATATCTGGCTTCTCGAAAACCAGAATTTGTTCATGCCGAAATAGAGACATAGCGACATTATAACTAGACACAAACATCGTTATTCCCCATCGGATAAACGACGAAAGACAAGTTTCGCCACGCACATATTTGTTCGACGAGGATCAGGGCAAATGGATACACAAGCTGGATGCGGTGGTCTTCTGAAAGCTTCGAGATGCAGCGTATTTCTGTGAAGGGCAATGGGAGAACTGCGGACCTTCGTCAACACTTATACAAATAATAGCAGGAATCAAGTCATGGATGAAAGTAGAACTGACAATGAACTTGAGAAACGGTTCTGATGTAGGTGCCAGCCGCAGCGGCAAATATACCCTGCGAAGCACAGCGCTCAGAGAGAAATGGACACAATATAAAACGGAGGGAATGGACGTACGAGCCAGACAAGGACAAGGATAATGCCCAAGTATCGATTCCTATTTGACAGTGCATAGACGCGGTGGAAGAAGACAACTGCAGCGCGAGAATAATTCGAATGCGAGGCAGTGAGTCCTAAGAGACGATACTCAGCGCGCTGAAGCAGTCTGAATCAACACACCTTCCGATAATGCGACACTGATAATGACCAGGACTTGTCGTCGATTTATTGTGTCAATGGCGGTGTAGTCTTGACTAACACGGTAAACGCACCAGTAGGAGTGAAGAATCCAAATGGGCACATCTACGGCCCCGAAGGGAGATTTTCGTTAGCCACAATAGACCAAATCCTTTTAAATCAGCATGCCGACCTACCTTTCCCGAGTTGCTTATTGCCCACAAGTCAACTGGAGGGACGTACAACTCTTTTCAATGCCTTAATTGAATGCAATGCCACGAGATTCCACGCACAGAGAACGAATGCTACGGTTGCGGCTAGTGGCACGTACCTATTCAGCATGAACATCACTTTCACGAAGTTCCAATTTTCTGGCCACATGAGAGAGACCTGAGATTTGGTATTAAATATTGGAGGTTGAGGAGAGAGGTGCATAACGCTTGCCTCCGAATCCAAAGTTTCGAAGTATTCTGCGAGCTGCATAAGACGGAACGTCAGCCGAGGGCATCGGTGACGAATGGGAACTTGACCATACAATGACGATCACACTCGCAACTGAAGATGGACAATTGGGGGGCCATTCAGAACAGGATTAAAGGTCTTGTTATTCGGACCGCACCTTGTAGACTCTGTCGCGCAATAGGCAGTGCAAGAGTCGGCATCATTGCAGCCAATAAGAATATACTACATATGCCTGGAGAGTCGAGCGCGACTCACAAGTACGTCCCGAATGTTGCTTGCAAAGGTTATGGGTAATTGCGTGGTCGCCATCCAATACGAGATAACTATAGTCAAGACGGGATATTAGAGGGCGAAGTATCAATGAGCCGGTAACACTCCAGCTCGAGTGTTTATATTGACATACATAGCCGTTGCGACCTGCAGAGTCCGGACCCTGTACAAGTGACAGCTCTGTCCCTGTTATTTGCATAGACTCGGAGTATTAGCGATAGATAAGCCGCGCAGTCCCGACGTAGGCGGCTGCCTACCACTATATGAATAGAAAAGCTCAGCAAATTATTCCCAAGAATTTACGTTGGAAAGAGGAACCCGCTCAACGCCGAGGAGAACTTGAAACGCTATTACGTGGTGTTCTGAGACGACTTGCGAGAGCTGTCGACGAGCACTGCATAAATAACGAGTTGATGGCCAATGAGGACCAAGAATAGGATGTGATTTCCATGTGGAGGTAATCGCACCCTACCAACAGAACGGAAACTTGAAAAAAGGGCTATAGAGATGACAAAGTTGGGTCACCATGATTATCATCACTTGAGAGGTTTAACGGTAGATTGAGTCGCAGAGATGCCGTATCGCGTTCGAATGGACCAGAAAAAATGGATTACAACGAGCTTTGCTAAATTCTCAAGTACGGTGATAGGCAGAAGACAGGCTTGGACTTAATCGTCTTCATTCGCGGATTCACCTAGACCCGAGTTGCCTTCCTGCGCGAATTTACCATCAAGACTCCCTTTGCCGAACAGATTGCTATTTGAAACTATCAATACCACAGGTAGTGAGAAATAGGAGACAACGCACTCAAATACAGCCATGGTCGTCCACTTGCGGTTGTCGGCTTCAGGGAAGACCAAAGAGCGGGGTCCGTAGAATACTTCATCGTCGACTTCATCGGGCTTTCGGGGCAGGCAGTGCATGAAGATCCAATCAGGATTGGCGTCTCCTTGCCTGCAAAGTTCCTCGGTAACTTGGTATCCTTCAAACGCCTTCAGACGTTCGGCTTTCTCGGCCTCCTGTCCCATAGAGATCCTGCGTGCAGACAGTTAACGGAGGAAGGAGGTAAATAGGGGATGAACACATACCAGGTATCAGTGACGACGACATCAGCACCTTTCACTGCTTCCTTGGGATCCTCTCCCCACCAGATACCCTTGTCGCACCCCAACTCTTCCACTCGTTTCCATACCTCAGGTGGCGCACGGTATTGAGATGGGCTGGCGACTCGCAATTGGTGGCCCAGTCGAGGATACGTGACAAGCATGTCATGCAACACATTAGCAGAGTCACCAACGTAGGCAACGGTTAAAGGTCGGAGGTCTGGGAGAGTCTTCGAGGGGGATGGAGCACCATCCGGTATGAAGCGGTGAGAGTGTTCGTGCAACGTCAAAAGGTCAGCAAGGATCTGGGTGGGATGCCACAGTGATGAAAGGGCGTTCAAGACCGGTACAGGCGAATGCTTTGCAAGTTCCTGAAACAACCAAGTCAGGGGAACGCTCTTCTAGTGCCCGGAAGGTGCGTACCTCGATCTCAGCGTGCTCTCCTACGCGGGCGAAGATACCCTGGCACATTCCTCCAATGACACGCGCCGAGTCACGAGCAGACTCGTTAACACCAAGCTGGATGTCCTCTCGGCCGAGGAAGAGAGCGCGTCCACCAAGCAACGTTGCGCTGGTTTCCGCTGCAAGACGAGTCCTGGTACTGCGTTTTGAGAACAACAAGGCAATTGTCTTGTTGAAAAGCGACTGAGAAGGCAGCCTCAGCTTTTTTGAGGACTTCTTGGACAGAGAACCTTGAGGTAAAAGCCATGGCTCTGACATCCGCTTGAGGTAGTATGCGTGGTTAAGGGTGCGTTGAATTTGGGGGACTGACATATCGGCCAGAGTCATGAGATGGGGCACGGCCCTCTTCACTGGTGCTGCCATTGTTTCCTGAAAGTCTGAGCGACGACACTTGACAGTTTGGAGACGTCGTTATCCTTTCGAGTCAGAAGGGAGCTTGGCGCAGGAACATAAAACAGCTATTTGCACCTATTTGTGCCATATGCCGAGTCGGACGAGGTTGGGCTTCAGTTTCCCCATGGTCGAGTCTCTAGTAGAAAGTGCCAATTGGATAGGGAAGAGACGGTATCGGCCTTATTTCTGTACCTGAGCGGACCTCTCCTCTGTGATATACAACAGGTTACATTAACGGCTAACTTGAACTCGAAGTAGTTCTTCCTATAACATCGTACATAATCTTCTATCGCCGTGCCGAGATAGAGACAAATCCATACAGAGAAATGGAGTATACAGTCTATATTTAACTCCTCAGAGGCTGAGGTGTGGAGACTGAGAACTGCCTGAGCACAGATCCCGCTCACTTCATATGATTGTCGGCGCCTATTCCTTATCTGTTGGTATTTGTTTGTACGGAAAAGTATTCTGTACCTACGATATCGACAGTGGACCTTACCCCCTTTCGCTCACAATCTATTTTTCTTCCCCTCCTTTCTCAAGAGTCGAGACTATGTTTAGCTGACCCCCATGAATTACGAGAGTTTCCGCAATCAGCACTGCTGCACTCTCTACAGTGGCTCCAATTGAAGAGAGGTAAAAATTTTGTGTCCTGACCCACTGCTTGCTGCATATTTATAGTACACGGCAATGTCTTCGAAGGAAGTTGAGCACTTATGCGGGAGAAAGAGCAGCTCTGAGACCTCCGGCAAAGATTCATAGCCTCGTACTACAGTTAGTGGGGACGGATATATCCAGAACCTGTTAAGTATTTCACGGGTGTTAGCCCTTAACATTTATGGCCAAGACGTACGATCCTCAAATTATTATTATTCTCAAGATCGAATTTGCAAACACATCTCTTGTTTATGCAAATCTCTTCCGGCTCCAGATAAATTGCTAACAAACCATCTTCAGCGCACAAGAAAGGCTTCGATTCGAAGCCTAAGACCATTGGAACGAAATTTCATAGAACTGTGACAATCTTGTTCGACAAATGAACTCGATGTCTAGATACTATATTGTATCGAGACCTGCGTATGATGTGGATGGAAGTCTCTTGCACTGTATGCAACAGCCTACCTCTTGCCACTGTCACATCCATCGTGGAACGAACTGCAAAAACCCTGGTTCAAGAACGCTCTAGACTTTCATTCTCTTTTGGTGCGTGGTCCAAAGTCATATATCCACACTTAGACTACCCATTCAAAGTTTACGGCATCGTTCATCTCACGCGCATGTTGTCCACTTGACGTCACTGTGTTGGTTATTTGGGGATAGTCACTCCCCTTTATAGAAGGGAGTCCTCGTCGAGCGCGAGTTCTGCGATACGCTATCTGCGCTCGACACTCTTGAACATTACTCTACTATCGTAATTCGAGACCTCACATGACATGGGTAGGAAGAGAAGGCAAGCCTTGCTGTTATCACCAACATGGGATTAATGTGTCATAACGGCCTAAAGACTTCCCCAGTCGGAGCACTCGTTCGAACCGCGTTTCTCTCATTATCCGATACAGTCTTCGGCGCAATGAACAGGAATTTGATTGTAGTTTTGAGTCGCTGCAGGCCGCTGCCTACCTGCAGATGGGGCAGCCAATCAAAGAATTCGAGGGTAGGACGGCACATCTCCGGGATTACTCCAGGGTGAATTGGGCGCTCAAAAGGTTTCTGATGGACCCTACTCTTGACTCTGGTGGTTATCTTAAACGGTCCAGAGTCCAGGACCCCCTTGCTCGGCCTTTTCTTGGTCATAGGTGGTGGTTCCAAACATGCTACGGTCTACCCGCATGACCTTGACACTCGTGTTTGAAGAACACGATGCCGAACATCGAGATAAGTAACAACCCGAGCATCTAACATTATTCCCGTAAGTGAGCTTTGTGTACGCCCCTCTGATTGAAACTGTCGCTGATCATACATATGTCTTCTCCCGCAGTAGGGTCTACTGCTATTCCAAGGCATACCCCCGTTTTTCGGCATGCGAAGCTTCTTTTTGCACCCTCTTTTTTGGCAGAAGATTAAGCCAGGGTGGGTTTCGAGCCTGGAGCCTCTGGCGTAATTGCTTGGTGCTCTCAGCGGAAGCATACAGACAATCAAGCTATTTCGAGACATGAATTACCTCAAGCTCTATCACAGCTGGTTCCGTGGCGGGGTACCGATTGCTTGTTTCTAAATTATTCCGGGGGGTAGAAAAGCGCCTTCGTCTTGGTTCTTGCCTACGATTACGATCGCTTTAAATGCACTCGTGATCATGCCTCACCTCGCACCTTGCCCTCGTTTTCAACATGCTTTTGGGCTGAAAGGCATCATCTGGATCTCGCCTTTGGATTTGGCGCGGACGATCGAGAGTAGCTGGTCCTACATTCAAGGTTCTGGAATCGTTTTAAACCTGCCTGAGCATTGTCTCTCTTCAAAGATAACGCCTGTCGACCGTGCTCTCTCTTCAGACCGAAGGAACGATGTCGCAGCCCCAGCTCCCACTGCCTTCCTTTACGACAGTACTCTTGTCTTCCCTCGCTAAACGGCTCAACATCTACATTCCCAACCCTGCACACCCCTTTTCTCCCAGGCGAGACCTCATGGTAGGTGCCACTGCTTACGTCTTCGATATTCATTATCACAGATAGCTAACAATACCCCACCCCCACCACCCCTACCACCATCCAGAGAACATTCGACGATCGCGTTAGTGAAGATCCCGAAGACGAGGGTGACGAAGAGGACGAAGAAAACGAAGACGATCAGCAGGACGAGTATTATGGACTTTATGCATGCCTCTTCGCCTCTTCGGCTGATAGCTCCTTTCTCAATTAGTTTTCAGCCACGAATCCTGATTTCCGATGCAATAATGGAGGAATTTGATACTACGGATGAAGAGTTGGGCGGTAACTGCAACTCCTACTATGATAGTGCTACTAGGCCCTCGCTTTCGACGGATAGTAGGAGCTCTACGCCCCCGAGTCCTGTCGCATCCGCTTCTTTCGGGGGAGTTGGTGGAGTGAACCCACGCAGGGCTTCTTTCATCAAGGTAAGGAGTTAGCACGTAAATCTAGGTGCCTGCTCAAGACGGAATGGTTCCATTCAGATCTTCCATAACAAGTTACTTGGACGTCTCAGGCGATCATCGAAAATCCGTGTATGAAGACTTCCCTCCCGGTTATCGTCCTGGGATCCAACCTCGTCCAGTGTATTGGAGGTTCTATGCCTTGTGGTTTTGAGATCCGGCTTCAATTAAAAATGCCAGCTTCATTATTTTGGCCCGCGTGCGTGCTCCTTGTCATCATACAGCCTTATGCCCTTATGATTACGTCTATGTTGGTTTCCCCTCAATATACATACCATATGCATATGTCGGAGCTGGGTTGCGCAGAGGAATAGAGTCGACAATCATCACGCTTACAGCAGGTATCCCCTAGCCGTGAAACACGGTAGTATGCCCATGGGGTCAACTCCATTCAACATTGAATGGACGACGATTTTTGAGAGCCACGGCATACGCACACTGTTGTTCTGGGACTCAATAGACGGGTCGGTCTATTGAGGCGGATTGGTAAGAAGTGCCCCAGAGAGGTGGTGCAAGGGACTATGGGATGGATACGCCGGTAACACTGTTGAATTATGAATGGCGTAATCGGTTGAATTGGCGGTTGTAGTTGTGTTAACTACTTGGTAAGTAATACAGTCACGGTCAGCCCCATGAGCTTAGTGTTACATGTATCATACTAAACGAGTGTTATACATAAAATCTAGTGGCCATTTTCGGGTCTCGACCTTGTACCAGATATTCCGAGCGCTTCAGACACCCCCAGCAGCATGCGCGCTAGTATTAGCAACAGTAAAAGAGCTTGCTTGTCCAGAGGTGTCTTGCGCTGTCCAAGTGGTTTTAGACCGGTTGAAATGCATGTCCGACAAAGACAGACTAGAACCGATATTCATACGGGCTGATGCTCTCATCCGGAGTACAATCCGGATCGTTAACGTGGCATGGAGTGTACGTTGAATGCTAAAGTAAATCAGTGAATGGTTAATTTTCCCGTGAACAACGACGTGAAAGAGAGGGGGACTGACAGTGCGGCAAGGAATTGATGTTCTCGCTGAGTACATGAACCGGGCTGTCAGGTGGAAATATCAACACTTAGGGGGGAGTACTCACTGTCATGGTACGAGACATAGTGAAGTTAACGATACTTATCGCTAGATATATTTTCATCAGCATTCTGGCTAGACAGGGAGATACAATGAGCTTCTCACAGGACATAATGACGAAGTAGAATACACCATCCTGATACAGCATGTGGACCAATGGTCCCCAGGACCCATGGAAATTAACAAACACAAAGTAAAAACTGAGAGCGGTGACAACTGAGGTATAGCGATAGGTAAGTGCTGCATTCCGGATCCTCAGTCTGCGAAGAAAAGGGCTCACCGATTTGGTTCAGGAGCACTACGGCGAATATTGCCGATAGTTGATCCATAACACCTCGCACAGGGATGCAGGGGTACTTCATAGGGCCGCGGGGGAAGGCAGCAACTTGATCGCAGGCGATAAATGGGTGATCGTCAATGTTGGAGAAGAGGCGCTTACAGCCAAGGGTTCGGATAAGGACAATAAAGAGAGCGACGTTGGCTATTTGAGTTGCCTATATAGGGCAGAAATTAATGTAGGAGCAATGAGAAAGAATGCGAGGTGGGTCGACGTACTGCGTACTGAATTGCAAGGTACATTCCGATTGATTTTGTCTGCTTAGAGAGGGCATAGACGCGCATAAACATGATAGCTGGGAATGTACCCGTTAGCTTCAAAGTCTGGGAGTCGGGCAAAGAAGCTTCACCTTCTGCTATTCCGGTAGCGGCGACACATAGTACTAAGAAGGCAGATCAACTTGAGATTCCTTGGAGACAAGATATGCTCGAGACACGTACGGCAAGTCGTTCCAAAGAGACCATGGCATGCCTAAGTAAACACGATATAAGGCATGAAGTGGGGGCCGATGAAGGGGTCCGTACTCGTTGTGATAATCCAAGGGTCTCGTTGACTATGAGCTTCAATGTGAGTTCCCACATTTGAGTTGAACAAGTCGTGTTATGCACTCACAAACGATTGTGAGAGGGATGTCGATGAAGAGGAGGTATCTAGTAACAAAGAAGAGGGTCTTGACTAAGGTCCAGCGCCCTTTCCACATATAGGTGACCTGTCATTGATGAGAAGTGGAAGACACGACGCTTCTGTGTGACCCACCTCATCTTCAAGGGTCTGAAAGTAGTCGGCGATGATATAGGCCAGAAGGCCCACTGTTAAAGCCGTACTGTTAGCGAGCTGTTATGGGAAAGGTGACAATCTCACATACCATCTACATACTACATATATATTAAATCAGCGCTCAAAAGTCGACCAAACGTGGTATTGCATACCTTTAAATGTTGAGACCTTGTCAGCGACCCGATAAGCCATTCCGCGTCGAAATGGAAACCTGTTCCATTATCCATCTTCGAGGACAAACGCAGACTTGACGCAGACTAGGCTGCGTGCGGCGTAGAGTAGAGCAGAGAGCAACGCCGGCTGTGGGTCTGGGAGAGCGTCGAAACCACGGATACTTAAGGCTGATACGCCTGGTATATATATTTCGTATAATTACCTGATCCGTCAAGAAGTCGGATGAAACAGTTGTGAAGCCAATGTTCTGATTGACAGGGTTAGTGCTAGGCGGTGTCAGCGACATAGGCAGCAAATATAGGCCTCATATGAGCCGCGATAGCAGTTTGAGCTGGGGGTGGAGTCTGGTTAGGTTTCAATTGGCTGTGAGGTGTTCATTGCTCAATTGTCAGATGAAATATAACATATGAAGTCTAGCGCGAGGCCGTACTGAGGCGAATCCTCCTCAAACGCTGAACTGAATGTTACGGCTCCACCGAGCCTCATTTGTCTCTCTTTGACCTGGAGCATGATAGGATTCTCGTAAAGCGCGAGGTGTGGCGTGGTACCGATCGGAACAGAAGAGGTCTGGCCGCTCAAACAACCGACAGATTCTCATCCTGATCCTGGTGCTGGTAACAAGACGACAGCGCTTGCGGTGCAACGCCTGCATACTACTAATCAAATCGTATGTGTAGATCCTTGTACGATGCGAGATTATTTTACTTACCGCCCCGTGGGTTCAAATAAGGTATGTAGACACGTAACTTATCAGCCATATGGTAAGTTCCCCCGATTGCTACAGTACTTGACAGATCTGGGAGATCATTGTTGATGAGCGTTGAGATCCAGCACAGGGCCCTAGCCCGTCAAGACCGAGCGCAACGGCCTAGCGGGACGAGGAGGCAGGGAAGATGGCGGCAGTCCGCTGAACCACGTCTGGATCAGATTAGATCAACGCGTCTTGACTCCGCCCACCGCTATCGACCCCTCCCGATGACACGAAAACTTCGCCCTCGCAAGACCAAGCAGAACTATGCTGAAATTCTGCCGGAAGACAGCAATATCGCAGGCCCTTCTACATACGTCGAAGACGGTATCGACAGCGGGAGTGACTTCACGCCCGACAAGGGTGTTCCTGAAGAGGAGGAGGAAGAAGAAGACGAGGACGAGGACGTAGTACCCGAGGAGCCAGATTCTCCAGACCCCAAAAGCAAGGGAAAAGGAAAGGCAAAGTCTAAACCTCTGCAGAAAGCCAGGGCAACATCCAGCGCGAGAAAACCATCGAAGAATGTGTCCGTCGGACCAGCACCTAGTGGTCGACGCCAAATGCACACACTTCCAACTCCCAGCGTACACCATCGACACCGTGCAGCGCCGCTACTTATGCGCGTAGGAAAAGTGGAAAGGTTGACTAGCCCACCTGACCTTTTTGGCCCAGCCCGGATCGCGTTAACCAACAGTTTCACCCACAACGCCCAAATTGCAGACCGCGTTAATCGGGCATGGGGCTACAATGTTGGCTCCGGTCCATTGTGGCAAATGAGTGAAGACCGGCGATGGTTCAAGGAAGCGCAGACGACCGGAGAAGGTGTTGAAGAGGATGGAACAAGGCGGCCGAGGGTGTATCACGATATTCCAGTCAAGGCGGGTTGGAGACTCTTGGACAAGAAGTAAGCTTCATATCACCTTGCTTTGTACTTCCTCGCTAACCCTACCATTGAGACAGGGAGAGGCGTATCTTCCTACAGCCAACGAAACTACAGATGAAGGCAGCTTTAAACCTCCACCGCCAGTCCCGTGTTATTTTGGACCAGCTGCATCCCAGACGCGCCGCGACGTCGAGATGATGGAAACCTTTTCTCTGTGTAAGTTAGTTCTCCTTTGAATGCCCGCTCCCAGCTAATTTCTCTATAGCAGAGTTCATAAAAGACAGCAAGGCTCACGTCTTGAACGCAGGTGCTCCTGTATGGGCTATTGATTGGTGTCCAATCCACACTGACGACCGTCCTGGTAGGCACGAACTTATGAGTTTTGATTAATGACTTACTGTTACCAGCCCGGTCGTACAAGCAGTACATTGCTGTCGCTCCTTTCCCAAACAGCTCTCACTCTCCAGAGATCGGCGTAAAGGCTCAGAGGCCATCTACTTCGTGTATCCAAATCTGGTCCCTTGGTCCTTCTAAACCTCTGCCCAAAAACCCTTCGGCATCTCATAAAGATCGTGGCAAAATGACCTGCGAGATGGTCCTTTGTCTCGACAACGGACCCGCTCTCGACTTGAAATGGTGTCCGCTTCCTTCCCATGACCCCATTATCTCTGAAAAGAGACCTCGGAAATTGGGTCTTCTGGGAGCAACGTTCGAGGATGGATCGTTCTGTATCTACTCTGTACCTCAACCGGAGGACGTGAGAGGCAGCGAAGAAGGACCCGCTTTAGTCGAGCTACCGGAACCGATTCTACGGATTGATTTAGCTGAAACAGCGTGCTGGTCGTTCGATTGGGCAAACAGTGAAAAAGTTGCCATTGGTACAACGCACGGTTCGTGCCATCTCTCGATTTCCTACCCTCCAATTCGACCTTATGTGCTAATGCAGGTATTATTGCCGTGTACGACCTCGGACGGCCTCTTTCCTCGTTCAAGGATCCTGGTAATTTGTTCGCTTTGCCTTTCCCGAGATATTTCTGAACACGCCTCTCTTAGCTGGTGCTACCATAACCAAGATTCGACCCACCCATTACCTTAGCATTCACCAATCTGCGATTCGTGCCCTGGCTTGGATACAAGCGCCGCCGTGCACCGTATCAGGAACGCCTCGCCTTGATGAAGACCCTACTATTATCGCTAGTGGAGGATATGATGGCGTTGAATGCCTCACTGATATTCGAGAGGGACGCGGCTTTATCATGAATCGAACTCGAGGTATTTTTTCTGCCACCATTCGTGGTTTCTGTCGTTGAAGTCTCCCAGATGTCATCAACACTCTCACTTTCTCCCCTTTTGCTGCTGGACCGATAACAATGGACCATGAAAACACGGTGAAATCATACGCTGCTTCTCCCAGCATGCTTGGACGAGGACATACTTTGCTCGAACCTCTGGGACCTGTTTGGGTATGCTTCACTTTGGCAGTCTCCTTTCCAATCCGCTGACGTGGATGCTAGTCTGCTAGTGCATCAGAGTATCATCCTCAATTAGCAGTTGGAGCCGCAGATGGGTCTTGCTCGACCACCAACACCCTGAGATCTCCCCGTCGGGGCGGCAGTGTTGTATGCATTTTCACTTATATCCGGCACTGGGTACCTAACTTTGCTTGACAGCCTTTCTTTGTCCATAAGATCTATCAAATGGACTATAGCAGGAATACGCAGGAGTACCGGATGCTTGACTGTTTTCTTCCTCAGGTATGGATTTTCGGCTTTCGCCGTTATGAATGCCTCGCTGATTCCCTTGAAGGAGGTTCCCGACGCACGGTCCGCTGTCAGTAACGCTAAGAAGAAAGCCGCTGCACCACCCTCAAACAATACGGGTGCCTGGCCACCTAACGTCGGGATCCATCGTGTTGTTTGGAACAATGGCAATGGGCTTGCCTCCTCTTGTCTACTCGCATCAGCAACTGCCTCTGGATTGTGCAGAATCGACGTTCTATGGGGCCGGTGGATCAAGGATAAGGTACCGTACAACGGAGTTGAAAACATCAGATTGGAGGGCGACCAAGATGGCATGGATATCGACAGCGATTTGTCTGACATGGAATCTCTTGCTAGCGCTTGAAACTTGCCAACCCGTCGGAACTTGCTTCGCCTCTTCGGGGGTCCATGCTGCTGTCATCCGCTGTCAAGACAATGCATGCACCTATGTATGAATTTACCTCATGCTGGACTCCAGGAACGCCTACTTTTCCCATTGTTGTGTGGAACACCCGGGGATTTCGGTACCTCCGCCTTGCGGCCCGGCCCGTTACTATAGTTGGTGCGTTCCCGACGTCGCGCCTTGTGACGCGTGACGCGCTCATGCATATGTCACGTCACGCTGTGATTCCCGCCCTCTGACTCGTTAATCGGAACGAATGTGTCGGCTGAAAGCGCAAGAACTAAGGAACGTGGCCTGTTGTGGGGCTTCTTTTATGTCTGGCACTCACGCTAAGGCCTTCATATGGCGTAGCTATGACTAGGTTCTGACGGACCCGCCTTTCAGGGTCGGATTGTGGGCGTTGCTCCCGATGGCGAGGGAAAACCATATTCCCTTTCTGTCTCATCTCCGATTAAGAACAAGTCATTTCACTAGGCCGTAACCTAATTTTTCGTGTTGGCTCTCTAATTAGGAAACGCAGTTTGATGGTTCCAAGCTCTCGCCCGACTTAGTTTTGCATGCCTGCGGCAAAAGCTGCCTTGCGGTTGATGTACATGTCCAAAAGGGCTCTTCCTGCCTCACCGGGTAAAGCTAAACCGACCACAGTTTAGGTGAACAATGCACAGAAGCGGTAGATCGCTGCTCGTTTGGGAGAACAATGGTGGAAATTTCCTGGCAGGATCTTTTCTGATCCCTTTTTAGATTTACTTCGACCGAAACGTTCTCAAGGGCCTCGTATGTATCTTGATCGTGCGCGTCCCTAATTGGCTGCCGTGACGGACATTACCCCACTGTGCATATATAAATACATAAGGTCCTTCGACCGTCGACTTGTCTTCGTCCGGCGGTCTCCCTTCTCTGCTCCCCTTGCAGGACGTTGTGTCCCTTCACTCCTTCCTTCCCTTTCTCCTGTTTTACACTTTCGTTTGTTCTAAACTCTCTACAGTGGTCATTTGGGACGACGGCCCTTCAAGTTTTTATCCATATCCTACTCAGTATCTTATTCCATAACTCTCTATTGCAACCTCTGGCGTGAAAAAGTGAATGTCTGAGATACGTGTTCTGGTGGTGCCCAAGTATTTTCCGTCGTTCACGCTTGCGCTTTCGACTGTTGCGGAGGATCCTGTCACCGTTGGCGACTTTCGAGCTGCGAGACCTTACTATTCACTTGGGACACCTGAGAATTCGTACCTTGCGCACCAGCCTTCGATGGGTTCGGATTTTATGGTAGGTAACTGACTCTTGGGATATAGGTCTCTTTTCTTTATGTGAAATTTACCGTTTTTTTTTGGTAGCGAACTATGGACCACCGGTTTGAGAGAAAGGCGTCAGCTTCCCAAGTTTCTTTCCTTGTAAGTCTTTATTTTATTCTATCCTCTTTACTACAACATCATCTCGATTGACATTTGATATGATACTAACCGTTCTTTAAATTGTAGGGCGGGAGTGTACTTGACAACGACAAAGACAAAGACGAGGACGAAGAGGAGAGTACGAAATACGAAGATGGGTGTGATATAGAGACAGAGTGCGGCGAGGAATTTGAGGAGAGGATCTCCTTACACTCTGGTGACTCTGCTACGATTATTGGGAAACCGCCGAGGTTTATGTTTCTCCGGGTACGTTTGCTCTGATACACCAATCTTGCTGCGAGTTGGTTTCTGACCAAGTTCTGGTGTAGAGTATTATAAGGAGGATGCGGGGTCGGTGTCCGGATTGTGGAGAGAGGCTTGATCCTCTTGAGAAGGCATTCAATCATCATTCAATGAATTTCAAGTCTGTCGACTCGCTCCCGTCGATTGAGTCAAATTATCCGTATTCGAGTTCGAATTCGACCAGGAAGACGGCAAGCCTCTTGACGCTCAGCATCCCGTGGAAGCTTAAATAACAATCCCTCATGACTCCACGACCCTTTTCCTCTTGGTTTCCTTCACCACCATTCCAACGTCAACTACGCGTAGCTTCTCATCTCATTCCTGAAACTGCAAACCACTCGCTTTCGGTCCCCTTGGCCCTTGTTTTCCAATCGCACCCAAAAAGATGTTCGGAACTTCCGCTCCTCCTCGTATATTCCATATTGCATATAACTCAATACTCAACTCATCAATGCATATTATATACTGTAAATCTCCCTTTTTGGTTTCTTTTGCTAATTATTTTACCGTAGACGGTTCCTCGACTCCGCTGTATTATACATTCTTGATTCTCTTTAGGAGCGTTTCATTGATCACTCTCCACTTCTTGTCTGCTTTCCGTTCTGTCCTTTCGTCTTGGTATTCATTGACACCGCCTCATCAAACCCTGTTGCCCTGTTATTTACCACCCCATCCATCGACCCCGTTTCGAGTTTTTGCATGTACACATACCGCATATCATAAGTATTCATTAGATACCACGCCATCGGCACTCGCAATGAAAAAATTTTTGGACCCAAATTTAGGTCAAAACTTTATCTTTTATCTGTACCCGAGTCATAGCCTCAGGGCTCGGATTCCCACTCTCACGGAGGGGTCGTGGAAGGAGAACTTTGAGCGCTTTACTTGTGTACTAAACGGGAACTCTGACTCGATTGGTTCCGAGAGGGGATGTAAATCGGATCAGGATCGACTCCGGCCCCGATTTAGATTTGTTAATTGCGCATGTCGTTGTCGTATGTCTGCTTTGGGATTAGTTAATTAAATCCTGGACGCGACGCGTTTGAAGTTGCTTGAGGTAAGATGAGGTGCACAACGTATGTATTCAATAGTCAAGGCAGTACACCGGTCTTTTTACGAAGTTGACAGAACGGCGACGGGTTTATGGAAAGGGAACATGAAGGGAGGAATGGTGGAAGAGATAAACTTTCCACCGGTGCTTCGCACCGAGCCAGACGTTTTGTAGCTCCTCGTTCCCGCGCATGGTCACAGTCACTTTTGGAAACTCTGACTCAATAATGCACGTCAGGCGCTTAAGTCCTGAGAAAATTCTGAAACATCCTTTCTGATTGGGAAAACCATCTTGGATGATGTCTTCTTAACATTAACACGTATACACGTATGTAGAAAACACGAGGCAGTTCAAAGCTCTAGCCTCTTATCGCGGGGGCTAAGAGGCAAAGGGAGATCCGCGCTCAAGTCTTGCTCTGGATTTTCGACAAGAAGAAGGGAGAGAAGAGGTATTCGAGTCCATGAATGGTGGAGTACAAGAAAGGGTTAGTCGCATTCCACAGTCGGAAGTTTCCTTTCGAACGATAGTATGCATGGGCGCCTTTTTACGAGAGCTCGGGAAGTTCCAGCTCCAGCAGAAAATTCTTTCTCATTCCCTTTCTTCCCTGCCAAATCTCTCCAGCTACATAAAACCAAGCGCGTAGGCTCGGTGGTCTCCTAATTTGGACCGACTCGGTCCTTGCCGGTATCGGATCACTCTCCGCTCTGACCCCCCCCGGCCCGGCCAAAAATTGCCAGCGTTTGGTCCGGGGCACGCGGGCGTTGCGAGAGGGCCAGTGAATTCAAACTCTGCAAGCTGTGGACCGCGTCGAGTTATAGGGACCTTGTAATGTCGTTTCTTCATGTCGCGCGCAGAACCTCCTTCGTAACCGCGACGACATGTCGGCGGTACTCCAGTACCATAGCCTCAGGCTCAACACCACCACCACAACAAAACGCTGGCACTAGCGGGTCTTCTGGGAAGAAGCCAACGGGACAACAGGCGGGTGAGTTTAGATTCGCGATGGGGTGACCCAGCGCAACCTCAGCTCAACTAAATCGAACCGTTCGTTCTGGTTTATGTATACAGCAACGCCTAAATCCTCATGTCCACCCGAAACTCTGCTAAAAGGACTGAACTACCTAAAAGGCCAACCGCCCGTGCTCGCGCTGCCGGACGACCAATACCCCGACTGGCTGTGGAACGTTTTGAAGCCGCGCGAGGTCCCCGATGACGGGCCCGGTGGGAAGGGGGAAAGGATGCTCAGGAAGAAGGCGCGCCAGCAGGGTATCAAGGATAGGAACTTCATGTCGACGCAGTAGTAGCGTTTCTGGAGGTGAGCATACCTGAACTGTGTGTTGGGTTTTGACTAATTGGTCTTTTTTGTAGGGCTGGTTTGTATATTTAATAGTACAACTAATTCATCGTTATCGCACATAACGTTCCGGTGTTATGTACTAAGGATGGACTTTACAACCGTCCCTTCTTGGGGGATATCGGGTACCTGAGCTTCCCCATAATGACTGTCGATCAACGAAAACTGCAGTTCGAGTCCAAGTTGCGCAGCCAGTTCATTCAATCGCGAAATTATCGTCTTGAAATCCTCCGCCGTCGGTCGCTTAACCTGGTGCTGCCCATTACCCATACATGCCAACAAATCCTCGAGGCCCTCGACGTCCTTCTTCGCCTTGATCTCTTCATTTTCATCCATCTCATCTTCATCTTCATCCCTTCCATTACGATTGCCACCACTACCACTTTCTGCCTGCTGCTGCTCACGATGCTCGCGCTCGTGTTCCTCAGCTTCGAGATCCGGAGGCACAATATCCGAAAACCTGATATTCGAAAGTCTTGAGGCGATATCTCGCACTTCCGCCACGACTTTTTCGTCGAACGCGGATGCGGTTTCGTTGAAGAGGGTGACGAGGGCTGAGGAGACGCCTCTCGCTCGGCCTACTTCTCTCCCCAAGGGTGCACCGGTGTTTGCGAATCCCGAATCGAACCCCTCTTGCAACGCACCCTCTTTGCCCGCCGTTATCCCTTCCCTATACCCTGCCTTAAAGTATGAAATGCCAAATGATTAATGAGGATGTGAGGCAGGTAGGTATATGGAAAGACAAGACGAGACGAGATGACTGCGCACATTGGTATAGCTTGAAGCTATGTTGTCCCATTCAACGTTACGATGATGGCTATCGTCGGTGATATCTTCGTCCCAAGGAGAGTCCATGGACATCTAGTTTTTGTGGCTGGTATGTGGTATTTGCCGAAAGTTCAATTGCATCATTTGGCTAGTCTACCATCAGTGTCGCCGGCATTAGCCGCTCGCGATCGCGCTGTTTCGAACCCAACGGGGGACAGATTTTTCCACCTTTACTTTTGCTCGAAAAGCTGGCAAATGTCCTCTCAAATATCCTAGCTTGTATTAAGTATCTTATCGTTACATTTAGATCTAGTGGATATATGATGGAATAACAGTATTAACAAACGACAACCTGCCAAACTTGGCCGCAAAGACTCAACAGCCAGCTATGCTGAGGCGCAGAGTCACTATACACTGTGTAGATTCTCCCGCTCCGTGAGGACAATTGGGTCAGCTGGGCGTAGTCCCTGAATGTATCATGAACTGAGCCCCTGCCACTGGTGTTTCCTTGGCCCAAGGACGCCGTTACGAGCCGAGCTTCATCAGAAAAGGTATTGCAGTCTGCCACATACAGCCCCCATACGATGACAAGCTGGTGCTATTCCGCTGGTCCCTTCAGAACAAGGGCTAGAAAGTCGTCCGGAGAGCGATTAAGGGTAGACCTGAGATGTATCGAATCAGAATGGACTTTATGAACAGAAGCTGGCACAGCAGAACGAACAATTCAGCCGAACGTTTATGAAGAAACGATCTGGTGACTATACAGCTTTTCCAATACATCGATCGCCTTCTCGGGTAGCTTCCTTGTAGAACGTGCGAAGAATACTTCAGGGCGTGCATTCGATCGTCTACGGAGGAGCTCCCCCTCCTTTTGTTGGAACGGGCTTCCGGGCACGGGTGGCTCCAGGAACTTGAGAACCCGGATCACGAGTTTAGTAGCGGTGCTCCGAGAGAGGTTGGGATCCCTGGCAAGTTCGAAGCGGACTATTCCTACACCTGTGAACGAAGGAGAATTGATATTCAGTCCAGCCCTCGTAAAGGAACACGGTAGTGATGGCAATGAGGAGACATACCAGTGTATGGCGAGCACACTTCTTGATTTGTTCCGCTCATGATGGAACTTAGACCCCTCCGCCATTTTATCTCGGTGATCCCGCCCCCATGAAGCAACACAAGAGAAATAGCGCTATGTGAAAAATCGACGACGAACGGGTCCGAGATATTATGGAGCACCCTCGTCCTTTTGTTCAACGGGAGCGAGGAGGGAAGTATGGCGTCTATAGCGGTCTCTTGTTGACGCGTTATAAAGTTGTCAGCTTGGAGCATTTTGTAGATCGGGGGGTAGCGGCGGCGAAGCGCGAGGAGCTCATTTGCCCAGGGGAGGTGGCCAGAGGGGAGAAGCAGGTCTTTGCCCGACGAGAACGCTTTGCGGCTGGGTGTGTCAACTAGGCGGAAACGGATGGAGCCTGCGGCGGGGTGTTGGCTGGACGGGCGGTAGAAATAGAGGAAGCCACGCGTGCCTTCCGGCCAGGGAACCGTCGCCACACGTCCGCCCCCGCCTCGTACGTAGTACCGCAGTAGGACAGCTTCTGGCTCGTCATCATCTAGACTTCCAGGATATCTTAGCGTAACTCGGGCAGATTGAAGTCCTGATATATCTACAAAGTCGGAAGGTTGGAGTTTCTCCGGGTCTAGTGTCGATATCACTCGCTAGACGGTTTGTCGTCAATGTTTTCTATTTGAGCTCAGAGGTAGTAGGTAACTGACTTTTCTGCCATTAAAACTACCGGAATAGCGTTTCCAAATTGTCGAATGTTGAAGACATGGTTGACGGTGAGGCGGTTGTGATAAGTTGCGGAAAGAGGTTAGGATGGTGTTGAACCTGGAGACCACATAACCATATATTGTCAGCGTTTAAGGTTGCAATGGATAGAGCAAGCTTCAGACCTGCGGTACTGCTGCATTTCAGTCTCATTGACAGTTCGCTGACGTTAAGTATATTGGCTGGAAAGTTGAGGACAGACGATGCTTGGCAGTCACGAGGTCGCGTAATGTCAGATCCTAACAAGGACAAATACCGTCTGGAACTCGAGCGCTTGAGCGCCTAAATATTGGATTTCACTTTTAAGGGTTCAGTGGAAATCAATACCAGAAGCAATACCACAATGCTCAAGTTCAGGACAAAAATTTATTGTAGAGGGTGTTAGAAATGAAGATGGGCACAATTGATGTTTGATACTAGGTAGAGACTATCTACTTACTATATCTTAGTAGTGATTAGTGCCCAAGCTTTCTCTGACTCCCAAAGGAGCTAAAGGACGACAATGTCCGCAACTTACCAGGGGTACTGCATCCAACTAGAAGCATTTCCCCCTTGCATATTAACCCATTGCTCGAATACGACCGCTGATACTCCTCGCGGTTCTCCATCCCGTCCAATCCACCGTCGGGTGGCCAGGTCTTGGCGCCTCCAGGCCTCAAACGTGTTTTCTAACGGAAATGCTATCAAGAACTTCTTTCTACGGCTGGCTATAGTAGTTCAAATCGTTAATCGAGCATTATGAAATTTAAAGCTGAACAGTATCGAAGAACGACTTACACTGTTCGTTGTTGGAGTCATGAGTATGCGCTTCCAGTCTGAATTGGACGTCCCAGTCATTCATTCTCTTGAAATGTGGCCTGGCGAGCTTGATCAGCTGACAGACAGCACTTGCACTGTTGATATCTTCTAATGTCGGTCCATTGCCGGTGTCTTGAAGGCATCCCAGTGCATTACACCCCATGTCACAGACGGTGAGTTTAAACGTGCCCCCTCGCTTCTGGGGACGACAACGGCCTTTGAACAGCTGGTCGCAAATCATGTTGACGGTGATGTCCAGATATTCGATATTCGGTAACTCTCGGTCGAATCTATTAATGAATGAGCAACGATGGACACCTCCCTCATTCACCCCGCAATGTAGGCTAAGTATTAGGTGCCGCAGGTTAGCTTGCGTCTGCTGAAGTATCGGGATCGAAAGAGATGGCGAACAACATGCATTTCTATCGCGCCTGTCTGGGTGAGGTATTAATTAACACGGAGAGACCGAGTGCGGCTGAACAGCTACATACCATGATAGAGCTTTCCCACTGCATAGAAGTCTTCGAGTAATGGAAATGCTTGGGAATTTAGAATCTCCTTTAATATCGGGTTGAAATCTACGAGTTTTGTGCCTCTATTTGATTGCCATCCCAAAGCTTTGATATTCTTCATCCAGTTTTGAGGAATGACTAAGTGTTTTGCAATTTCGCTGAGTTTATAGTCGATTGCGAACTGCATATTCCTCACATAATCCTTTCCGAGGTACGGCGTCAGGTCTGGGTGCTTGATATCGTCGGAGAAGATGTGCAGCAGGGAGAGCGGATAGTCGGCAATCATAATCCCATCCACTCGCTTACAGAGACTGCGAAATCGTCGCTGTAGTTGCTTTGGAGACACTCTTCGCTCGCCTAGTTGCGTGGCAAAGACGGGTTTAGATGCCGAACGAGCATCCCATGAATTTCCAGTCCAAGCAAGCAGGCATACCCACGATGGAATTTCCGCCGTTTTCAAATTGGGAAAGGCTTCGAGAAGTGCCAGAACTTTAGAAGACAGAATTAGACACAAGTCGACCAGCTCATAGACAATTTCAACTCTGACGACAGGTTTTATGGCGTCCTTGGTCTTTTGATCATTTGCTGAGTAGTGTAGATACTTTTGGTAGACCTTCGGGCAGAGGCTAAGGATATGATTTAGTATCTTGGGTCCAGGACCTGACAGCGCTCCGGCAGAGGAGCTGTCCCCGTCAATATTTGGGTCTTCCCATGTCCATTCCACCGCCTCTACAGCTTTAAGGCTCTCTGCATCATGCAGCAGGAATCGAAGCGTATCATCTTTGTCAAAAGGTCCCAAAAGCAGTTGATTTGGGTCGCCAAGGAACAGAAGACAACCTCTGATATCCGCGTTGGGAAGCCAATTGCATTGACGAATTGCGACAAGCTCTTGTACAGTGAGACCCAGAAGGTTTCCATTCCTATTATATCGCGAGCCTAGGAAGAAGCTAAGGTAGGCACTGCGCCATCTGCCACAGGTGGCACGTATGGGATTGTCGAAGACATTCCTGGCAGGGATGTAGCTGTATGTGTACGAGCTGGCGGTCGATACATGGAAGGAGATGTCGACTGTATATGAGAATATCCGTGTCAAGATCTCGGTGGGGAATCTTTCCAGTAGATGGGCAGATGCAGGTGAGCTTTGTGGGATATGTTGCCCGTGGTTGTTGTGTTGAGACGCGGGGGATATTATGGCGTGAACTCGACCAAGGTGCTGTGGAGGGTTAGCGTAGCTGTCCATGGGTAGAAAAAGCGTGTAAGTGCGGGGATAGATGACCTGACCTGAGGAATTGACGAAGACGATGAAGCGAAATCTCAACGTCCATTTATAAGAAATGATTTGCAAGTGGCCCGCCATATTGATGGTACGAATCTGCCACCTGGCCACCTGGGCCCTGTGGGCGACACGCCGAAAGGATGACAAAGAAACTGTGTGCTACCATAGAAGAAGTGGCGATGTTATAGATCCGCTAACAATAATATCTATGGTGGTGTGACTCGGTCACAAAGACCGTCAGTAGGTTTCGAGAAGCTCTTGGCACTTGGGCGCTTAACCAACGGGGTTCGGAACTGCCACGAGGCCCAAATAAGCTCATGTGGATGCACACAGTTGAAGCTCCATCGATACACGAGGCATCCTAGCCTGCTTAAAACGCCGTTCGACTTTTCAAGAGACCTCTATGGACGCTGGACCCGCCATGGACGACACGACTGTTAGACAACATCCCATCTACTATGACCTTGTTACGATCAAGGTATGTTTCTCAAATCTGAGATCACAGAAAGCACGTTTCCTCATGGTCGATGACCAACCCATTGCCTCAAATTTGCAGGTCGAGAATACCTTGTTACAAGTCCACCGTGATCGATTTGAGTCGCTCTCCACATCTTTCTTCGCGAAGTTCGCAAAGCCTCTCATAGAGCAAATCGGCACAAAGGTCGCTGAGGGTGGCAGCAACGAGGGAACGTTGCCAGAGGTAAAAGAGGAAGAGGGCAGCCACCAGACTCCTTTGAGGCCCCCGGTCTTTGTCCTCGAAGGGTGTCAGAGACATGACTTTGAGCGCTTGCTTGCGCTGTTGTATCCACGGTCCGTTGTCGAGGCCAATCAACTTCAATGGTGGCTCACGTCATCTGGTTTTTGGCAGGGACGGATGGATCCCTGGAGATAATTTACCACTCAGAACAAAGGAAGAATGGCTTAGCGTTCTCAAGTTATCTACTACATGGAAAATGAAGAAGGTGCGAGAATTTTAGCTCAAAGCCTTGATCTATCGCCCATTAACTTCTCAACAACAGATCCGAGAGCTCGCTATCAAGCGCCTATCGTCCAGTGAAATGCAAGGCATAAATGATATAGAGCGGATTCAGCTTGGACGACGATTCAATGTCAGAGAATGGTTTCTGGAAGGAATAAATGGTATAAGCAAAGCATACGACTATAAGGGGCACTCCCTTTCGACTCTTGCAGAATCTCTGGGATGGGAAATTGCGGCGAAGATTCTCTGGGTCGCCCATCCACCTGTAGTGCACTCTTTCTCACCGCCACATTCCCTACCCGATAGTCCACTCCCCAAACCCCCAAAAAAGAACTCTAAGCGGAGTCAGCACCCTATCAATCCCCCCACCTTCAGTCCCAGGCCCGCCAGTCCCATATCAATTTGGGACAACGATTTTATAGTTCCGCAACCGCCGAAAAGTCCTAGCAGCAATGCCACACCGCATCGCCGCGATCCACCTCTGGCCGAACAAATATTTGAGGACGAGCTGAATATGATATCCATGATGGTGCTCGATCTTGAAGTAGAGTAAGGGATATTCCCAAAAACTGTCTGATCTTGTGAATGTATTTGCTTGTACACAAGGGGTCCGAATAATCTGGCTTCAGAATCTATAATGAGAGAAACTGCAAATGCGACCGAAAACTTGAAGACGTAGTGATGGAACACATGTAAGAAGTATGCGAATGATGCCCGAAAAGTCGGGAGCCATGGTTGGTCCTCAACATACATTCCGATTAAACTGCACGTCAATTCCAAATCCACGCAACTTTTGTTCCACCACCAGGAGCCTCTCGTTAACGTCTTGTTTCAACTGGCTCTTAGCCTCCTGTAGCCCTTCGGTTAAGTACGAGGGAGACACTGTTGGCGGCACGTCTTCCAGGTCTTCGGGGTATTGAAATTCTATAGTCTAGGTGTGTCATTTCAAGTTGATGTTAGTGTTTCCGTGGACCCATGAGAGAACGACGTACCGTGTTATCGATGTCATTGTCATCTAGATTACCGTCAACTACTTCGTTTTGGGGTAGTGACCTTATCCAGGAACAAGCATCCCTGAATCGTTCTTGCAAATTCGAAAGATCGTATTCCTCCTCCTAAAGGCGAAAGCGTCAATACTCAGATGTAATGTTGGCCGGAAATATATCGACAATGGGCTGACTTACATCAGTACTATCTGCTGCATCGACTCGAAATCCACATTCATCCTCGTAGTGCATGTTTGCACTCCTCTCGAGAAGGACAATGGCAAGGCGTAGGGCCACATCTGGGTAGTAAAATTGAGGACTTGCCATCGAAACATCTTCATGGCTAGATGGCACCATAGCTGGTGTGGTGGACGGAGGATAGTAGCTTCTCCGAGTTGACATGAATTGCGTCGACATCGCGAACTGGCCCCGGGGAAAAGGGATGTTGGCTTAGGGAAAGTAAGAGCGTCCTTGCCAGCCAGTCAATGGCCTTTATATTTGGAGCGGGTTGTAAAAATGGGACATCATACAACAAAGGGATTTTGCGTGATGCCGATTTTCGGAACGCTGAAGCAACAAAACAAACATTACTTGGCGCCAGCTACCACAAGGAATTGGAGGCGGTGGCAGACTTCCTCGGCCATTGTGCCCTCAAAAGGGAAATTGGAGAAACATAGTGTTTACGAAATGCTGTAAGCTTGGAAAGCGTGCGCACAGAACATTGGTCGAGCGAAAGGGGTGGGAAATTGGTAAATCAGCCCGATTTGGGTCATGCGCCAGCCTTTCGGGGATAGAATGACAGTGGCGTTCGAATCCGAAGCTTAATCTTGTAGCGGAGAAAGATGTAGTACAATGTGAGGGTAGATTGTCATTAATTGGTATGCCACTGTAATTATAATGTATGCCATTAGTGTATATAGTGGTACCTCTCACTATAAGGAACAGCCCCGCAGATGAAATCAAACAGAACTTGGGACTGTCCCCTCCTCTGAGTGCGTTACTTCCCCAGAAGCAAACGGGTTATACCACAGCTTGTTGAGCTCGGAAATAGTCCGAGTAATCGGAGACTCGTCCGGCAATCTTGGAGCCTTATCCAAGTATCTACCTCCCACAGGATCAGCCAAAGTCTTCGCAAGTTCCTCCACCGCCACAAGCTCCCAATCCAATCTCCCCTGTCTATTGTATGCAAATTGGGATTTCTGCGCCCGCTCGATAATAAGCATCCAGAGCATCAGAGCCACAGCCAAATCCTCCCGATTGCGATTGCGAGAATTGAGGATGCTGGTCATAAGCTTCTCCGCATGCCGGAAGTAATCTAAATCTTCCTGGGAGGGAGTTGGTAGTCCATCGAACGAAGGAGGTGAAAATGTCGTTGCGATCCCGCATTTCTTGTCCATAATTGCGAAGTAGTCGGCATCGTCATTGACGGTGGTGGGTGCTTCGGGCGTTGTAGCAAAAGCGGTATTGTTACCAGAGGTGGAATAGGGAGGAACCAAAGGATTCGGATACTCCAGAGAGTATGATGAAGTCGAAGGGACAGATTCTGTTGAGAGGTCATAGAGAATATGTTGATCCCAGTGAGTCTCGGATGGGGTAAACCCACTCGGGTAGTCATTGTTCCAGAAATCCCAAGAGCTCGACCCGTTTTGCTGTAGTGGCTGAACACCCTGAGACGAAGTCTAAGCCGGACATTAGGTTTACGAGCGGGATGAGACTCAGATAAAAATGACATACCAATCCACCAATAATCGAAGGTTCCGTGCCTCCACATGTCGCAGGAACTTGTATACTAGTAGGAGTAGCCGCGGCTTGGACGCTGGGAGCTGGATGTGGGATTGGTACGTCGTTACGACTCCCGCCTAGATCACTCTGAAAAATGGGATCAGGTCTACGAATACGATGAACCTCCAAATATGAGACATACCGAACCACTAGTCGAGGCGTGGCTGCTTTTCGGAGGCACAGGCTGCTGGACGCGGCGCCTCTTGGCATTCTGGCGGAGGTCATTGACAAACACCACCGGCTTGGGATACCCTACAGGTAGCGTAGTCGATGAGCTAGCGGCTGCAGTGGAATTATCACTGCTGGTAGAAGGCGAGTCCGAAACTTTTTGAGCTTGTTTTGCCCGGCGCTTCTTGGTACTAGGCTTGGGGCATGGATTGGGATCTGCGTCTTTGCTGATACTAGTCGCTGTCTGTGTTACCGGGGTGCTGCTAGTCCCTTCACCGACATCTAGGTGTTGGGGCGCTGTCGATGGATGTGCCAACTCAAAGGGAGGCGATGGGGAATGAGTCGGATAGGGACTTTGATTCCCGGAGACAGAGGTGGCAGAGGACGCCACAGAGCTTGGATACGAGAACTCGAACGAAGAAATTGACGGGGGAGCCGTTGTCGAATACGTGAATGCAGGACTTTGGGCTGCCGGGCTGGGGTATCGGCTTGGAGTACTTGATTCTGCGTTTTCCGAGACAGGCATTGATACGGCATGTGAGGGCAGACTCAATAGCCAATCTTGAGCCGACGACTATATCCAAAGTCAGTTTTACGAATACTAATCGGAACAGATGATAGAACGTACAGGCCCTGCTTGAGTATACGGCTGGAAGCCTTGGCTATCCATCCATTGAGTAATATGGCTATCTTCAGGCAGATTTACAGCTGGGAGATCTGGCTGTTGCGTCGACATTGATCCAGCTATGTTTTGCACTTCAAAGTCAGGGACAATGTATGCTGGTGGCATGGGCGCACTGGGAGGACTTGGATACGACCCAGTAATAACTGGACTTTCGTATCTTCTTGGTGCATTTGCACCCGCATTTCTGGAAGTTGAACTTGACCTGCGACGAGGTTGTTTCTAAAGGAAGGGTTAATTCAAACGGATGAGATGAAAGGAAAATAAGAGAACGGAGCATACCGATCCTTGACTTGACGGTTGGAGCACCCCTTGTTGCATCATTCGATGGCGGGCATATGTGCGCAATGTGTTACCCTGTTCGGTAGCGCGGCTCGAGTTATTATGGTTCGTGTTATTGTTCATTGCAATAGAAGAGGTCTAGCGAGGGCAGTTGAGATTGCTACGGTAGGTATCACAATTGTTGGTGTGGATGAAAGTGGTTGAGTGGTTGGAGTGGTACTGGTTGAAGAGTCAAGAAAATAGTGGACGGTTATGTATTTCAACCCCGCTGAAACAAAGGAACAGTGGACTGTGGTCACTTGTCCTTTACAGGAAAGCGCGAGACGCGTAGTTGTGTACTTACCGCGTTTCATCACGTGTGTTTCGTTCCTTTGTCCGTGACTTGGTTGCTCAAATCGGAGTCAAAGCGTCGCCAATAGGCCCGTCATGCCACTGTAGTGAAGGTGAAGATGAGGCGTGTATTCGGTAATGTACAGTTAATCAACGAATATAGTTGTAAGTTCTTTACGAGTGGGATAGCCCCCACATCACACTCTCGTATTCCTACTATAATTCGTCCTTGAACGTTTGTCCCCTAAACCAACCAACACTCGACTTTATCCTCCCCAAACACGGGCCGAAACACCTTTTTAACCGTCTCACTTGCCTCATCAACAGAAAACACGCCTTCATTAGCATCTTGAAATCAACTACTACTAGCCTGAAAAAATAAGAACATATCTAGAACAGAAAAAAAAATCACGTTGCAAAGTAAATATACATCGCTTTGTTCGTTATAAATTTTACCGGTGTGGCGAATGTGACTACTCCGACTTCCAAATTGTCTTCCTCTTCCTTAGGGTCCTTGTCCTCCTCCTTCAAGTTCACATCGACAACAAACTTCTTGTCAAGGTTAAGACTCGGACAACTTGAATACGCATATTTTTTCTTCCTTAAACGCGTCTGAGTCTGAGTCGAACTTGTCTGGGTCTCATCAGGATCGTGGACACGCCCGTGCTTAGGCGTTGCGGCAGAACATTTCTTAGTAGTATCCTCTCGGGTATCATGTTCTCTTTCTCTGAAACTCGAGCGACACGTTCTGTCAATCCGAGTATGCCAGAATCCGAATTGGCTGGGGCTTGGTCTCTTCTCCTCCGACGAGCGAATCGGTGGAGATGATTTAGTAGTAGTAGTAGGACTCCCGAGTCGGAGTCCTAGCGTTCCGCTATTGCAGATCCGGGTCAGGGGTTGTTGTTTCTGGATGCATCGAATCTGATCCATGTCCAGGCCCTTGAAAGTTGGAGTCTGAGGAGTTGGAGGTTCTTGTTCGGGGTAGGAACGAGAACGGGCGATAATAGGAGCGGGAGTGGGAGTGGGGTGACAGTAGGTAGTAAAACCCATTGTGTCTGATGTCGGGGGATTTTGCTTAGGGTCTGGGGCAGCGGCGACGCTCTTTATACCCTGTGATGCCCCCTCGCCACTCGGAACAAAGCAAGTCATTGTCAAAGTGTTGGATTTTTTCGTTAGGAAAAGGCCAAAGGGTGTCAAAGCGTCCTCCCATGGCATCATAATCAATTCCTCTCGTCATTCTCATTCTGAGATGGGGATTTGATAGAGGATGGTGATGATATGTAGTATCAAAGCAAAGCGGTCGAATTTGGCCTTGTTACTATGTATAATAATATAATTCCATCGCCCAAGCAAAGGGAAAAAAAAACGCCTGTGGTCGTTTGTGAGTACATGTTTTTTTTCGGTTTACGATAATGATATACGTATGTATATATGAAACACTTAAGTGAGTCGTATGGCAGGAGAGTCATATGTGTCGGGGATTTTGATCATGAAGTAAGTGAAAGTTCGAGGGAGAAAGATGTTAAGTACGAGTGAAAAGTGCTGCAAGTGTACATAGGTCAAGGTGCAAGTGCGAGTATAAACCCAAGTCAAAAGTCAAAGTGCATGCGAAGAAACCAAAGTAAATGTTGGAAAGCATGAAGTTGTAGTACATACGTTAAAACGTTCCAATACCCAATAACCCAATAGTCTCTGCGGTCGAACCATCTCGCCGCTTCAAACCTCCGCGTCGCTCTACATATTAACATATCATCGAATCCAAATGTTCACCCAGCGTAAAACATTCAACCTATCCCATCCCATCCTGTAGAACAGCGACTTCTTACCAAAGTCGGTCCATCCACTACACATATCCCCTTCATCAAACCAGAACCCAGCTTTTCGTATACCTCCCTCGTCGACACCGAACAGTGTCAGTCCCTTGGCTCGCAAACAGCACACCATCCTGGTTAACAGTTCCAGTTATGACGCAAGCAAAGCCGAAGCGCGCATCCCAAGACCTGTCGAGTACTCCGGCGGGTCCTCTTCTTCCTGGTTGGTGCTGGGATGGGCTTGGGGCTGAGGTTGAGGAGGTGCAAACGTCGTAGGATTTGGGTTTGGGGTTTGAGTGGGGCGAGTGCCGTTGGTATTCGTGTTCGTGTTCATGTTCGTGCGAGTCGTATGAGTATTAGCGTGAGGTCGAGGCGCAGCCCGAGCTGTCGTCGGTACCACATTTGTCGACCGTGCGTGGCTCGGAGGCTGTAGTGGTGAAGAGGAGCCTGAGGGTGCTACGGGTAGAGGACGGGGGTTTGGTGAGGGTGTGCGGCTGCGAGATGCTTGAGCTTGAGGAGCGTGAGCTTGAGCTCGAGTTTGAGATGGGAAAGTTGAGGCTGGGAAGGCGGAGGCGGAGGATGTCACGAGGAAGGGGTCTGTGTATTGTGTGTGTAGAGCCTCGTGTGAAGGTGAAGCGTTCCTGGAGTGTGAATGGTCCCTGGAAGTGGTGTCCCTGGAGTGTGAATGTTCCCTTGGGGCGTTCCTCGATTGTTCCCTAGAGTTGTCCTTGGAGTTGTCCCTTGAATTGTCCCTTGAATTGTCTCTGGAGTTGTCCCTAGAATTGTCCCTAGAATTGTCCCTTGAATTGTCCCTGGAATGCGTCTGCTGCTCCGACCGAACCGTCGACTGCGACGCATCCCTCGAATGCTCAACATGGATGGCATGCCCACCCGCAGGCGTATACCCATACGGCCTCAACAACGCATAATACTCTTCAATCTCGTCGTCAATGTGCGCCGTAAACGGGTGTATCACGTCTTCTCTTTTTATAGCCTCTTTGTTGTCTTTCCTGAGCTTCTTTTCTCGATGTTTGTCTCTGCCTCGAGCCTGGTCCTTGTTCCCAAAGTTCTTATTATTACCGGCTACCTTGAGATCATCGTCGTCGTTGTCGTTCCACCCGCTTGAGAGACCGGTAGAATCGATGACTTTGAAAGAGTAGCCTGTTGAAGAGTCTGACCGGGAAGGTTTATGGTAGCGGTGGCGGATGTAGAGGATGCCGAAGATGAAGAGGACGATGATGGTGAGGAGGCCGAGGAGGCCTGCGAGGAGAGGGATGAGGAGGGTTTCTTGGTGTTCCTGAGTTTGATTCAAGGGTGAGGGGGAAGGCGAAGTGGAAGGCAGGAAGTGGAATGACCGTGGGTCGAGAGGCTGCATGAAAGAGACGGGGCGGGGGGGGGAATGAGGGAAGTGTGTAAGTACAACCTGCTAGAGGATCCAGGCACGGGCTAAGCGCAGTCGTCATGATATTACGGCATTTGTTCAAATTGCTATATATTTCAGGTCCTGAATTTATTGGGTTTGGAGGGATTATGGACTGGATAGGGATTGATGGATTAGTGCTAGTGGACTGGATAGGAACGTCGAGGATTCGAAATCGAAGCACTGGAAGGGACTGGCGGCTGACCATGCCGGTGCCGGTGCCCAGGCCGGGGGAGGAGGGGCCTTCAGAGACGCGCGCAGAACAAAGGCCCATCGGTCTGTGTTCTTTGGTACAAGAACAGCCGAACGCCAGCAACCGCGGAATCAAAGTAAACGCCAGCCACTCCTTTTCGTTACAATATAGTAAGATGGGCCCGGGATGGCGAGGGCGTAAACTGCGGGCGTGCAAGGTGTGTATTCGCCTATCCACTGCGTTCCATTCCAAATGTCGAATAACGTTAGCCATAATTCCTCGAGGCTGATCGAAATCGAAATCAGATCGGGGCAATTGTGGTTTCCATCACTCCCGCCCTCTCCTTTCGATTCGTCGTTCCACTTTGGGCTACATAGAATAAGGTACGACGGGACAACGCGTCTTGTCTGCCTTGACCTTTCTTCTTTCTTTTGTTTACTCGTTTATGCATGGTACTGACTATCCTCCTCCTCGTTCCTTCCATTACCTCTACGCTGGACCCCTCGACTGCACACGCACACCTGAATCGACCGCTCCCACTCCGCATATATTACTTGGATTGCACTCTGCTCTTACCCTTACGCGTCATGATGTTCTTTTCGCAACGTGTCTCTACAACGTGCATCGACGATCTACCGCCCACAACGGCCATAACCCACACCTCCCTCCTCCCCCCTGTTCACCTACTCACCTCCTTACCTCCACACCTCAACCTCAACCAGTATTTCTCATCCACCGGCGAGCCACAAGCACCCTTCTGCCCCCGTTCAGCAGAAGAGTGCCATTTCATACACCCCGAAGACGACGAGTGGCCGTTAAACGCTGGCTCTACTTCTCGTAGGGAGAGGACGAGTTTGAGTCCTGCTGTTACGCGAAGAGATAGGGATAGGGACAGGACGAGTTTGAGTCCTGTTTCCAGGAGGGTTAGGGACAGGAGGAGTCCGAGTCCGGTTGGTAGAAAGCGTAGGGAGAAGAGGAGAGGTTCGATTCGACGACCGAGGAGTCACAGTCGGAGCCGAGAACGAGAAAGGGGACGACGACCCCCGACTGAACCTACCGCTCTTCGTTCTCCTCTTCACGCTTCCACCCCAACGATTCCTCATCCTCATTCTCTGGCTGGCACAACTACAATGGGTACGAATATAAACACGAATACGAATTCGGGTGCAAGTGCACTCCCGACACCACCCTCGACATCCCACTCTGCGGCCGCTCCTCTGCCTTTATCAACCCAGTCTCCCGTGACGCAGTCTGTTCAGGCCATGTTTCCTTCTCCGTCTCTTCAATATCAACAAACGTCGTTTACTCAACAACAACAACAACAAAGACCGACATCGTTGACAATCTCAACAGCATCTTTGCAACATTTCTCTTCTTCTTCTCAAATCCCAACTCAAGTTCAAGGTTTATCTCAATTTCAAGGACAGAACATGCACACAAACTCAAACACGAACATGAATTCAGCAACACCTTTGAGCGCGAGAGGTCCAGCATCGGCGGTGGTGGTGCAAAGTCCTGCGTTTGCGATCCCTGCTACGCCAGCTGGAGCAGGGGTTGGGTTTGGGAGGGTGAATGCGATGCAGACGGGACAAGCTCAATTTCAATCACAGCAGGCAGGACTCGGAGGACAAGCACACGGAGCACACCAGGCAGTACAAGGAGGAGTATCGATGATGCCCCCACCACCCACCGTCCCAGACGTACCGGGCTTTGAAGCCACGCTTGGTTTAAGCGAGAGAAGTGAGAGGAGGAGGGTTTGGGAGGAGAGGATTACGTGAGTTGTTCTTTTGAGACGACTCATTCACGCTTTACTATTTCGTATGACCTGTGGAACTGACGACGGATACGTTCATTGCAGGATACTAGCGGATGCGGTTGCGGCACATAAAGCGCTTGAAGATGTCAAGTCTGATCTTGCGTTTTATGAGAGTTTGGAGGGGAGGGAGGGGGTTACTTTAGGTGGTACGTCTACCGTTGTCTTTTTTCTTTCTCTCTCTTCTTCAAGTCAAGTCTAATCTCATTTAAACTACACGTTTCTTCGTCTACGCAGCGCCGATCACGTATACACACTTGGACTCGCATTCGGTCCCCTCTTCAGCCACAACAACAACACAAGACCCGCGCGACAAAGATAAAGAGAAAGAGGAAGATGCGCCGTTTGAAGAGGCGTTCAGGGCTGCCAAGGAGGCTCGAGAAAAGGAATTTGAGAGGCTTGTGAAGCAGTTGGACGAGTCGTTGGAGAAGCTTGTTGGGGGTGATTTGGATGGCGAGGGTGAAGGCGAAGTGGGTGGGACTCAAGCTCAAGGTCCAGATAAAACTAGGACTTTGACTTCGGCTTTGGCTGCGACTGCGACTGCGAGTAGTACAAGCCCGACTACGACTATGACTATAGCTACAGCTACGATGAGGACGAACTCGATCCCGATCCCGACTTGGCCGCTCCCCCCCGCGCGTATGGTGCAAGAAGAGAAGGAGGAGGAGAGGTATAGGGAGATGGTGGCGTATGTTGAAGAGTTGAGTGGGTATGTGAGGGGGATTTGGGGTGCTTTGGGCGGCGAGGTGGGTGGTGGAGGGAAAGGAAAGGGCGATGCTAAGCGACCTCCGGATGCGCCTGTTATTGGGTTTGAGGAGAGTGAAGATGGAGACGAAAGTGAAGAGGATCGGGATCGGGATGAACTTGAAGAAGAGGAGGAGGAGGCTAAGAGAGAAGATGGAGATGAAGATGGAGAGAGGATGGATGTTGATGTTGGGGAAGGGAGTAGGAAGAGGAGGAGTGTTGAGGGTGGGAAGAAAGATAGAGGTAAAGAGAAAGAGGAGAAAGAGAAAGATAAAGAGGTTGATGAAAAGGTTGTTGAGAGGGTTCAGGAACTTGAAGGGTATGTTACTGAGGTTGGGAATTTGGTGAGTTGGCGATTTGTTTTCTGACGGATTAACTGATCGCGTTCGACGTGTTTTTATTATTATGGATTTTACAGGTTATGCAGCAGGAAGAACAGGTAAGGGAGACGCTTGAAGATATGGTCGAGGCCAAGTTTGCAGAGTTGAGGCTTGCTGTTGAGGAAGATGAGGATGAAGAAGGTGGGGAAGGAGGAGAGGGCGAAGCGGAGGATGATATGAATGTGGATATTGAAGGACGGACGTCTCAGGCACAAGAACCTGCGAGTCCGACTTCAGTCCCTCCTCCCTCATACTCCTCCGCCCTCCAGCCCTCGATACCTGCTTCAACAACATCGACATCGATATCGACCCCACTCACCCTCAGAGCTCTAACCGACCGCATGGTGGACGTTGAATCGGAGGTGAAGCGCGCGAACAGCGATTTGGACGAGATGAGTGCCTTTTTGGTGGACTATGCGAAGCGGATGGGTGTGCTTGAGGAGGAGTGGCCTAGAGTTATTAGAGAGAAGACGGGGGCTGAGGAGAGGTTTGAGGATGTGAGTTGTTTCCTGTCGTTGTCCAGCCGGGATTTCTCCCCGGTCTTTTTTCTACTTGGGGGGGGGGGTATTTTGATGCTTAATACGTGAACACATTTGACTGACTGACTGGATTGTTGTTTTTTTGTTGTTGTTGTTTGTTGTAGAACCGGAGACGGCTTCAGCAGATGCTCAATCGGCAGGACGAGGATCATGCGACGTTGCGGACGTTGCAGAATGCGATGAGGGCGCATGCGTCTGCCTTGTCGAGTCAGGGCGGCGCGGATGCGTCGAGGCCGCCTTCGCCGCCTACGTCGCCTGTTCCTGCGAGGTCGCAGCTTCCTGGTTCTGTTGGTATTGACTCTGCAGCCGTCGACTCTCTTGCTACTGCGGTGGAAATACAGCCTACTACTACTGCAACTACAACAGCTGCAACCCTGGCACAAACGACATCAACACCGTCATCAACTTTGCCTGCAACACCGGCTACCGATACCGCGACGATCCCGTCAGCCGCGCTAAGCCTGTATGTCGACGCACTCGCCGAGCCTGTGATGGACGAGCTGCGAGAACGGATCAAGGTGATGGTGGAGGGTGTGAGGAGGGAGACGCGGGAGGTGTGGGAAAGGGAGGTTGGGGAGGTGTATCGGGGTGTGTGGGAGAAGGTTGGGATGAGTGTGAAGGTTATGGAGGCTGTTGAAGGGAGGTTGGGTGGGGTTGGTGCGAGTGTTGCGACGAATGGGGGTGGTTCGAGCAGCGATGGAGTCGCTTCGAGTGGGGGTGGTGATACTGGTGCGGGTGCGAATGGGGCACATCATTAGTGGATAATGAATGAGATTCGAGTGTATATTTCCTTTTTCTTTTGGTCGAGATATGGTTTTTTTAATTTAATTGATTCAGAGTTGAGTTTTATTGGAGAGTTGTGGTTGGCTGGCCTTGCATGTGCGGCTGAGGTTTGACATCGCACCCCCAGTGGCAAAGGTGTCACGGTAGTGGGCGTCGCGAGATGCCACAAGCACTGCGACTTTGTATCAAGTGTGGAGGTCATATTTAGCTACATGGTTGAAGGTGTCTGTGGTCTGTGGCACGGCTGACGCTTGAGCGCACAAAGTTCGCCACGGGCGTCTTTGACAAGGGCGAAAAGTGGTTAAATTCTGGGTGGCATTACATTGAATTGGCCCTCGGAACTTTCAATCGGTGGATGTATTTATAGGAGGGGGTACTATGATACCCCCTTGGACCGCTAAACCTGCCAAAGCTCGAGCTCAAGCCTAAGCCAACGGTGCGACTATGTCAAATCCTATTGCTTCGTCTCCTACTTCTACTTCCGCCGTCCTTTCCGAATACGAACAAGGACAACAAGAACAAGAGCCTAGTTCTACTACTAGTAGTATGATACCTCAAGAGCAAGGTGAAAGACGACGGAAGGGGCGGCGTGCCAGACCCAATAATCCTAATAGTACCAATCCGTTGACGTTGATCGACGCGAACGGGGGTCGGTTTTGGCATAGTCGGATTGGGAATGGGGAAGTGAGCAGTTATGGCAGTGGTGACAATGGAGTTGCTGGTGAAGCAGAAGAGGCGGGAGATACTAGTAGCAACGATCATGAGACTGACAGTTCTACAACTTCAGATAAGGATGATGAGCTACGGAAGGATGAAGATGATGGGATGCGGAGTAGCTGTGTGGGGACTGGCCCTGGCCAGTTGAGAGGGGAATTAGTGGAGGGTAATGTTGATGGGGAAGGAGAACTTGATGGGGAAGGGGACGTAGCAGAATTCGAATCGCTCTCGTTCGAGCCTGCAGTGATTATGCGTGGGGAAAGAGTGAAGCTTGAGATGGGGAGCGTAAAGTATATGTATTTCCCACCTGTGCCGCTGCGCGTTTCTAGCCCACCTGTTTAGATTTCAAATTCCATCTTTAACTCGGAGTCATTTTTGTACTATTTTTTTTCTCGTCTGTGATAATTTTTAGCGACTATCGGTTGTAGTTTTTTTGTATCAAGTTCTACTTTTGTTTTCATTCTAGTTCAATGCATCTTCCTTTTACTAGCCTTTTGTATCTGAGGTTATTTCAAGCGGCTATCGAGATGGACACTTGAGATCGCCCGAGCTTATAGAAGTCGCGTTACAAAAATTGAGGGGGTAGTCACGAGGAAGAGGTGGAAGGGAGGAGGCTTGGTGGCACTGAGAAGTGGGCGTGTGGCTTTTCCTCTTTTTGAATGGGGTTTCCTCTCGCCAAAGCTGCCAATTATCATTGTTAGGATCCAACCTTAACAATGGAGAGTAACTGTGAGTGTAAGGTGTATCCAAATCCCACAATGGACTTACCATACCATATATAAAGACTGATCTGATCAGGAGGCTATCTGTGACTCTCAGTTTCCACGTCCCCACTTATACCACCACTGCTCATACTACTAAAGGCTAGTTTACTATGAACACGTCACAGCCTGATGCTCTGCCACAGCTATGCGCCCCTGACGTGAGTTCTTCTCTGATTCACACCCCTCGAATACTCACTGTCCGACTTTGACTTTTGTATACACGCCAGTGGGTTACTCAAGCGCAAGTTCAACCCCCTTCCACTAGGGCCAATGGCAGGAAAGAAGACGACCTGGCGACTTCAGCCCACCAATCGTTCTACGAACTGATAGACACATTCCTCTTTGAATATGAATCCATAGTCAGTTCAAAGGCTACAGTCTTTGCCACGCGTGAACAAGAGGATCTGAGGAATTTCAGGAATTATGTAGATGAGGTTAAGAAAGGCCTGCACGAGATAAATAGGGAGTGGGAGAGGGTTAGCCAGGCTATTTGGGTTGCTGTTAAGGCTTTGGGCGCAGACCTGTTGATGGAGGGTGAAAATGTTGCAGTGGAAAGTAAAAGAGAAAGCGAGGCTGATCAAGATATGAACATGCAGAACTGACTGAAAATGGGACTCCTGCGACTGATTAATTACTGTACATTATTGAATTCATACAGCATCCTCACCCTCCTTCTACGGGGTCAACTTGAAACAGTGCGATGTATTCGAGACCACATGGCATTGCCTTGAAAAATCCCTTGAAGGGTCGCGGAGTTTACCCTTGCGTTTCTTCCTCAAAAATTGCGTCTGGGGAACTAGATGCTACTAGGCAATGAGGGTGACATGGGGGAGGAACAGTAGCACTGCCAATTTATATTTTAAGCGAGTGGGATGTCGATAAGAGTCTACGTCCTGGCGGAAATGAGTTTGATATTAACAACTGTAGTCTTTTAGTCATCACTCATTCGACGGGGTGATAGACTTAATTTTGTGGACGTCAAAGGTTACTACGGCTGGCCGCTGCTCTCCGGAGATAGACTCCGATTCGGAAGTGTCAGTTCGCTCGTGGTGGGGCTGATTCCTATCACTCCGCATCTTACTCTTTTGCCACTAAGCCAGCGAGTGGTAGGCCCTTCTCGTTCTTTCCTATACCATGGCACGTACGCGTCAATGGCGAAGAGGGATCACATGGGACCTTCGCCGTCTCAAGCACACGAAACCCGTGCACATAAACAATGAATCGCGCCTCGAGTCTGGGGGCAGTAGCCATGGCACCTCTGAGCCACAGAAATCCCAGTATACTTCAGCTACCCTCACACTAGATAAACTCCCTCCCGAGCTCACAACCAAGATCTTCTCGGATGTCGTCGAGCTCGCGTTCCAAGAATCGACCCTCAGTTCTTACACATACAACTTTATTCCAATCCGCCACCTCATCCCGAACCCTCTCATGGCTGTATGCCGGTCGCTCCGCACCGTTTACATTGAGTTCTTCCTACATTCTCGATGGAATAGAGGTAGGAAGTTCATTGGAGTGACAACGGAGGAACTTGTTACTGTTCATCAGTGGTTCAAGAATTTCGACATCCAAGGGTGTCTTCTATTCCTTGGGGATCCTAATCAACTCCTCGTCGGACCTTTGGAGAGCTTGGATCCCTTCTTGGGATGTCTCCTGGAGGATCCGGAGGCAATGAATGCGGTGGAAGCGGTGGAATGGGAAGATCCTAGTACCAGCAAGCTTGGGGTGCCCCCTGACATACTTGAAGATGCTCTGGTTGAGGTTTGTCGGGAGTTCAGGCAAGTTCATGGCGAGGTCACTAGCAAAATCGAAGATGAAGAAGGCGGAGACGACGAAGACGAAGACGACGATCAAGGCCTCGAGTCTATGCTCGTCGAAGAACTCGTTCAACTTAGCCTCACGTTATGCTCGAAGATCGTGGGCTTCCTCAAGCTATTTCCGAACTTGAAAACGGCGGAAATACCGGCATGGATTCTCATGCTTGCTTGGAGCCCTATTGTACAGGGAAATCATCCTCAGACACAATTGCAGCAATCGACAGCAGAGGCTGGTATTGTTAGATACCTGGGCGAACGAGTCGTCTCTCAAGCAGAACTGAATGCCCAACTAGAAGGCCTGACATCCAGATTAGATGGCCTAATGATTACCGGGTACCCTTTCGTCATCCTAGGCGTCTTTCTATTCGAAACTCAGCATACCAAATTGCAAGAGTTCAATTCAAAGTGGAAGAAAGCATGGCCTGGTGTTGGACGGATGATGGAGGGTAAAGTTAGAACGCGGTTTCAGACAATTCTAGAACAGATGGAGATTCCTAATCAGAAGTCTCTGCAAGGACTGAGAGGCGTAGGATGGCGGTCGAATTGTCGGACTGAGACTGTAAACTTTGACAGAGTTCTCGAAAAGCTTTTCCGACTTGGGGAGTCAAAGGTGGGATCTGCCCTGGAGGAACTCTATGGCGCCAACCGAGCCACGCCTGGTGCGTGTTTACAATACGCTGAGAGTTGCCTTCGAATAACTTGCTAACCACGGGTAAATTAGACAGCGCATGGGATACGCCGCTGCTGGCCAGTCCTATAATCGATCAGTCGACTCAAACCCTGAGAAGACTTGTACTTGACCTGCGCTTCCCTGGAAGTGGCGGGGTACAGGTTGCTGGACCACCACACCAATGTCTACTCCTAAGCAAGTTCGACGAGATACTGCCTAATATCGAGCATATAGATGTCTCCGTTGACGGTTTTTGCATCCATGTATTCGAAGGCCAGCCACGGCCTCGAATACAGCATGGTACCTTCATTCTAACAGCTCGATGGCCTGCCTACTGGGATAATACTATAGGCTGTCCCCAATGGCAAGAAGAAGACGAAGGCGAATGGGAAGGGCAACGAACCCGGTCTGGGGACTTTTTTGGGGAAGTTCAGCAAGCGGGAGATGTTGCTCGCATATTGAAATCTGGGAAAATCCATTTTGAACGTATGGATGACTGGGAGGTCCAGTTTAGGCTGCAGTGCAGAACACAGCAGGAGATGATTTATAGATTTCGGAATCAAGGTATGTTTACCGGATATTCGTTCCCCCCCCAAGATTGTCGTTCCTCAATGTCTGGATAGTGGAGCCACTACAGAACACTCTCATCCTCTTCCCATTGCGCGACATGATGGCTGCAAGGAAGGTCAAGAAATTCTTGGATGGTTCAGAGAAGCGGTGGGTAGACTGGCACCAGGAAACCAAGGAAACGTCTGCAAGGCTATTCGGCCAATGGGCTGAGATGCAGGGAAGCCAGGTTAGTTGGCTGGATTTTCCCTGGGGCTTTCAAGAAGCTCCGTCGGAGGGGAGTGAGGAGGGGAGTGAAGAGGATTGATCGCATATTCTTTGACTTCTCAAGAATTGCTGACGTGGCTTGTATCTACTTGGGAAATTGGCCCTTAAATTGGTTAACTTGCACCACCTGAGTTCGAGGCTCGACTCTTGTGTGGCGTCTTGTGCGAATCTGGTTGGTGGTGCGCTGGTATCAAGGGGTGGTATCAAGGGCTTTCACTATTGTTATAAACGGCACCGGGACCCTGCGAGCCATGTTCATCAATGGTTGTAGATTCCTAGACCGACAGGGTCTGGTGGGGGAAAGTACCCATATACCAAGCTAGCAAGAATCTGCCATGGTCTACAGTCGCCGATCTGAATATACGGAAAGTGAGCTGAAAAGAGACATTGAAAATGTAAATATTTCGAATTTGGAACCCCAGTTCTCCTCAACCTTTCCTTTTAATTGCTATTGGTGTTGCTGTCCTCAACCCCTTTGTCCCCCATGGTGTAAGCAGCATCCACTTCGATGCAACTTCGGTATTTCATTAATCTCTCGAGACGTCGCTGAGTGTGTCCTCGAGCTTCGCGCTGTTAGAAAACTAGAGTTATTCTTCAACTCAGGATGACCTTTTCGATGAGCTCCTTGTCCGAGGCAGTTTTGGGTCAAAGACCAAGGGCGAGAAGAAGAAAAATCAGGCAATGTCTTCGGCCAGGCTGTTCATGGCAACGACCGTTGCGGAAGCGCCGGTACCACTGACCCTCGTATCGGTGGCGGACGAAGTCAGTTCAACCAATGATAAGATTGCGGCGTCGGCGGACAAGAACAGGCTGGTGAACTCCCGCTGGACATCGTATTCAAGGTAGGCAGTCCACTCTTGTTTTGCATCCGATTAATATTCAGAAGATGCTGGTCATCTCGCTACGTGCAGATTTGGCATGCAGATTTGTGCTGGTTACATGTACTGTATAGATCATATACACAGTTTGATCCATTATTCTGAGCATGTAAAGTTCGATACAAAAGGTTCAAAATGAACTGCCCCAGTGAGGCTCGAACTCACGACCTTCCGATTGCAATTATATGTAACAGTCGGACGCTGTAACCAACTCAGCCATGGGGCACACATTTGCTAATCCCGTTGCTTCCCACTGCACACCCTCAAAAAGCTTAACTTCCAATGGGTTTTCATGCACAGAGCAAATTCTAGCAGCAACGGGGGTGACCGTCAGAGTCTTCCCCTGTTCATAGGTTTCAACAAAAAAGAGAAAAAAAGCCAACTGCCGCGATGAACCTCGAACTCATGACCTTCCCGATTAACAGTCGGACGCTGTGATCAACTCAGCCACGAGGCTTTTCTCCGGATCCGGAAGGCATGGCCCTCTCGCTCTCAGCCCTGTGGCGGTGTAGAAACCACTTTTCTGACATTGTGCACCGGTTGTCTCTTCCTGGTTTGATTCCCATTCAGAATGGACCCAGCGGCTGCCAAATCGACGACTAGCACTCTTTTAACACCACCTGCCAGCCTAAATCGTAATGGATCTGAAAAACGGAAAGCCAAGCGGAAGAAACGGTCAGCCGCGAACAGCACAAACGCGAGTGGGACTTCCACACCACAGTTGGTTTTCGACCTGGGGGACGATCCTCAGGCTTTAGGAGAGTCCATGGCCGTCAGCAATCTGTCTACGCAACCAAGTACATCTGGTGTCGCCACTGCGACCAACGACGCCGAGGCATCCAACACCTCGTTTGCGGATGAGGACGACTTCATTCCCTTCAGTTTTGCCTCTTCTGACGACGAACGTGACGGGGAAGTACGTGTTACGAATGGGAAAGGCAAGGAAAAAGAAAAGCCACCAGGCGATTCTTCGTTGAAGGGCAAGGAACGCGTGGGAGATGAGGACCCTTTTGGAGATCGTGACGGCGAGAGAAAACTCAGTAGGCGAGAACGTCGAGATCGCGATCGCGACCGGAAACGTCCTAGGTCTCCTTCACCAAGGTCTAGGCGAGAATGGGACAGAGGAAAACGGAGTAGACCCTCTGGTGGGGACAGAGTACGTGAATCGAAGCAATATGATTTCGTCTTCGACCCTGACCATGTGTTGGAAAAGTACGACAGATACGACTATGGCCCGACGAACAAGGCCCCCTGGGTACGCGGCTTGGACCTAGACGACTGCAAAAATGTAGCAGAGATGTGAGTCGTTCTTCCTGCATAGTTAATTGACTTTGCTTACCTCTTTTCCTAGGATGCACCGCGAAGTCAAAGCTTTCGTCAGCTGGATCTCACCTTCACATGAAGAAGACGAGATTCGCGGCTTGATTGTCAAGCAGATATCTGCAGTTGTGAAGAGCAAATTTCCAGATGCGAACGTCCTTCCGTTCGGTAGCTACGAAACAAAATTATACCTTCCACTTGGTGACATCGACCTGGTCATCATGTCAGAATCGATGGCATACAGCGACAAAGTCAGCGTTCTTCATGCTCTTGCCAACACACTCAAGCGAGCGGGTATTACTTCTCGTGTCAGCATCATCGCCAAAGCCCGTGTCCCAATCGTCAAATTCGTCACCACGCACGGCCGCTTCAACGTGGATATTAGCATCAATCAGGAAAATGGTCTCGTCGCTGGTAACATCATCAACGGCTTCCTGAGGGAACTGCATAATCCCGACTCGAAACCAAAAACAAGTCTAGCTCTTAGGAGTCTCGTCTTGATCACCAAAGCATTCCTCGCTCAGCGAAGTATGAACGAAGTCTACACCGGAGGTCTGGGGAGTTATAGTATTGTTTGCCTTGCGGTCAGTTTCTTGCAAATGCATCCCAAAATTCGGAGGGGGGAGATCGATCCAGATGAGAATCTGGGAGTGCTGGTAATGGAGTTCTTCGAACTCTATGGATGTTGCTTCAATTATGACGAGGTCGGGATATCGGTGAGGGCAGGAGGGACATATTTCAGCAAGCGACAAAGGGGATGGTACGATTTTTCGAAGCGAGCGGTGCTGTCGATTGAAGATCATGCGGACCCTTGTAAGTACCCAATATCTTGGTCCAAATTCAAACTAACTGGGACTGATAGCGAATGACATATCAAAAGGATCGTTTGGGTTCCACAAAGTCAGGACTGCACTGGCAGGTGCACATAGCATCTTGACTTCCACTGCTTACCTCCATGCGGGAATGATCAATGCAAGGAAGAACGGCCAGTCGGTAAATTTGCGGGGTCGATATGAAGCCGAAGATCTCAGTATCTTGTCCACAGTAATGGGGATCACCCAAGAGGTGCGTACAACCTTCTGCTTATCTACACTAGATTGACGTGTATTGCTAGACTCTGAATCATCGTCGACTTGTGCAAGAGCTCTATGATCAAAGGACACTGCACAAGATCCTTAACATACAGCCTGTTCCAGTGCTCGGACCACCTGGTGACCCATCCACTAAACGCCCGACAAAGGGAAATCCTTCGTCCAAATCAAAGCCGACGGAATTACGTATCCAAGGCGCCGCTAACGCCAGACTAGACGAAGCTGAAGACTCTGACGACGGCTATCGAGATGCCCAACTTCGGTTGGACTACGGCGATGAAGATGACGAGCGCGGTCGTTATGCCATTGGTCAGCCTCCTCGGAAACGCCAACGAACTGGGAAACAGGACATGGGCCATCATACTATTTTTGTTACAGATGATGATGACGAGGACGAGCATGACCATCCTCGCGATGCGGACAGTGAAGAAGAACGGGGAGTTGAGGACGAGAGTCGGTATCGACATCGACGAGATCCTGCAAAAGAAAAGGAGAAATATGAGAGGCATGACAGAAGACGATCATATTGGTTGTCGAAAGGCATTGGTCCGGGGTTGGGCAATGATTCATTCGAGCAGTACAGTGGTAGTGATTGACGGATTATGTCGAGCTCTAATTGCTATAGTAGTCTATCTCCGAAATTCTTTTTCTTGGTACCCCTACTGCATATTACCCATCCCAGACACTATATGACTGTATTTTGTAGCGCCATTCTAGCCTGGAACAGTGTTAGCCTAAAAGGGTGCCGTTGATGGCTGCTGACCTTGAATTCACGGTGTCCAAAATCGCAAGGGAATTTGATCATCATTTGCAACCGTCTACAACCTCCAGGTGCTTTTCACCTTAATTCTCGTTCCTTACTCTGTGTAATACGGTCTTACATCTCTACGATCGTAGGCCGTCGTATGCTTCTTCTATAACGGATAACAATGTGAGTGCAATTGAACAACGAGCTGGTGGCGAATGCTGACAGCAAATCCCCATTCTCTTTGTGAACCTAGGTCGAAGCCTCAGATACCTGTCACCAACCTCAGAGAACGGATTGCGGCACTCGAGCAGAGGAATGCAGGAAATGGGTCGCGTTCAGCGTCACCTTCTCCTATTATTGGCGCTGGAGGAGGCGGTGGGTCAGGGGGAGCACTCAAGGAGAAGATAGCAAAGTTCGAGAAGAAGGGCGGTGTACCTGTTCCGCGGGGTACTTTTGGACTAGGTGCTCCTCCTCCTCCCGAGGCAAGGGTACAGAGGAACCCAGAGCTGTATGGCAACAGAATTCCTCAGCCTTTTCGAGCGGTCAGTGCCAACCATACGGGCAACGGAGGGCCTCCAAGTCGCTCGGGATCGTCGTTGGGCTTTCACAATTCATCCATGGACTACAACGACTACAGACGCTCTATCTCCATGTCTAGTGTCATCACTGACTTGGACGATAGACCGGACTATACGCCCCTGACTTCGCCTACATTCAACTTTCCGGACTCCCCAGGTTCGACTGTGTATACCCCCGAAACCTCGCCGACTATTCCTGGTCCTGAGGTGCAGTCGACGGCGCCAGTACCAACTAAGCCTCCGATACAGTCTAGGTCAACGTCGTTTGCGAAAGCGGTGGAACTAGCTAAAAAGGTTGCTGAGACGGGTGGTGTGACGGAGAAGGCGCAAGAGGGCGGCACCCCGACACCCTTCGTTGTCAATACTGCGGCCATCAAGCGCGAATTTGAGCCACCAAAACGCTCTGTGTCTTCTGACAAGTCGAATGATGCCCTGGTGACAGATAAGGATGATTCAGACGTTCAGCAACCTGTCGTGGAGGAGTCGAAGCCTTTTTCCGCGGAACCGACGCCCCTCCAACAAGACGAGGAGAAGGCACCATCATCATCGCTCCCTCCGACACCGGCTACCGCTGCTGCTCCCGTTCAGATCGTTGTCGACTCCGCGGAGACTGAACTGGCCACGCCAACGACGCTCACAGCTGTCACCCCAACGTCGCCCGAACCACTGACGACTCCGATCGTCTCAACGTCCACAACTACGGACATCGACGTCAAGCCCATTGATTTGGTCCCCGAGATACCCTCAAAGGAGCAGCACCTTCAGCCTGCTGGGCCTATATCCCAGACACCTCAGCCAGCCGCGGAGGTTGCCTCGACACCAGAGGACAGTGTACCAGTGGCTCAAGTTACCCAGCCAACCGAACTAGCTCCACAACCCGAGGTCAAGAAGCCTGCCTCCCGAAATAACAAGGAACTTAGTTTGAACGTCGAAGCTCTCAAGGCTCAAACTTCACCCCCACCCAACGATGTTTCCAGGTCTACTCCAGAAGATACAACGCCTACTACTGCCACCTATTCTCACCTTCTTTCGCCTCCGCCCAGTGCTGTTCCCAGTGTGCTCTCCACTAGCTCTGGGGGTAGCTCCATGATTTCGCCCCGACCGTACAGCATGGTTGAGCTCTCCTGGGCAGAACGCGTAACGCCCGCCACAAGTCGCGGAAACGTCGTGTTTATTCCTCCTTCTACAGCATCTCTCCCTCGCAAATCCGATCTGATCCATTATCCTCCCACCCCGACCGAAGGAGAGACCTTGACGTCCGAGCAGTCGAATGGAAGCGCCGCGAAGCCTGCGACTTTTTCGGCTGTGGTTCATCAGAAGGTCCGTGAAGTGGATGTACCCCTCCCGTCCGCACCTTCAGGATTCCCTCAGACGCCTCGTAAACAGAAGCGCATGACGATGATGCCCATGCCAAGTCCAGGCCAGCCTGAACTTTTTTCACTCCTGCAGAGTGCTGTCATGCTCGAATCGACTCTCGAGCATGGAGATCTGCCCACAGAAGTTATCAAGCGCAAGGAAGAAGCGGATAGGGAGAAGAAGGAGCGACTATTAGCAGATGCTATTGCTGCTGACAATGCGAGGATCGAGCGGGAGCAACAGAAGAAATTGGCATTCCAAAACAATCCTGCCCCGCCGCCGACAGCAGAGGAAGAGGAACTGAGCAAGAAGGCTAAGTTGAGGCATACTTTCTTGATACCTCTTTCGAAGGCTAGGTCGCAACATAGGAAGGAGCGGTCTGCTTCCGCATTCGACGCATATTCGTCTACTGGTACTGTGGATGGGCGTAGACCCAAGTCACCTGAACTTCCCGCGTTACCGGAGTTGCTTCCCAGCCCTGATGCAGAACCCGTATCGCCTCCTACTCAGGACGCTGCTCAACCACCGCCTCCTCCACTAGCTCAGCGACCAAAGTCGGCGGGAGTGACTAAGTCTCGATTCTCGTCCTTCCGTCGGCTAGGGAGCGTGAAGTCTGTTATTGGAAGCGTAAGCGGCGGAAGTGTATCCAGACGGAGCCAGTCCTCAGACGATACAACCACCTCTTCGATTCCTGCTATCGTTAAGCCAGACGGAAGTGTAGCCCATGGGGATGTGGATGAGTTTGGGATGGCGCGACACGGAAACGGGCACCATCAGGAGCAATCATGGCCTAGTCTGTCTCCCACTAAGAAAGGCGGTAGTCTCTCGAGGGCGTCAACCTTTGCGGAAAAGATGTTTTCGAGGTCGAGAACGAAGTCTAGCGGGAGCACATTGAGCAATATGTCCGGTAGGTTTTCTATTTATCCAACCGCGCGGTCGTTTTTACCTAACGGCTTGCGCAGGGGAATCTACAAACTCGAGAACTCCTTCTGTGTATACCCTTCCCCCTCTTCCTGATTCGCTTTCTATCATTCCCCCTTCTCCTGAATATGAAGAACGCAGACCCAGAAGGTCGATCTCGATGAAGAGCTTGAAGAGTGCATTGAAGGGAAGGTCTTCTATCGACACCACGAATACTCCACCCGTTCCTCAGATTCCTAGTAAGGCCGCTCACCAACCAAACTCTCAATCTCCCCCATCGGTGTCGAGCGGTAATACTAGTCCAACTTCTACCCTCGGGTCGCCCGGTCCACTTAAATCGCCCGACTATCTCGGGTACAACTCTCTCATCCCGCCCACCGATGACTCGAGACCGACGTCTTGGATGTCCGTCTCTTCACTTGCTTCGACTCTTCCTTCACCCCTCTTCGAGAAAGACATCTTTGATGCCTTCCCTGCTGTGCCCTCTAGCTCTGCTGGACAACAGCAATATACATCTTTAGATCAAGGGCTGCAGTCGGCGGCTTTGCTGACGCCTTCGTTTGATTCTGCTTTCCTCGGCTCTGCAATCCATTTAGCAGGATCGCACAAGTCTACGATCGGAACTCCCATCACTGCTGCCAGTGGGCTTTACAGTCCTCAGCCCCCAATGTCAGCTGCCGCGGCCTCGGCCGGTGGATCACTACAAGCTCCCCAACAAAATATAGGGTCAACAAGGAGACATAACAAGTTCTAGGAGCTCTGAGCGAAGATCTTCGCTTGCAAATTGTTCTGTTCGCTTTCATTCTATACCTGGCATAATCTACATGTGTCGTTCTGTGCCTGTTGCATGGTTGCCTTCGGCCATATCGGTTTGTCGTCCGCCGGCCTCCGGCCGTACGGGCCGTTCCTGGTTTACTTTACTACTAAAGCGTGTTTACTTGCTTTTTTTATCGTGTCGTTCATTGGTCTGTCTGCTCTTTACGTACTTTGCACACTCACTTGTCTGTTTTATTGGTATTTCTGGTTTCGTTTCACATACATATACACTGCGTACTGTAGTCTGTCGTCCCCGGTCGTTTTTGTCGTGCACTATCGTTGCTCCGTTATGATCACTACTACTTTTGTTGTTTTCCTCCGATGCTCAGTGACCTTTGTTGATTCCCCTTCATTCTCTGACATGCTTCTGACGATGTACATATCCTCTTTAGCCTAGGGCCACGACTATCCGTCAGGTTTGGAAAGGAATGCGACTCGCCTAATCAACATGCAATCCGAGTCGGGGCTGTGGCTGTGGATCACTGTCCCAGGTCGAAGTCTCCTCCGTCCATTCATCTACATCTCAAGAAATATAGACTGCTCTATCCAGGACAGAGGAGTGGACGCATGAGATCGATATACATGCTCGCTGTTGAATGAAGAAGAGACAATCCGGGCCCGGGGGACGCCTCTAAACGATATGGCGAGTCTTTCTAACGGCAGAATCAGTATCTCGTGGCGTTGAGAGGGATGAGACTTGCGCCGACATGAATGCCATCAACGTCTATGTTTACGACCTTATGTACGGAGATCGGCGTGCCGTCACTGTGGTTCTGGTAGTCTCCCAAAGGAATGTCGGTCGCGTGTCCGGATCTAGCGTGTGAGACGTTGAAGTGCCCGGTGTTTCGACTTACGAAGGGCACGTTGAAGCCTCGGGAGACGGTTGCTGAAAGTCCTGATGCGTTGCTGGAGAAAGCGTCGCACGCGGTGAGAACGTTGCGAAGATGGTCGTCGAAGCGATGACGGAGACAACCAAAGCGAACGGAAGGCAGATGATGTTCATAACGGGGTTGAACTGCAGAGCAGCAAAAATCATCTGCACCAAGTTAGCGTCGAATACAGCGCAGAAGTATGCCTGAAATTGTGTAGCGAAGTTAGAGGCGTTCGAGACACTGCGAAGCGATTGCATGACCTACAAATCCGTCTCGGAGGACTTTTCTAAGAGAGCTGCCCGTAATAAGTTAGTGTCGATGGAGTTCTCGAGGGGGAATACAGGGACAGTAGGTGGTGGTGACAGGTCGCCTCCAGGTGGCGAGGTAGCTCCAGTCCTTTGAAACGTCCTGCGTGCGGAACCAGGCCGAGTAGAGTGTGTTGGTCGTCGCAAGCTCGGGATGGATGTAGGTGATGAACTCGTAGTTCTTGTTGGCGACCCAAGGGAAGACGAGGTGCAACTGGGTTCCAGTACCCTCACCGCTAATAATGTCGTTGACAACGCTGTTGACAACGGCTGCACCCTTGCCCACCTGCGTCGTCTTCTGGCATCCCAGACGGAGAAGATCATCCAGCGACCTGCCATCGTCAAAGCCCACGGTCATGAAGTGCGAGCCAACGGCATCTTGGCCGGCAGGGACGGTGACTCGTTACAAAATACTTGGTCCGGTCTGGCACGGTGTAGTTCAGGTGAACAGATGGGTACCAATCGGTGACATACTGGGGTAGATTCTGCATAGTACGAGTGTTGGAAGGAGATTGTAAAGCTCTAAATAGACCCTTCCATGCAGCGTTTCAAGACGCTATCTTAGCACCTCAGAGGAATCAAGGATGGGCAATACGATCCCGTGGCCTCTCAGGATGGGTCTGAATGTTCTCATCTTGCTGTTTTCAAGCACTCTATTGCAAAATGACTTAGTAATATCCTTTGGCGCAATTCCAAATCCGGGAAATATGCAGGGAAGTTGAGCGGAAGTTGGTGTTTACTGACGGGTTCTTCTGCTTCTGTTATATTTTTAAGGGGTCCGGAAGGGGTTTGAAGCGTGAAGCTGTGTAAATTGGCAGGCTTGACACAGCTTTAGTCTCAATAATCACCACCGGCCCCAGCCAGAACAGCGAATTCCGTACTGGCATGCTCCTCAATTTCGGCATCAGATGCCCCTATTCAGTAAAGTTGCCGTCACCTATCGTCATCGCATCTCATCTGAAAATGTCTGAAATGCGTAGGAGACACGATAAGACAATTGAATCATAGTATACGGATATTTCGAAACTCTGAATTGACCATATGCCACCTTCATCCAACACCATTACCGTATTATCCCCCGCTGAGCTGACAGACAAGTTCCCACCGACGTGCTTACCCACTGTTTGGTTGTAGACGGACGACTGAAGTTTTGGTTGAGTGCGACATAGTTGGCAAAGACCTCACAGAGGAAGAAGCGCCCATTCTCCATGCGTTTCCCGCCAAGGCCACCATCTTTGCTGACGTTGTAGCGGATGCGATTCAGCGCAAGCTGGCATGCGTTTGATGCTTTCTAGATTTTGAAGGCAGTCATGGAAGCTACATGATTCTTTCCTAATGCGAAAGGCAGTCGTGGGACGCCTGGGTTAAAGGCAAAACGCCGGTCGACCCCTGAGTGTTAGTAAATGGCACAAGGAGGCACCCATGAGGCACGATCCCATGTCAAAAGATGCTTCCACACACTAACACTCAAAAGTCGACCGGCGTGTTGAAATACCCTCTCCAAGCAGCCAAAAACAATGGCCCAGGAGGGTATCCATGACCAGAGCACCGGGTGTTCTTGGATCAACAAGATGGCGACATCCCAGAAGCTGTGGTCTGACAGGAATAAGAGCTATATTTGTAAACATCGGAAAGGTTTAAATATTGAGTTGAGCACTCCCCAAGATCCCCAGTTCCTTCATTACCCAGTTACATTGGTTTGTTATGTCCCTTATCCTACCTTCTCACTTCTGACCGAATACTTTTCCATCCTCGCACAGAATCAACCCAATCAATCTGTAATCCGAATAATGTCCATCTTTGTAGGCGGCAACACACTCGCGGTCATCGCCCGCGGTCCCGGAACCCTGCGTCTCCTCTCCTGGCAGAGCAACGGGGGCATTCCTGCTCATGTCGGCGGACTCTCCACCACCAACGCTGGCCTCACTAAATTCGTAGTTGGCTTCAGCCACACCTTTGAGCGCTTTGCCCTCATCTGGGAAGGCGAAGGCGAGGCTGTCTACCAGATTGGAACTAAGTTGGGGAGGAAGCCTGTCGGTCGCACCTGGGATCAAGCCAGTGTCGTCCATTGGGGAAGCTCAGAGCTGGTTACGGAGGGGGTTTTGGCACTTGTTGCCAATGCTGTTGTCAGGAATGGGTCTACGACCTTGTTCGTCGTTCCGGACACATTGTCCTAGGTATCATGGCAATAGTTGCCCACGGTTGCAATTGAAAGGTGCTCGCTGGCCTTGCTAATGCTTTCCCCAATCGTTCAATAACGTTGCCTTGAATTTGGTTTGCTTACCGTCGATATTGCCTTGCTTTGTATGTCAGAAAAGATGCCTGACTTGTATCATGTATGGTTACTATTTTGAGAATGAAAAGTGGTAGAAAAATCTTCGTTTCGGATGACCTCATAACATCTCGACTTGCGAATTCCGCAGTTCTCTGGGTCTAAGAATTTGAAAGGGTAGTCGTAAGGGCCGGGAGCGCCTGTCCTCCTGATTGGTAAGCGCGCATTCTGTTAACTCCGATTGTGGGTTTTGCCGAACTTCTGTCGACTTCTCGCCAGGAGACTTGTAGGGCAAGGAGGCAGCAACTTCCACAGGAATTCTAGATCTTAGCGCAAGAGACAGGAGGTTGTGTCACCTCGCAAGCGATCCTATGCTCTGAAAATTCGACAGTCAGGATTCAAGGTTCAATTCTAATTAGTTCTATCCGAAGTTCTCTGGCTTCGGACGGTATCGAATATTGCGATTTCAAGAGCGTGATAGAAGGAACCAGATCGGCAGTAAGGACTCCTAAGTATTTCGCAAACGGGGGATGGGGGTACTGCAGCTTTCGATGACATCTGCATTGACGCCGCTGGTGAGAGCAAAACCGACGACGCAGCGAGCGCTTGCGGCTTCACAGAGCATATGTCATATGGTGATATTCAGATTGAGGACCAAGGATAGTATAGCAGCCTATCTCTTTGAGGGTGTCTCTGGTTGGCTAAAAGGTTCGGGAGGCGGTAGACCCCATTCTGGAACACCTTTCGGTCGTTGGATCCGTTTTGGTTCCCATTCCTCACCGGAAGCCGAGCTAAGGCGCTATATAGAAGGTAAGTCCCTTGCTATCGTGAACGATTTTGAAGCAAGAAACTCACGAAGTATTCCTCCCGAATATCAAACTTCTTCCTATTACGATCTAATCGAAGTTCCTGCTCCTTTGTCACCTAGAGTATCACCACCCAGGTCGCAGATTTCAGTTTAGCAAGTAGAGTACAGAAGGGATTGAAATGCACCTGCTTTACCGTCTGATCATGAAGGTCATAACGCGTTTGAGTGATAGTGGACAATCCAAATGACGCTGCAACCATGACCAGAATGAACGGTACACCAAAGACGCTAGGGTGTTTCTTGATTATTTTCCCGAGACTAGACTGTTTGTAGGACCGTCTTTCGAACACCATGGTTCACATAGACCCAGTACGGAGTATTCTGGGGATTTGCGGCTGACCAGAGACTCTGAGGGGCTCACGAACGCTGCTGTAGAGTAAGGGAAGAGGAAAAGCCAGCGCTGGAACATCCCAATCCGTTTCGCAGCTTCCCGGATCACGAGACCGTCGGCTATTGCCGTCCTTCCGATCATGTACTAAAGCTGAGCGTCAATTTATCGTTGATTCGAACTTTCATCCGATTTTTATTTCTGAGATACCATAACCTACTGCTACGTCTCTATCCGCTCTGGTCGTTATCCCAGATACGACGGTACAGCATGGCCGGTACGTGGACTGACTGTCTCCAAGGTTTACAATCATCACATCTAATCTAATCTTTCTAGTCAGCGTTGTATTGGGTTCCCAGTGGGGAGATGAGGGGAAAGGAAAATTAGTGGATATTCTCGCCGCTGATATCGATGTCTGCGCTCGATGCGCAGGAGGAAACAATGCTGGACACACTATCGTCGTCCCTATCAACGGAGTCACCAAAAGCTTTGCTTTCCACCTTTTGCCAAGCGGTAAGTCTTGCCAATAAACGGAATACAAGATTTCTCATACTTTTGAAGGACTTGTGAACCCCAAATGCACTGGACTGCTTGGCAATGGCGTTGTCATCCATCTCCCATCCTTCTTTGCTGAGCTCGACGCTTTGGAGTCACAGGGTGCGTCAGACCCGATTTAAGCCGACGATTGTGCGCCGCAACTCGCTAACAAACCTCGATAGGGCTTAATTGCACTAACCGCCTGTTCGTATCCGATCGTGCCCAGCTGGTGTTTGATTTCCATCAAATTGTCGATGGGTTGAAAGAAGTGGAGCTCGGTGGGTCTAGGTACGTTTCCGTTTGCGTATTGCAATATGGAGCCTGAACTAACTAAGACCGACCTCCTAGCATCGGAACCACCAAGAAGGGTATCGGCCCAGCTTACTCCGGCAAGGCCTCCCGGTCCGGCCTTCGAGTTCACCACCTGTTCGAGCCCGAAGTCTTTGAGGCCAAGTTCAGGAAGGTCGTAGAAGGTCGATTCAAGCGATATGGCCATTTCGAATACGATACTGAGGGCGAGATCTTGCGCTACAAACAACTGGCAGAACGTTTACGCCCCTATGTCGTTGATAGCGTCAGCTTCATTCATAAAGCCATCTCTTCAGGGGTGAAAGTCCTTGTCGAAGGTGCCAATGCTTTGATGTTGGATATCGATTTTGGGACATATCCTTTCGTCACGTCCTCTTCGACTTCTATTGGTGGAGTTTGTACCGGCCTTGGTATTCCTCCAAAGATGGTTGGGAAGACAATTGGTGTCGTAAAGGCATACACGACCCGTGTCGGTGCCGGACCGTTCCCAACGGAACAGCTGAACGACGTCGGGGTTCATTTGCAAGAAGTTGGCCACGAGTATGGTACGACTACTGGCCGACGGAGGCGATGCGGCTGGCTCGATCTCCCGGTCGTGAAGTACTCCACCATGATTAACGGATACGATGCGTTCAACTTGACGAAACTCGATGTCCTTGATGATTTGGACGAGATCAAGGTTGGCGTCAGTTACTCACTAGAAGGAAAGGAACTTGCTAGCTTCCCTGGTGCGTTTTCCGATTTCTGTGGTACGAGCGAGTGCTGATTTATATGTATCTTTCTAGCCGATCTCGAGCTCTTGGCCTGTGTTGAAGTCAATTATGTTACCCTGCCTGGATGGAAACAGTCTATTTGCGATGTCAGGCGCTACCAAGATCTCCCGGAGAACTGCAAGAAGTATGTTGAATTCATAGAGGATCAACTAAAGGTCCCTGTCGAGTGGATTGGTGTTGGACCTGCACGAGAAGCTATGATAACCAAGGAACGAACGGATTAGAAATGAAATGAATGTAACTTATCATTTATTTCTTAATTGTAATGAAACCTGAATATTGAATGCCTGATTACGTCTTTGGGACCGAGTAAGGAAGGCCTCGAACTTGATGCACATATCACAGTGTGATGGCTGAAACGATGATGCCTTGTTTCGGACGCTACGTTGTACCTCGACCACGACGATACTTACCTTTCGATAATCGAGGCGAGGGCCTGCAACTGGTATATTCCAAGCTGAATCTAAGCTTTTTTCCCCAGACGGTGTGATAGGCTTGTCGCGCCAGTTGGGCTAGGTCCCCTCGTTACGACCACAAAGGCTCCGAGAAGTTGCCCACGACGGTTGACAGACAAACGTCGCCTCATTGGACAGCAACAACGCTCTAGGCTACAGGAGAACGTATGGAGGCAGAAACTGCGACGGAACTCATAACCGATGCGCACCCAGGGCTTCCTCAGCTCGTCCTCTCCTCGATGCCCTACAACATAACTCTGAACCTGACCTCAATTCTGGCCTTTCTTCCTTCCAGGCTCATCAAATCCCGGATACTCTCGCAGTTTTGGAAGAGGTGGGACGACGTGGTCGAGATGGGGATGGCTGGCGAAAGTCCCTCGGTCGGTGACCTCCTAGCTGAAACAGGCTGGCCTACGACAAGCAGCATCCTCGAAGCCGCTTCTGCTACCCATGAAACGCCTTCTCCTCGCCCGCAGCCACATATGATGTATCCAGGTCCTTGGGGATTCTTTATTTCGGGGTACATGTTGGGCATCTTCCTCATGGTACGCATGTGTCGCCCAGTCTGACCAATATGTCTTAATGCCAAGTCCTTTCGGCTTTTGCAGGCGGTTGTATTACATCGGATTCAGAATATTATTATTCCTTCTCGGGACTTACGCAGCGGTCGTGGCCTCCGTCCGGGTGTCGCAATTGGGTGGCAGCGCAGGTTCTCTGTCTTTAGTCGAATTTCATCCGCTGTCTTCCCCTTGGACCTCACCAAGACCTCGACGCGTCTCGCCATCCATCTGCCCACTCTATACTACCTCGGCAAGATGCTGACGACGTGGATCATACTGGTCCTGCAAACCTCCGAATTATATCCCGAGAAGACGGGCGTGGCGTGGATCGACCAATTGGGCGATATGGTTCGGGCGAAGGATATGCAAGATATCTGTTGGAATACTTTTATGGCTGTTTGCACTGCATTCTCTGTAGAGGGTTTCGTGAAGGCTTTGGATGGCGTCGAAGCGGGGTTCCCGATTGGAGGAAACATGAATCCAAATACGTCACCTTTCAATATCGTCGGATATGCCTTCCTTCTGCACCTCTACTCGTCCCCTTTTGCGCATACGCTGAAAAATCCTGAAGCCTCTGGATTGCCGTCAAGACCGGACAAACACGCCATCATCACAGTCGCCATTCCTCTCCTTCAATTGACGCTGTTCCATGCCTTGTCGGTCTCGAAACGCTGGTCATCGCATCGGCTTCTGCCTACAGCGCTCACCTCATTCCTGTCTCTTACTCACTTTCATGGAGCGTTGCTGTCTTACTACTACAGGTCTGGGACGACTGCGTTTGATTCTGTCAACGGCTCGCGAGTTCCGACACCTCAGGCCCGACTCCTTACAACCTATCCTATCCTGAATTACGTCCCTAACATCTTTGAGACGCTCTTACTCCTGACAATATTCCTCACGATTACACTCAACGTGATTGTGCAGATGGTCATACGCGGGAGAGTCGACCGGATATTCAGCGGCCTTGGTGTCAGCCACACTCCAAATGGTGAGAACAGTACCATACTGTTCCCTAAATTCTCTTTCATTTTTTCCACGACTGATACTTGATATGTTTCTTTGCGATTCAGGCGATGACATTGAGGAGAGCGGATTGCGCGCATTCTTCAGGAACTTGCCGTACGATGAAGACTTTGGAGTTCTTTTGCTTCGGGTGGGAACTGCCAGCTTGGAGGCGACGGGTCTTCGGGGGTGGAGTAATGAAGTTGCGCCCGTCCATGCCCCTGCTCGACGTCGGAAGAAAACGGCTCGGAGAACACTTCCAGCCGGCCCTGTATCAGGATCGGCACAGATAGAATATGGGTCTGTTCGCATGGGACGGATCGCGGCTGGAGGGGTACAATCCGGGTCTAGGACGACTGGTGGTGCAGTGAACGCGATTGCGTCTGGGAGCTCTGGAAGCTCTGGGCCTCTTGAAACTGCGAAGCAGAGAAAGGTGAAACAGAGAACGATGAGAGGGTTGAGTAACGAAGTGAGGCATGTAGATCTTGGTGTCAATTCGGCCTCACCAAACGGTGGAGGGTGGTGGAGGTGGGTTAGGGAGGTGGTCAGGTATCTGGAAGCGATATGGGCTACGCTGAAGGGTCTTGCTTCCTTATTTTGGTCGTGGGTTTTGTTTGTCGCGAGGGGCAGGAAGAATCATAGGGAGAAGAATCCGAGGCCGTTGAGGAGAACCCGGGCGAGGGTGTGGCATAGATTTGACCTGGATGCGGATGGAGATCGGGATGGGAGTGGAGAAGAGGATGAGACGGGAACTGAGGATTCTGCGGCGGAGAGATATCAGAGGTTCTTGAGGGGAGAGAATTTGAGTGATGATGATGATGACGAGGACTTCAAGTTCGAAGAAGGGGACGAAGAAGATGAAGAAGAAGAAGAAGCGACGAGTGGAGGTGAACATGACGAGGAGTTTGAGGATCCTGAACGAGAGGCTTTTGGGCTATTCACAGATTTGATGAGAATCGGGCTTGGAGAAGCGGGGAGTTCGAATCCGACTCATTCTACTAGTGTCGTCCTAGCGCATATGGCGGCTGCCAATACGTCTCCACTTACAAGGAGGAGGTGGCAGATGACAGTGTCCACCACGTCACCCCAAGTTAGCAGGAGGATTTCTGGCTATGGCTATGCGGACGTGGAAGATGAAGGAGAGGACGAATGGGTTGTGAATTCGGATGGCAATAATCTGGACACGAAGGATGAACAAGGGAAGATGATTTGTGTGATTTGCACGTCGGAGAATAGGGATATCATTTGTTGGCCTTGTCGGTGAGTGGATTTCTCTGCGTGCAGCGGTGAGCGATGAGGTTATGGTTTTTCTTATCTTTTGTAGGTGCTTGGCAATGTGCGATGGGTGTCGTGAGGCTTTGGCATCCCGGAGTGCGCCGTCGAAGCATCGGTGCCCTTGTTGTCGACAACTGTACGTCTTGTCTCTTTTTCGTGAATATATCAACTGACACTGGTATCAGGATCGAGGGGTACTCAAGGATTTACATTCCATGAATTCGTTTTACCTTTCATCGCCAACCTAACTTTGCCCATCGTTCGCAGTTTTCAATGCTTGCAGTCAGTCTAGCTCTGCACGCGTTTTGAAACTGTTCTCAATCGCATTAGAACTGGATTTGTATTTTATCACCTGCTCTTGTTGCAAATTTGAGCTCAAACCCTTCCAGTGCACATGGATTAAGATAAGATAAATATTACTGATCCTTGTAATTTGAACTGATAGAGGTCAGGAAGCGCGTGAATGAACCTTACATGCTCTTATCATTCGGATATTCGCTTGTGACCTGTTAGTACATACGTCAGGGCTTCGACACTACCCTATGGTATACATTCGGCTTTGTTATTAAACCTTGGAAAAGTCTTTGTTTCGGTATTCATATCACTAATTCAAGTTATTCAATTGGCGGGTGCCGGTGGATCTCCAAACCCGCCAGGACCCGGGCCCCAATTGCCTCGTCCTCTGCCACCCCAGTGCCGTCCAGCATGTCCAATCCTAAATATCCCTCCTGCAGGGTTCACAATCGGTGGCGTTTCATACGGGCGGTGAGAATGGGGGTCAGGAACAGGGTCATAGGACTGTTCCATCTCATACACGTCCTCTTGTTCGTCCTTGTCCACCTTCAGTGCAGCAAGCAATCTCGAAGTCAGTTCAAGTGCAATCAAAGACGAAATCTAGCTAGCAAACTGACCTCTAAATCGATTACGAGTGCACCTGTGTGCCAACCCGCCGCTGTAACCGCGAAACAGAACCTATCTTTCGGTTGTTTTCGGCCATGGTCGAAGCGTACTTCGGTAGGTTTATCCACCCGAGGAGGATCAACGAAGCGACGTTGACCCTCTCTCGAAAGTGCGTATCCACCAGGCTCGCCTGGTTTGAGGTTTGCGGGGTCTCCAAGGCCGAGTGCCCCAGCCGAGAACGAACCCCAAGTGAACAACTTCCCGTTCGAGGTGAGTGCAGCGTTGTGATAATCACCAATTACGACGGAGATGACGGATCGGTTTTGCAGCTCTAGTTTGATTTCGGGGTCGGTTTCGACGGTTGTTTCTGTGTTGCCGATGAGGACGATGGAGCTTGATCCGGTCGAGTACGCTACGAAGTGTCTGAAGTTTGCCGAGATCTAGTGTGATTTATATAACCATTAGATAGGAGGATGGCATTTATGAATTGCTTACATGTGTGATTTGAAGAGTTGAGGGCGGGACTATACTTTGGCTATGATTATCCGCCGATTCGGAGAAAACTTTGTTTTCTTTGATGTGATTGATGTCACTGAACTTTGGAAGCTACAGAAATAAAAAATTAGCCCCAGAATACTCGAAAGAAAGGGGAGAGCGGGCCCACGTATTCCCATCGTCCTGTTAGCACAGTTTCTTCACTGTCAAGGGCGTTGAATTTTAGGACATGACCATGGTCTGTGAGGCCGATGATCATATTCTCTGCTCCTGCAATTTGTATCAGTTGAGGAATCGGACCCTTCTTCTCACTTCCAGTTGCAGTCAGATCGGGCAATGGAGGTAAGCTTGGAAGACGCTTCGGCTCAAAGTCCGCAGCCCAAGGGATGCAAGGGATAACCTGATCCTCGGTAGCCTTTACTTTCTCTTGACTGGCCTCGAATTCGATGTTAGCATTGTTAATGGCGTCCTGCAGTGTCCCGGAAAAAGGCCACCAGACGAAGACTTCTCCTATGCTATTGAGCAAAGCTGAATAGCCCCATCCGCATTCAATTTGTGTAATAGAGATGGAGACATTGAGGAAGCTTGGGGAGAAGTAGAAAGGGCGACCCCAGTTTACGAATGTGTATACCCTGTTTCGGCGGTCTAGAACACCGGAGTGCAGTCTGCCGCAGCTTTAGCGGTGAGGTGATAAAGTCAGGGAAAGGGAATGAGAGCGGTTAAAGGGTAAAACGTACCTAATACTTCGAACGGGATCGGGCAATTGGAGTTTGAGAGGAGTGTGTGCTGACTTCCCTGCCTCGGAGTATCCATCGCTCGGGTATCCTCGTGCATTACCGTCCAATGTTCCTGATTATACTTATTAGCTCTAAAATTGAAGGCTGAGGAATCACTTTACCCCAGACATACACGTTCCCATCGGAATCAAGGGCATGGAAAGACCTAAGCAATTATAAACACGTCTGCGAAAGAAGAGACGAACCCCAGAGCTTACATTCCTCCTGCAACTAAGTTGACAATACGCACATGGGGGAATTTAAGTTCAAAGGGGAATGGAACGCCATTAACACTTGACTTGGGATAATCTTCCACCCCTAGACGTCCGTTGGTCTTTTCACTGTTTGAACCATTAAAAATTAAGCGTCTTGCCAAAACACAAGCTGGAGCTCTTACCCCCATACGAACACTACATAGATAGTCAATGAGTGACCTAATATCATATGACAGAGGATGCTTACCTTTTGGCTTCCACAGGCCCCTGTATATCGTTTTCCAACCACTGGTGCGTGCTGTTCCCTCGCCGGTGAAGTTGAAGTCGTCCGAAAGCTTACGTTTCCAAAAGGCATCATCTGAGCAGAGAACTGCGAAGAACTAGCACATTGATCAGTCAACTATCCACGATCGAAGATAAGATAAATCACGTACTTTGCTCGTGGATGTCAATTTCGTGATACTATTAGCTGAAAGGAAAGGGAATATATTGTCCAGAAGGACTTCGATTGGTAGTTCTGCCAGTTTCGTCATTTATACGGGCCTGTATCTGCATTAGTCCTGATATACAGGTTAGACAACGCGGTAAGACCTACACTGTATGTAGTAAATCGGATAATCGATCGAACGGTCGTTTCCTGAACTCAGGATCCCAGATGTTTGCAGGTCAAACGAAGGGTTATAGCTATTCTGACAATCCCTGAACTATATGGTGGAGATGGTGGCAGTTGGAAGGAAATTCGGCTGTGCAGCGCAGCTTTCGTGTTGCCTGGAATGTTGATGGCCCCAGGCTATGCCCCTGAGTGGAAACAATGCCGTCATGTCCCGTGCCTCACGGTAACGTGATCCAAGTGGAGCGTGCCTTAGATCCCGCTGAATGGATCAACAGACTCCCACGCCTCGAACGAACGTG
>FTPT01000077.1:67291-156640 GCA_900156845.1 Coprinopsis strossmayeri
CGACGACTGTATCCTCGCCATGGGTTTGAGATTGAGGCTATGAGGTATCCACTCCACACTGCCGGCGTGGTCTTCGTTGCCTGTATACCACGGGAATCCAGGGAGTCCAGGTTGGGGAGTGAAGTGTTCAACCATGAAAAGCCGCATACATTCATGATTTTGGGAGCAATTAATGAATCGCCGTGCTGGAGGATCAAGCTTCTCTCGCGCAATCCTCTCCTGCTCAACCTTCTTTGTTGCTGACACATTCTCATCCCTTTCTTTGGATTCAAAGGCCCAACGTTCAACAATCCATATCATTTGTGCATCAACAGCTGAGGAGCAACCTGCACGGCCACCCTCTTGTATGACATCGCTAAAGGTATCAACACCATATATGATTGTCTGACCAATATCTGGGATATCCAACCCCAACCCTAGGGCCTTTGTCGCAAATATCCTGCATACATCTCCCTGTAAGAACATAGCAATGACTTTTGCCTTGAAGTCTTCCGAGTTCGTAGCCGTGAAGGGGAGGAGTAGATGTCGAAGAGAAGGGTTAATGACCGAGCGAAGACGGTCACAAACAAAGCGAGTGAGACGTCGAGTCTTGAAATAAAAGATGGTCTCGATGAAGTCACCAGGTCCACAGGGGTCGACAGGCAGAAAAGCAAAAAGGTCGCCCAAGGAAGCAGCTGAGTACTCCATTGGTCTGACCCACATTGCAAGATTTGAGCGGTTGGAGCCACGGTCAACCCCATAGAACGGCCGATGACCCATTCCCAGAGCTTGGTAGATGACCTCAAAGGTTGTGGTTGCGCAGGTGCCAGTAAGGGCGAGTGCCGGTATCTCGGAGCCCATGATGATTTGCAGTGATTCAAGTTCGGCGTAGTCCTTGCGAAATTCGGTAGCCCAAGACTCAATTATATGAGCTTCGTCCACTACGAGCGCAACGACGCTGCTACGGAAAGTGTGATGACGAAACAGCTTCTTGAACTCGCTGCTTCGCAAAAGACACTCGGGACTTGCATGAACAATGCAGTAGCGTCCTTTCTTGACATCCTGAAAGACCAAATCACTGTTGGTGTCCTCATTGATAGCCACAGCTTGGATATTGAGCAAGCGGCCTGGCACATGCTCGCTCGTGAGGTTTTCGGCTTTATTGAAGCGACGGACCTGTTAGCACAGTGATATTCAGCAAAGGAAGTCAGTATAATGAGCAGTAGACGTACCTGATCATTCTGCAACGACTTTAGTGGACATATAACGACCACTACCCCCGACCTCTGCACCAATTCCGCGGCAAGGGCTAACATTGGGAAGATCAAAGATTTCCCTGACCCCGTCCCTGCCACCGCAATGCAGTCCTTCCCTTCCAGCACCTTCTCTACAACATCTAATTGCCAGTCGTATGGGTGACGTTTGAGAGCACGTCNNATGTCTCGGAGTGGGGAAGGGGTCGAGGTTTGGTGATGAGTATATACTATATGGCTTATTCACCTTAGTGGGCGTCGAAGGCGGCTGGTTCTCGTCTGGTTCGCTCATGGAGGTACAAGACGGCGCGAGCCAGACGGCGCGAGCCAGTCGACGCGAGCACGATGTCACACCTGCCGTCACGCTTCGGCAATATCCTGCACACGGATCAACGGCATCTAGCCTTGAATTTACTATTGATCAATCACATTTACACTGCCTTACAAAATCCATCACATTCCGACAAGACCGTCCACAGGTGGACGGTTTTGTGCCGAGACTAAGCAGAAGACCTGGGTTTGTGATGTGAGGAAATCCATAAATGGAGAAAAGAGATGTGGATTCGAAACTAGGAAGGTTATTTGTTGTCCCTTCGATTTGTCCCCGAGAGCATTTCATCCACTTTTCCATACATTTGCAAAAACATCAACGATACTAATAGTACATGTCACATCATCGTCCATCGAACACACAAAACAACAGGAAGGGTTATCGCTATTTATACAGTAGGCGCAGACTATAGCAGACTATTCGGTTTCTCACTGGCAATGGGGCATCGGCTTCTTCTCCACATTCCCTTCATCATCAAAATTCTTCCGACTCGGACTGACTCTCGTAGACTTAGAGGAGGGTGTCGGCGACCGTGAATGCGGTGGCAGCGCCGTTCCTGACAACAGCGCCGGAGACGTTGGAGGAGACGTCCTCAGTAGTAACCGACGAGGCGCCCCAACGGACGACACTGGCGGCCTTCCAGTCACGGCCAACGGGGTTCCTCGACAAGGTGCTTCCGATTTGATAGACGGCTTCACCTTCACCCTCCCAGATGATAGCGAAGCGCTCGAAAGTGTAGCTGAAAGAGACGATGTATTTGGTGAGGCCCTCGTTCTGGGTTGGTATGCCGCCGACGTGGGCCGGGAGGCCTCCGTTGCTTTGGTAGGAGAGCAAGCGCAGGACACCGGGACCGCGCGTGATGACGGCGAGGGCGTTGCCGTCTCTGAAGATGACTGGGCCGGACATGATAGATCTATGCGAAGAGTAGGAGGTTTTTGGTCAGGGAACAGAAGATGAACAGAGGAAGAGAGAGATTACTTGTGATAGTGTTAGAGCTGGCTTTCGAGTTTGGGGAGGTGCTGGAGACATTATAGGAGGGCCAACCTGGTATTTATCCAGTCCAGATTTCCGAAATAGGACGGACTAATAGGTTTTGTCCAATAGAATAGCCTTTGTATGGCGTGAGGGCATAGAGACGAAGTTATGGGATGTTTTCACCTCGAACGTGCCCCTGGGACTAGTTCACATTCTGGAAAGGAACAAATCATCCGAGTCGGTAACGAGTAGAAGCGGTGGATATATCCGTATTGACTAGTTTCGGAGAAACAGATGACCGACGGTGTTATGATATACCAGTTCTCATTTACCTTGGTTGTCTCGACAAAATTTACGGAGGCGCAGTAAGAACGAAGTATGCAGTATACTTAGTGCACACCATTAGGACTTCGAATGGGGTGCTCTCCTATCATTTGAAGCCTCCCGAAAGAATCTATAGATCACAAGCACGCAAGTGATCATGTTTAAATAGAACTCTTGGCTCCGAGCCACTGAGAATAGAGACGCGGAGCAGTAGGCATCCGGGCATCCACGAATAGTTGTTAAGCCTGGGTGCTCAAGAGGATATCATCGTCAACCTTTTACCTAGCCCTGGAGCCGGGGAAAGATCCCAGTTACTGCCACTTCTATGCTATGAAGCCCGCAAGGCGGCCTTTGACGATATCAGAATTCCATGCTACTGGTAATCGAAGCTCCGAAGTCATCCTTCGCTTGGTTATTGCGGATTGCCCTGGAGTACGCAAAAACGACGAGAACGTGCGTGTTTCATTTAGCCGGCTATTCGGAACATCCACCAGCTAATCAAGTTCGCCACTACGTCTGAAAATTTATCTGCTTCTGAATCTTTGGTATCGGTGAACGTGAGACTGCCACTGAGAGCGTCTTATTAATGTCGGAAAACTTGATCTCCGCTCGGCAACGCTAGCTCCATGCAACGCCGGGGAAACCTAATGCCGGACAGGTATCGGGCACGGCAACGGCAGGCAAACAGCTGTTCGGCGGGGGTGCAACGGCCATTGACCCAGCGGTTCGGCGAGGGTGAAACGGCCATTGACCCAGCTGTGCCTTTCTTGGCAACGGTTTTGGCCGCGCCTCCGTTGCCACGGCGTTGTTACGGATCACAACGGCGATCCGGGATTTCTGACAAGTTTTTTTTTTAGGTGGCGTTGAATGAGAATGAGTACGGTTTCGATGCTGAGTCCCGGCTGTCCCCAGTTCATTTGAACGAATCGTTCAATCCCAGAAATCTAACCAAACTGAGCCGAAGGGGCTGCTCATTCAACTACTTCAAGACGCCTTACTTATGAGATCTGCCTCGACATTGCAATGTGAACCAAAGATCGTGAGAGTTCAGAGAACAGAAAAAGCTCATTTGACTCGTCTATATTCGCGGAAATGAGACCATCAGACGCAAGAAGAGACCTATGACAGCTATTTTTCACGGAGGGGAACCTTAGGCGGCCCAGAGATGAATATCGACTGCGGTTGCCTGTCAAGGGTTTGCACTATTAATATCTATGGCCAGATACGTACCAAGTCGCCGTTGCTTCTTGGGTCTCGTGGTGGAATGTCCTGGTAGAAACGACTCGTGAGGAAACTTTAGCTTCTGAAACGGGAACGACATCGATCTATAAAGAACCCAGGCGGTCTCCACGGCCTGCCAGTCGAGTCAGCCACCAGTGCTAGATCGTCGTGGTATCTGAAGTCTGGACGGGACTGGTGATCATCCTGGTTTCACATTTGACCGCGAAAATTGGGTCAATCTCATTCCCTCAGCTGACACATAAACTACCGTGACCTTGTACTCTCCATAGCTTCCGTGAGTCGTTTGAGACGGGGTCCGATGTTGACAACTAGTCTATCCGAGATAGGACCTGTCCATACTGGGAGTCAAAAGCGATAATTGATGCTTTTAGTGTATTTTAAAGCTTTTCAAACAGTAGCTCTGAATTCTCAATGGATTCGGACAGCCCTACGAGCATATTATGAGGATATGCAGGAGTTCAAGTTGCAGTAACCCGACGTTCGCGGCCGAAAAGTGGCTAGTAATGCCAATGTTTCAAGCAGTGCGGTTCTAGCAGTCGTTTTTCGAAGGGTTTGCTTGAGCTGGCTGTATATTTTGAGTACCCTACCATCATCGTTCGTCGTCTATCCAGGCCGGTACATCGAAGAGGTGGTTGAACAAGTCTGGGATAGGGGAAGCCGTGCGACACTTTTCCTTTTTGCGCGACCGGAGTTTGAATTACAACACGTCGACAAGCAGGCCAACTTGCAAGTTCCCATTTTGACTCTTCTTTCTTTATCGTTTTTCCTCTTCGTTTTCCTTTAACTATGGCTCAGAGTTTCATCGGGTGCGTCGTTCAAAGGTTCGATGTCTTCAATACTAACTAACTTTACAGGAAGCCTATATCCCTTGTATCGCACTCAGATGTCCGGTACAGAGGCATTCTGGCAGGTATCGACCCAGTGGCCTCGACAATTCAGTTGTCGAATGGTACGTCGCAACTATTTAAGTAAAATGCGACAGGACTGCTGAATTGTAGCGAATTAGTCTATTCGATGGGTACGGAATCGCGACGGTGAGCATGCCGGCCTCGTGTTGAAAAATTGCTGCGAACTCATGCAATTGCCAAACGCCACTGTTAGGCCTCCAGTGGAATATATCCCTCCTGTTGCAGAACCATACCAGTACATCATCTTCAAGGCAGCCGAAGTGAAGGATCTAGCAGTCGATGAACCCGTGGTTCCGCGCCGTAACGTCCATGATGACCCCGCAGTTATGGTAAGTCGCTTCTCAAATGACTCAAATCCCTTTTGGTTCTATGTTGAAGCATTTCACGGATGTAAACCTTATACGTCTGAAGCGCACAAAAATATGTGGATATCTCCGTTGCCTTTCTTCTGAGGCCTCGCTTTTTCTGTTTCTTTCAAACTATATGTTTCCCGGACCAACTGACATGCCGCTTTTCAGGCATCTGCACCTCTAGCATCGAATAACTACGCACCTTACGCGCCACCTGCTCCCGTTGGGATGGGGCAACCACCCAACCAGCCCCCTCCTGATTATTCTTACCGACCCCAACCTCCTCAAGCCGCCCAACCTCCCGTGGCTCAACAACAGTCTCAAGCAGCCGCACCGCCACAACAACAGCAGCCTCCAGCCCCTCCGACTGCTGCACAAGTCGTAGCAGGATCGGTAGTATCAGACGCTCCCCCTCGTGCCCCCCAACAGCAACAAATCCGCCGACCGAACGCTGTCCAAACTGCTGCTGCCTCCTTGGAAACGGTCGAGCGCGCGCTTGGCGATCTCAGGGTCTCGAATGGAACCACGGTCACCGCTGCGGCTGTTGTAAACACGACCCATCATGCCGGCGGAGGACGCGGCGGTCGTCGTGGTGGAGGACACCGTGGTGGAGGACGAGGTGGAGAAGCGAACGGTGCCGAGATCAAAGTGCCCACCACAGATTTTGATTTCGAGTCTATGAATGCCAAGTTCGATAAGGCTGCTTTGGCTGCTGCAGCTGGTAGTGCTGGTCCTGCTCCCAAGGATGCCGGACCTCTCACTGCCGCCGCAGCAGATGCCAGCGGCGCGACTGTGGGTGCAGGCGACCAGACGAACGGAAAGGAGAAAGGCCCCGCTGCGTATAACCCCCAGAAATCATTTTTCGACACGCTTTCTTCCAACACCGCCCCTGAGCCCAGCGCTCGTGGCGGAGGACGTGGACGTGGACGCGGAGGACCCGGTGGTCGTAACAGGCGAGAAGAAGAAAGAGAAAAGAACGTTGCTACTTTTGGTGAACCTGGCGGTGTTGGTTTGATGGGCCCTGGAGCATATGTTGGCGGATGGGGCGGATATGGAAGGCGAGGTGGACGTGGACGTGGGCGAGGTGGCCGTGGAGGACATGGACACCACAATGCCGCACCACGAGAGGCTCAGCAGGCAGTCCCTGCCCGGGGATGAATTTGAAAGTGAAAGTGAAGATCGACAATCTTTTGTTAACTTGTCGGCTGCCAATTGGACATTGTGCAATCGGACATCATGTTCGTTGCTGTATATTTCGTAGGGGAGTGTTTAACGAGCCTTTTTTCGTGTATTACATACCATCGTGCTTCCCCAACTCTCCAATGAATTTTGTTCAATACATTGTAGCATTTGATACAGTTAGTGTGTCTGGTGTACACGAGTTGTATGTGCAAGAGTGAGTGGATAGCGGTATAATACATATGAAGAATCCACAAGAGAAGCAGTCCATGAAGAAATTAGGTCTACGCCGTCGTCTTTCCGTCAGATCTACAGACGAACTGTTATAGTATACTAAATCGTCAGTTTGCATATAGTAAGAACAGAGAATGAAAGGAAAGAGAATGAGTGTGGTCAGCTTCGGCCAAACGAAAAGAAAGTGATAAGGCCAATAAAATTCGTGAGTTATGAAGAAAGGCGTCTTCTAGTCTTGAGCTTGGACGCCAGCTTCGGGGTCACGAACCACCTCCACCTTGCGGATCTTCCTCCAGGGAGGGATGGGCAAAGGTGTGATGGTCGCTTCGTTGGAATAGGATCCTCGACGAGGATGTTCAATGTCGTCCCCGCCAAATTGCCCACCGTAGTAGCCCCCGTTGCCTTTACTGCGGCGTCGACCGAGGCCGGGGGAAGGAGGAGGGCATTGTAGAGCCGACGCACGACGTGTGGCGAGAAAGTCACTTAGGTTGTAGGCTGGTCTAGGGTTTCGACGTGAACCGTTTGGCTTGGCATGGGGGGTTGTAGTAGTGGTTAGTGGCGCGAATTCTGAGCTGAACGGGTTGGAAAAGTGGGGGACGGACGCGGATGCCGGGGCTGGCGGCAAAGGGAGCTGGTAATGTTGAGAAATCTGAAAGGGTAGGAAGTGAGTCTCGGTCGGATAATAAGCAAGATTTGTAGCTGGGCATATACATACCCTGGTGGTATATTCTGTCTGAATAGAGAATCTTCGTGAAGGGAAAGCCCAAGGACGTTCGTCTTCCGATACTTCTGCACCGCTATCGGAACTTTCTCCCCTCGATGAGGCGAGGTACGCGTCTCGGCTTGAGCCATAACCAGAGTCAGCATCGCTCTCAGGGAACGAAGTCAGGGATGGGAAAGAAGCCAGGGAAGGTGAGATAATTCTGGGTACTGGTAGTCCGCCCTGCACGCTCTTCCTCTTTCCCTTGCCAATATCCCCCGAATGCGAAGAATCGGTAGTATCCTTCTTGAAATTCATCGACAACATCTTGTGAAGGAATGCTGGTTTGTTTGGGCCCATTGTGTCTGACTTGCTGCCGGAGGGCGTCTTTGTCGATTTGCTCTTCCCTTTGGGTGACAATAATCGAGACGCGCTCTTGCTGCGAAAGAAGTGGGGTGGAAGAGGGAGCGAAGCGGTAGATAAGAATGGATGCGTATGGGAGTTGAAATTGGACTCTGAGGGAGGAGGACCCAAAGGATATATGTTTCTGTATTCCTGGACGGCCGGACAGTACAGAGAGGAGGGAGTTGCGGCGGAAGGTTTTAAGCCTGTTCCGAGATGGTGGCGTCCCCTGCTTTGAATTCGCCAATTCATTCTTGAAAGTGACCGCTTTGTGATGTCACAAAGAAGATAGAAGAAGTTGAGGATAGGAGACACAAAGGACAGAAAGCCAAGAAAGACAAAACGGAAGGAATCTGCTACTCTCCGCCGCAGTGTTTTCGGAGGGCAAGCCAGAGCCTCGGGCTGGGTCGTGGTCACACCCACAATGCTGTTGATGGGAGAGCTAATAGTGATGTTCTCTGCAGTATTATGCCTCTGCCTGTTGATCCAAGATTTAAGCATCCAGAGAGCTGATTGAGGCTGCCGAATTGGTGTTCGTCGGCTTGTGAAAGGGAGAGAACCCAAAGGAGAAAGGAATGCCAGAAAGGAATGGAGAGGTCTGGTGGTATCAAGACCACTTAGATTGGAACAGAATGACTAGGGCGCTGCCTCAGTATGGAAGGGCGACATGGGTGAACTAGCATCCTTTTGAACCTCGCGGTGTTGACGTTGACAGTGCGCGCCTGGTTCCAGCACAATTGAATGGTCCTATTATCTCAAGGAACCCTAGCAACGTAAGGATAGTAGTGTTCAGCCAGGATGGTCCGTTCAGGAGATGGCCAATGAGTGGATAGGTCGCTGCCGCAAAGACAATAGGGTGCAAGGGAAAGAACCATTGATGGACGTGATGGAACGGAGACAAAGACAAAAAGGACTGGCCAGGCCGAGCTGGCGATCGAGCATCATGGCCATTGAGGCATACTCCGTAACTCGGACAGAACACTGTTACGAGAAGCGTAACTTCATATCATGTCGCCAGTATGGTCGCTCAGTGTTGCCCACAATCTTATCTGTCAAGCACTTGACCTTGAGGACGTAAAAAGCTCGAGATTCTACTTTTTTCTTCCTGATAAAAGCCCTAGTTTCATGACATACAACCTCTGCAGGTGCAACTTCGAGGGTCCACGCTTACCTTCGAGCTGAGGTACAAGCCTGAGCATCAATCGTGGGAGAGAGCGTGCGGATTGGGCAAACGGATCATAGTGAGAGAGAAATTCCCAGGCCCCTATCTTGAACACAGTTCTCTGTTACGGTACTGCCAGTGCCAACTGCCAGTCGCTCAGACAAGTCTTTGAACAAGCCGTAACAACTTCTGGACTGTTGGCAATAAGCCTTTGATCATTATTAACATGATCGCAACCGTTAACTTCCAGGCATTCTCTGACTGTGCTATACGCTTGGATTCCAATCGAGAAACCCGGTATCGCCAAAGACACGTCTGGCACCGACACCGCTGGCAATGAGCGCTCAGTGTCAAGGCGTGTGACTGAGAGCCAGCGTGCAAGTTTAAAATATGTCGTCAGGCTACTATGGCATTTGATGGTGTCTCATCTTCCTCTCTCCCATTATCATCATGGCACTTAAGGTCTGACTCGTCGATGTCTATATAAAAACATATCGAAGGGGTTCGCGGCCAGCAACATCTTGCCCACTTTCTCTCTGCTACGCTCTCAAGAAAGACAGATATCTGGTAGCGTCTCTTCCACGATGGTTCAAGTCTCGTATGCCTGTTCTATCGTCGCATCTCTCATGCTGGTTGCCTGGACCATCCCTGCCGTGGCTCAGCTGAGCCTACCCAACACCTTCCCTGATTCGTGTAAGGCCGTTTGCGAAGGACTGGACGATAAAATCACTCCTGTGAGCTTCAAGCCCGCTCTCCTCGTTCTCGCACTGACCAGTGAAACCACTATTCTCAACTGTCAGGAATGTAGCACGGAACCTAAATGCCTCTGCACTGGAGATCTTCCTACAGCTTTTCAAACTTGCTTCCAGTGCACCGTAGATGCACAAGCTACCGATGCAGAGGATATCAACAAGCTCATTTCAGGTATGTCTCTTCTACGCCTACTCTTTAGATCCCTTGAAGCTAAATCCTAATTCATTTGATACCGTGTAGCTCTAAGCGATACATGCGAAGCGCTCGGAACTCAGTCAAGTCTCAAGCCCGTAGGTGGCACCACCACTAAGGACGATAAAGGCAGCGCCTCAGCTCCTGTCCACCACTTTGAATTGCTTGCACTCAGCGTTGCTGCTGGCATCATCCTTCCCGGTCTCAATTAATCTGGCTATGAGCATGCCCTCAGCCCGAAAAATTGTAAACTGAAGTGTGAACTTTCCAATTCATACGAAAAATATCAAAGCACGGTAGAGACTCGAGTTGTCGCGTACATTGTACAACCAGGCTTAACATATATTAGTGCTTGGATATATTCAGCGTTAATACGAGAATACTCTCTTTCATGCTTTCGATCACAAGTTGACTTCAACTTTTATCGATGCTCCTCTTTGTCTGTCTATATCCTCCGAGGATATGCGCATGTATCTCCACCTCGAACTAGGGAGAATCCCCGATATGTTGTGTATCAGATTGGGGGTAGGATGGAAAGAAAGCAGGTCGGCCGCAGCTGAAAACAGGCTAGTGATGCTCTCTTGGACGCCACTGATTTTAATGCGAGTGATACTCTTACAGAAGCCTTTCTCAGGAGATCCAAACCACCGTGCTTAGACTGCCTGAGAGAAGGCATGTATGGTGGGATTTTAGAAATTATACCTGTCATAGTAACACTGCCATAAACAAATATCCAGTGTCGTTGCCTGGAAAGCCAGGGTTCCGGGGTCTTGATGGCGCTTGAAATCTTCCTTAAGCGCCTTTTGGAGGGCCTTGGTTGAATGGTGCACTATCCAATTGGGTCAGTGGCGGTCAACTTCGATATAGTTAGTCCTGTGTTAGCCATCCCGATAATTTTGAGACCTATCATATCATCAGCGAACTCACTAGGAGGGAGCTCCAACGATCTCCTGGTTGCTCCGCCACCTCAGGGGCCATATGGAGCCTGCCTGTCGACATATATAAGACTATCATAGGCACACCCGAATAGCTTCCTTGAGCACCCACACTGCTCCAGTGCTCGAGCGCTCCGAGGGCACAAACAACCAATCACTTATAACCTTCGATTTACGATATATCATCGGATCTGGGCAATGAGCGCCTGATCAAGGCTAGGTCAGCTACAGGAAGCCCACATAAATCTAACACCAAACTGCTATGGACCAGTTCCGTCATTCGGAAATAGCATTACTGTCAGCCATCCAATGGGTCACGGAACAGCGCCCACAAGCCTAGTTTGTTGAGACCCGCCGGCTTGCATGCCTGCTCTCCGAGGATATATCCCCTACCGCTCAGTGTCAATCATGCGAGAAGACAGCGCCCAAAAGTGGTGCATCAGCGTCGGCACAGGTGGCTGCCATGGCTCCCATGACTGCTCTCGGAGGCAAGCATTCAGATGCGTACCAACCTCATCTTCCTCCGAGTAATCTTACAGCCACATTACGACACATTCAATCATTAATTTTTGTATAAAAGGTCAGCCCAAGGGGGTCTCCATCCTCATAATCTAGCCCTTCCTCTTCCCCGAATCGCATATTTCATACCACAATGGTTAAAATCTCCTTCTCTGTCTTCGCTTCTCTCATGATGGTTTCTGGGCCTGCCTTGGCTCAAATATCCCTGCCCAGCTCCTTCCCGGAGGCCTGTACGGCCGTGTGTGAAGGATTCAGCGCCAAAGCTTCTACTCCAGTACGTAGATATTGTACATCTCACCGCGAAACTTAAGCTAACGGCCCATGAACGTTCTCATTGACAGGAATGCAGCTCAGACCCTAAATGCCTCTGCAGCGGCGACATCCCCAAGGACATCCAAACTTGTCTCCAGTGCACCGTAAACGCAAACGCCCTCCCAGTACAAGATGCCGATAGACTCACTTCAGGTTCGTAACTCTCGGTTGAATGGATGCAATCCCTCCAAAAGCTCAATCCAACTATGCTTCCCCTTTCCAGCTCTAGGGGATGCGTGCAAGCTGATCGGAATTGATACGGGTCTCAAGCCAATTGGCTCTAACACCACCTCTGCGGACGACGAGCAAGGCGGCGCTCCTGATCTTCAGGCTGGTAGCCATTTCAAAGCTGCTGTATTCGGTGTTGCTGCGGGCCTCACCCTTGTAGCTCTCAATTAACCTATCTGCGTGCAGTGCACCACTCGTGTAAGTCTAACAACTAGGAAATACGTCGCCGTACATCCAAGTCACTCTCTAGGAAAAAACCTCTCCTTATTGCACCATATGTCTATTACAGTAATACACAGATCCTATAATTAGAAAGTTTAGCTCGTCAGAGAATAGAACAGATTTCTACTCGAGGTAAGTATATGGGCCTTAATTTCTAAGATTCAGCACTCTCGCGGACCAATTTTCACTTAATCATTTTTCGGAGTAGATGTAGCTTCCTCCATACCCTCTGAACCTACCCATAATGTCGTACTTACCCTCAAAGCTTCAAGCAAAGGGAAAGGCGGCCACAAGTTGTTCCGATGTCTTGATCTTGATGGCGCCTATCTTCCCCATTGATGCTAAGCGCTCTTCGGCCAATTCCGAGGGTTCCTTCCGGAAATGGATTGGGCCATCAATACCATTCGATTCACCAATTTCTGTTAAGACTGAACACACAGCTACAATATTCTTATTCTTTACACTACTCCACAAAGTCGTTGGTGTGATAATAAGGTACTCAACGGAAAACCGCAGGCCTGAGCTCCCGGGTCTTGTCGTCCGTGTCTACGGCTTGTGGGGAACAGTATAGGCCGTAGTAGCATTGTCCGTGTTGATGGCGCCCGAAACAATAGAAGTAACATTGTCAGTGGCAACCTCCGTAGCGCCAAAATGAATGACACTCGCAGACGCCCAGCTGAATCCAATGGGCTTCCTCTCCAATCTATCTCCAGTTTGATACACAGCTTCCCCTTGACCTTGCCAGATGAGCGCAAACCACGTATAGTTGTGGCTGAAAGAGACGACGTATTTGGTGAGGCCTTCGTTGGTGGTTGGAACCCCGCCCCAAAGGCGTCGTGTCCGCCTGCGATGCTTCGATAGGAGAGAAAACGGAGTGATCCTGGGCCTCGAGTAATTACTATGAGATCCCCGCCCGGTTCAAAGATGGAGGGCATTGTCAGATGTCTGGCAGAAGTAAATTTGACGATTAGAAAGCAACGACACAGTAAGAAGGACCATTACTTGATAGTTGTCTCGAATACTTAGAGTCGCTCCTTGAGCGAGCGCTATGCACAGTAGGATGAATGCCCTTTTAAGCTGTCCATAGGCTGCAGTGTAGAATCTGAATTATCTAATCGAGGATTGGCATCTTAAGTAGAAGGGAGGATACGTAACTTGAGCGGATTTGATCTCAGGGGTAGCATGGAATGCAAGGCTAAAGAGGAGACTAGAAGTAATCTCGGGAGTGATCGAACAGTACAACAGAATGTACACGTATTGGAAGGCCATCTACCAAACCATAACCAGACGCCGCTCATCCCACTAAGCATTGAGCTTGAGCTTGGTCGACTACAATGCGAATATGCGATCCGGTCCGGTTAACGTCCCAAATAAGTAGATGTAACTGAAAGTCATTTTGAAGGAAAGGATGAATTTAAATGTCACAATAACCATTATCTGAGAGTCATACAAAGTGTTTGAGAAAGTATCTGAAGATTGAAGAAACGCAATATGAGAAAGACATCCGTCCACAACCCCGGCAATTACACATTATTTGGTATAACATATGCTGTAGTAAGCCTGTCTCTGTTGGACGCATGAGCTACCTCCGAAGTAACATTCTCAGTGGTAACCTCTGACTCGGACGCCCCCCATCGAATAACACTCGCAGCAGACCAGCGGCGTCCGACTGGCTTCCTCGCCAACTTCTCTCCAATTTGATAAATAGCTTCCCCCTCGCCTTCCCAGATGATGGCATAGCATGTATAGTTGTGGCTGAAAGAAATCATGAACGTGGTGAGGCCGGTGTTGGTGGTTGGGATACCTCCGACGACAGGGCCTGGGCCCTGCGAAGTGAGCAAGCGCAGTGTCCCAGTACCGCGGGTTAGGATGGTGAGCTCGTTGCCTAAAGAGAAGATAGCCATTGTTGTAGGGTGCTGTAAGGGAGAATGCAAACTTTGGTCAGAGTAGGAGTCACAAAGATGTAGAGAGTCGAGACGCGTCTTACCTCTCGAGGCTCGAGATCACCAGAGAGCAGGTTTGAATAACTACTAAAGATTGCAGATGGAGGGGGGAGCAGTCGCATTTATACTACTACGATTACAAGGGCTCTGGGGAGGAGAGGATCGAACAGAATGATTGTGTAATGATAAATTTGTACTAGTAGTGGCATATCCTTCAAATTGAAGGAAGCACGGTGAATAGCATCCTTGATGGCTTTCAACTGAGGGGGGGATAGTCATCGGGTCATGTATTCTGGTATGGCACCAAGGAAGCATATGTAATAGCGATGGTAGCGGCAGGAGAAGCGGAGTCTAGGGCACTAATCGGTAAGGATTGCAATCATAAAATAGCTGATCTCGGACCTAGCCGTGGATATATAAGGTGGGCGTATATGCGGGGCGTCAATCCAGGACAAAGTAAACGATTCCAAACACGATTCGGATGAGTCAGGGGCATAACACCATCCCAGAGAAGTAGTGCCGCGCGCCAGGTCCGACATAATACATAGTGTCCGACTCGGAAAATAACAGGGGCCCGTTAACTTCATACAGTAATACCCCAGGTGACCCTTTGCAACTACAGGGTATCAGGTATAATGAACGCCGTAGTCTTGGAATCCCTATTAATCGCAGCAGCATTCACTGAAGTCACATCCTCCGTCGTAACTTCCGTCGCTCCCCATCTCACCACACTCGCCGCACGCCAGCTACGCCCGACAGGTTTCCTCTCCAATCTGTTCCCAATCTGGTAAACAGCCTCAACCGCACCGTCCCAAATGATGGCAAAACGTTCAAAATTGTGGCTAAAGGAAACCATGTATCTGGTGAGGCCGGCATTGGAGGTTGGAATTCCTCCGACGGTTGCGCCTGGACCTCAGTTGAACTACCAGGTGAGCAGAACTAGCCTGCCTGGACCCCGGGCTATGACGGTGAGCTCGTTCCCGGTGGTGAAGATCATATTACAAATCTGTGAAAAGCGGGGAATGGTCAGACAGGTGGATGTTCTGTAAAGGTATCAATGTCTTACTTCTTGGGTGCTTAGCGTGCCTTTAGGTAAATGCTGAAGATTACGGGAGCGGTATATATATAATTCCAAGTGTACAAAATAGGAAGTCAAGTAGATAGATCCAATGATTACAATGATGAGAACCGCATAGTAGCTTCGGGTCGACAGAAAGATCCGGACAAATCTTAGCATAATCGACAGCTCTCAGCGCCGAGAATAGGACTGTAGGGGTATGGGATCGTGATAGAAGCACTGGCGTATCCGAGGAACAATGAGAAATCCGTTTTGTAAATGGTAGGAGATGAACTCCTCCTTGCCTCCGATCCTACATATGCCCATGCCCTCTCCCGAGCCATGCCAATCCGACCTTGCTCCTTTTTTCAGTATTACTCTTCTTGGGGCCAGGGAGCTTGAACCTCTCGAACAGTGAAAAGACCATAGGATGGAAGTGCTTTATTCGAACGCAGGATCACGCTGTCTGCTGCCAACGTAGACGCCGGGGCTGCTACTACGTAAGCATAGACTAACACCCGAGCGATTCCTTTAATATACCCACGTTATCCCAGTCACACTCAAGCGTCCCGAACACATGTCAAACAATCATTACTGGCAATGGGTGCTGAGAACCTGATTAATACGGGGCTTTCCGTATAATGATCTAGCGCCCAAATCTGAGGGCGTCGTGAGCTGCATGTACAGTACTCAGTGCCGTGGGGTATGATATGTATCGTATCGACCAAAAAGGTGCAGCATACGTGCGACCAGAGTCTAATGAGTGGTCCAAAGCCAAAGCTACAAGTAATGAACGCAGCGCCCCCTGTCAAAGTTCGAACACAGGAAGGCAACAGGTGTGGAGCGTCCGCACAGGCGACTGCCATGGTTGCCACCGCCCGCAGGAGTATCAACCTCTTCTTATTACGATACCAAAACCCACTTCAATTTTTGTATAAAAGACAGACTATTAGGCAGTTGGTCCTATTCACCAACTACCGGCCTTTGAATCCTCTCAGTCCCCTTCCCTACGTATTTATTCACACTCAAAACAAAAAAATCACAATGGTTCAGCTCTCGTACACTCTCACGGCCTTCGTGTCTTTCATGATGGTAGCCGGCCCCACCCTGGCTCAATTCTCCCTGCCCGACTCTTTCCCCCCGTCCTGCAAGGCACCTTGCGATGCATTCGCCTCCAAAACCTCCAGCGCAGTACGTGTACCACTCTACTAGCCGCTCACTCAGGCACAAATAATCATAATTGGATGTGTAGGAATGCAGCACAGATGCTGGATGCCTCTGCAAGGGCTCCATCCCTGGTGAACTTCAAAAGTGTCTCCAGTGCGCCGTGAGCGCAGGGGCCACGACTCAAGAGGCAGCTGATACGGTCTCTTCATGTTCGTCTTTCTCTCTTTCTTTCTGTCTCCCCGTGTCTCTCATTCGAGACCGGATGGATAAACCCACCCGAAACAGAACCGCTAATCCTATCATGCTTTTCTTATAGCCTTTGGAGATGCATGCAAGGCGCTCGGAGTCAACACGGGTCTCGAGCCTGTTCCCAGCCCCAGCAGCAGCGCTAATACCGGCGGGAGTGCTTCTAAGGGCTCGGATGAGAAAGGCAGTGCTTTGGGTCTTCAGTCAGCCGACCCCTTCAAAATGGTTGCCCTCGGCATCGCCGCTGGTCTCACTCTCTCCGGTCTTAACTAGTCTGTCTGTAGGCACGCATGGCAATTTAGAATCTGGGATTGAATGCGATGTGAAACGGCGTCGAGCAGAAACTCAGAGGTCGTCGTTGTGCATGATCTCCAGACTTTTATATTTTCGTAGTATACGGGACTATTACTAGATTGTTACTACGTTGTTTAAGCCCTTCATCGTTATGAGAAGCAAGCGTTTCTCGGAGTCTCGCGCGTTTCGGGGGTATTAAGAGCGCTAGCTAGCGCTTACTTAATAAGCGCCCTTCAGTGACCAACTTCGAGCTCCGAGTCCTTCATATTCATACGACGATATGGCACTATGTTCCAAGTAAGCAACTACAGTATATCAGGTATAACATCAGACATAGTCATGCAATCCCTAAAGTAAACATCGTGATGGCAAGAAAACACTTACGTCTGGGTATACCCAAAGCCCTGCTACATGGCGAGCGCACAGACTTCCCCAATTCGTCGATATATATTATCGTTAGTAATTATCGATTCTTGTATCTGTCGTCGTAAAGATAGCAGTGGCAATATCTACATGTGTCCCACTACATCAACGACCTCATTCCTTCAGTAAATGCAAGGCAACCCCGAGATCGTTCAGGGGGCTCATAGCATCCCTAATTCCTTGCTCAAGCTGTAGAGAAAACGCGACACGTTCGTTCAAGCCTCTACTAACTGGGAGATTCATATGCTCGGTATGTATCTTAACCACTGCCAGCTTCTCCATCCGACCTTGCTTCACATTGGCAGCAAGAGCCTTTCCTAGGTGCTTCCAACTAGTAAAGGAGCGATTGCCGAGATTGTTGTTGAAAGACGTCTGGGGCCGTATAGTCAGCTTCTCCAATGTCATAGGTAAGTTTTGAGCCGCTACATGGCAGGAGAGGATTTCCGCAAGGTTGCTTTGAAGCCTATTGACGGATGGTGGAAGGGAGTATACATGGAATTCACGAAGGTTCGTCAGTGCATGGAGGTCGAGGTTAGGGTTTTCTGGGTCGTCTTCAAGTTTATTTATAAATCGGTAGACATTCAATAAGGAAAAGGTTTTCAATCAATCAGCATTAAAGTTGAAAGAGATGTATACTATGAAAGAACGCCTACCTCCCAAATCACCCTGAATCACCAGCATTTCCAAGGATAGGCGGCAGAGGTGAAGGAGCGTTTTTAGGGGAGGGAATAATTTCAGGTCCATTTTCAGCGATAACTGGAGGTATTTCAGAGATCTGACGGTGATACAATTGCGATGGTCGAGCAGGTAGTTGAGGAATGGATTCAGGCCCTGTGCCTCACTGTGAGACAGGGATAAGCGTTGCAGTGTAATTGGAGTATCCCTTCCCGGTGGACCCGAAAGGTTGTCCGATCGGGGCGAAAGGGTGTGGAGAATGCAAATCTCCTCCAGTTGTTCTCTGCATGCGTGAAGTGGTATGTAGGATGCCATGGACACACTCAGATATACAAGCGCCCGGCTTTGCGATATCCGGTCAATCGCAGCACGTACTGGCTGAGCGTAGGTCCCGTATTCCTTCGCTCCTGAAATTTGATATATAAATTTTCCCCCATAGAGATTAAACCACCATATCTCATCGAATGGGAGCATCCCCAGGATCCTAATAACCGAGTCCCCAGCTCTATCGATGTAGTCCCGCCAAGACTCAAGTCGATCAGGGAGACACATGTAGACACGTCGGGTGTATGAGATAAGTCGAGGAGATGCTACGAGGCCGCGCAGCCGGCCGATGTGCAAATCGTACGCTTTCAGCAAGATGTAGTCGAACAGTAGGCGTTGCGAGACATCTCGAAGGCTGGTACAGACTAGTGAGATCGTTTTGAGGGTCTCACCGTCGTCTTTATGCTCGCCAATAATCGTACTGATGATCTCGAGGGGTAAGGTGTCCATTGGACAACGTGGTGTGGGAGAACGTTACCTTGAACTGGCAGGTGCTGGAACGCCGAGTCCTAAAAACGGATGACTGACTGCAGGTGCTTCGAGTCGCTTTCAATGATGAAAATTACAACCCATGCCAGTGCTATATGGATAAGTATGATACACTGCAGTAATGACAAGGCAATATTCCAATTGATTGATTTTAGAATGCCAGGAAGAAAGGTATCACAAGTCGTTGCAAGTTCCCAGCGGATATATATGTGTGTGTTTGTGTATGTGGTGGGTATATGTGGTATACCTTCATGTCACCCAAGTAGAAGTTTTGACCCATTAGAAGTTGGTGGTTCATTAAGGGAACTAGCAAATGTCGTGTCCATCTAGGCATGAAGGTGAATATTTGTATAGTGGTTGTGAAAGGTAAGGCATCGACATTCATGATCCTTTCGAGTTCTATGACTTGAGCCCATTGGTGTTGCTGCGTCTTGGACTCGAAGATCTAGAAATAGGCGTACTTGAATAAGGCGATGACGAATAACTGCTTTCATGGTGCGGCTTTCCATTCGCAACGCCCACCCCGCCGTTCAAAATAGGCGTCATTTGCATCTGCCCCAGCATCGGCGATCCCGATGTATTCTTCGAGTGCCCAGGTGCCCCAATAATACCAGAAAACCCACTGCTCTCCTTCGGCCCAGGTTTATTGTACATCCACGTCGCACCCAGCACAATCGACGCCCCCACCACAAACGAAAGCGTGATGTTAAAGTTGAACAGGACGACAGACGCCAAGAACGAAAGGACAATCGATAGACTCGTCGCGAAGCCTTTCATGATGTTGTCCGAATACTTGATCACGATAGCTGTGATGAGACCACCCATGACTTGGATCCCGACCGTCGCCCAGGCCCAGCCTCCAAAGTGCTTGAAGAGGTCCAGGAAGAACCCGCGCGAGTCGGGCGGGGGAGGGGCGTAGAGGATGGGAAGGAGAGCTGGGACGAGTGAAAACGCTGATAGCTGGACGTTCCGGACCCACAAATCCGCCTTTGAATTCTTCAACACCATCTCGAAGTATACGCCTGCAAGACCAGAGGTGACACACGAGGCAGTCACCGCACCAAAGCCTTTGAGAGGATTCATAATATGGCCGTTCATATTATCGCCAGGCCCCACTGATGTCTGGATCTGCACGATCCCCACTCCACCCGCCAAAAGGAACAAGGCGAGCCACTTTGTCCCGCTCAGCTTCTTCCTGAGAAGAAGGACAGAGAAGGCGGCTGTCGTCATGATTTTCATCTGATATGCTACTTGGAAGGACGCGACAGGGAGATTGCTGATGGCGACGAACTGGAGGGAGTTTTGGATGACATAGAGGATGGCCGGGATGGAGAGTTTCCAACAATCCGGGCTGAAAATCTCGCGCCATACTTCCTTTATTGCTGCCCCATACAGACTGAAATCGAAGGGTGATGATTTTGATTGCCGCGTCGATGAGGTGTCGCGTATCTGGCCAGCGGCATTCGAGATGGCCATGCAGAAAGATATTGTGCCTTTGAGGATTTCGTTAAAGAGGACAGCGGAGGCGGGTGAATAGGCAAGCTCAGGAGGAGTCGAGACGCGTGAATAGTGCATTACTATTGACAGCGTAGCGTTCTGGACCGCAAGGACGATGAGGCTAGTAGCGCGCTGGTGTCAATGCAAAGACAAGCGACGAGGCTGCACGGCGAGAGGACATACGAGAGGTACTTCAGAGGCATGCCGCATAATGAAGGGACGCCTTGGTTGTCGAGCTGGGGCGTAGCGCCGTTGGCTGTCCCCATTTTTTCTGAATAGCCTAGGGTGGCTGAGGGAAGCAGCGGTGATTGGCGGGGACCTGAGGAGGCTGACATCGACCTTGTTGAGCGTAGTATTGGTGCAGGCCTATGGTACATACGTGCTCAGCACAGTACTCCAAGGTCGTTAGGTCGTCAACAAGCCTGCCCCGCCGGTTCTGGTGAGCCCTATCCGACCTACGACGAGGACATCGTGCTGCTCACCAACCACTCTACAATGTGCGCAACTTGCCAGGCGTGACGGAAAGAACTCGAACAGGATTCGATGGTTCTTCCCCTTAAGTATGTAAAGAACGTGGTTGAGTGTCCGCAGTTATAATAAATTCCGCAGTTCCAGGGTTCTGATCGCTGTGGGTCTGGCAACGTTGGTGGAGGTGGATCCGAATACTCAATCGCCCAGGGGACATCCCTAGCCTCAATTCCCACGGATAGCGCGCTAAATGAATACTCTTCTGACTGCGATTTATAGGTTATCAGAGCAGCCAGTACAAGGGCGTGCATTACACTCTAGGAGGTAGGCTACAGGGGAACAAACGGAGCACATGTAAATTACCGTAATGCCGAAGTGGCGTATAGCGGCCGGGGAGGCTGAAACGGCAAGATCACTGTAGGCATGATGGACAGCCTGAGGGGTGAGAGCAGGGGGAAAATAAACGCGTCGAAAGATGGTCAAGCTTAAGGATCAACCATAGTTCATTTACCGCAAACCTGCAAAGACCTAAGAACAAGGAACAGATGTATCAGCACTGTGCAATCCAAGAACTCTCGAACAAGGTGGAAGAACACATCGTTGAACCACGGTGGTAAGCCTCAGACTCGCCTTTAACTCTCCATCCCCAACCTGGCCAGTAATGTTCCGATCGAGGAGAAAGAAACACTCTGTCCGCTCAGCAGCCATAGAGGCAAATGCGGAATGCAACACCCGGCTCACTTGAATAGCAAGCGGATGAAGCACGGGTTGGGTACTTTTACCAGGTTCTTCATCATAGGCTTCCACCGCAGTCGATCCTGGAACAACGGGGAAGACAAAAAAGGTAGGCAGAGGGCTCACCTTATCATGATCATAACAAACAACAAGTCACCGCTTCAAGTGTAATGAAAACTGGATTGCATTGCAGAATACTGTATACAGAGGCAGAGAGATGTAAGAGAATGGGATGTAGAATTTTCCAGGTGATCCTGCGTCCTAGCCCCTCGACCAGAGGGAGAAGCATTCAGCAAAGATTGTTTTTGAGAATTCAGAATCCGTCTCCGACGTTTGTCTGGACCGTCCATCCCGTGAAAGAGTTGTCCATGAAAGACGTAGGACAGGACAGTAATTTGGACGCCGTTGGGTGAGAAAAAAAAGTCAACCGTCAGATCGGTTATATACCTGTTTGAAGCGGAGTTTGGAATTATTTGATGAGAAATTTCTTCCGAGATCGGCTTGTAGTCTCGTCAACGAGGTCAGCAGCGACCAAAGGCCTTTTCCTCAACGTCTGTCGCAGTGTGCGGCCGTCGCTAAAAGCACTCAATACAAATGGCCACCGCGGCCATACAACGGGCTGTCACGCCCGCAGGTGTCCTCCCCCCCGCTTCTCCCTTTGCTGAGCTCCTCCGACGCTCCCGGTTTGCCAGCTATGACCCCGAAATCAAGCAAGCTTACGGTGCACCTCAAGCCTACGCGCACAAAGGAAACTGGGGCTTAAAGAGGCCCATCTCCCAACGCCGGAAAGACGCGTATATCACGTTGAAGTCGTACGAAGACCATGCACAGTACATCGAATGGAACAACGCGGAATCGCAGGTTCGGTTCATCAAGCGGGTCGAGGAGATGAATATGACGCCTGTGAATGGGACCGGGACGTCGTGGTCGAAGAACTTGGGGCCTATTCAGACTAGTATCTGGCTCACGGACTCGGAATTCGACCCCGCCCAGGACGAGGAATACAGATATTCTTTGGCACCGTCGAAGCCCAAACCGCAAGCCCCGATCACGCTGGACAGCTTGGGCAGGAAGGGAAAGGGTGTCTATGGTGAAGGGGGACCTGTTACCACCAAATCACCTCTTGTTCTTCAGAAGGACAGCCCATGGAACTACCGCCAGCCCAACTTCGACGCCATGAGTGGGAAGGAGTTCGAGCGATACCTCGAAAAGCTCCGCGAGCTTCGACCCGACTTCATCAAGGAGGTTCGGGCCCAGCTTGGGGAACGTGCAAAGCGGAACGAACTTCGTTCGACGATGCTGAATCCGGACATGACCGACATGCAGCTAGCCGTCGCCAATGTTGTCACCAGCGACCATCGTGCGTTCATCAACAACTACTATGAAGTAGAGTATGCTCGACGGGATACCGAGCCTGCTTCGCCTGATCCTGTCAACGGCGAAGCTCTTCCTAAAGACTTTGTCAAACCCAGAATCAAACCCCAACCTCACCGTTTCGGAGGGTTGATGTACGCCCATCCGTCTACCCTCGACACGTACTTCACCACGGCACCCAAACCCGCGTTCGTGCTTCAACATAAGAGCACAGACCAGTCGGCGTACAACAAGACCCCGAAGACTCACAACGACAATGGTTTCCAAGTCAGTTTCGGAGGAATGGTGGCTGATCTGGACAGTGCGCCCACGATCGTGCGACCTCTGTTCTTCAAAACGCATGGTCCCTCTGGAGCAGCGTTCGAGAGGAGCATCGTCGATGTCCGGGTCGCGTCGCTCGCGATTGAAGAAGTTCCTCGTGTGGTCGGGAGGGAAGGGCAAGGGCTTAATGGAGTCAAGATTCGGGAGAAGGTGGTCCAGGATGTGCCGCTTCCTCTCAAACCCTGGCGCAATGTGGAGACGCCGGGGACGCGGGCGTATTCTTGGGTGCAGCCTACGGAGGGCCAGAGGTTGGTTGGTCTTAGCGGCGGGCGCAAGCCTAAGATCCGCAGCAACAGCGCGTTCAGGAATGTGGCTACCCAACAGCAAACTATGGCGAAGCTGAAGATGATGATCCCAAAAACTGGGCTCCCCAAGCCTGCGCCTCTTCCCAAACCGTAGAAGCTCAAGTTTTTTTTGGTACACATAGGATTACCTGTTCTTTCGCGTCGTTTTATACACATTGTCCTAATTCAAGATCATAGTAATTGTTTGGAAAAGCTAAGCTTGTTACAGATCGTCTAAGCTATGGTGGAGGATAGATTAGTGAATCGAGAGCTTTCTTGAGGTCTCCTCCGTGTTCGAGAAGAATTTTTTCTGCTTGGGCTTTTGGAATGTCGAATTCGTGGATCTAGGAGCAGATTTTACGCCTGGAAAACAACGGTATGGAGCCTGGTGGAAGAACGTACGATCACTTCAAGATCCTCCTTCGACAGGGCTGCCAGAGTAGGATCCCTGACCGACTTGGCAGGTGGTTTTTCTAGGAAACCTCCGGGTAGGAACGCTTCCTCGAGCTTTCTCTTCGAGTATGCGAAGCCATCAGCATACTATAGTATCCATCAGCGCAAATTTGGAGCCACGCGAGAGGTGAACGATTTCAGGGGTTTGGTAAAGGTTTGAGCGTTGAAAAAAAGGAAAGGACCGGGAAACGAAATCACTTGGAGATGAGTGTTCGATGGTTCTGATGTGGTTGACTGGAACGCCTACGTACGTTTACGATGACTTCTGCTTCTGGGAGGCCGTTCTGGCGTGACATATTGTGGAAGATGCGGGAAGAGATGCGCTGTGATCGTTTCGGGCTGGGAAAGTCTCGGCTTGGCGGGAGAATTAGACGCCCATATTATCTCTCGTCAGCGTCCCCCTTGACGATGTGTTAGGCTGCTAGACCGACATCCAGGAATATATTGGGCTGCTAGGCGACATCCAGGATTATATTGGGCTACTAGATGACACATCCAGAAATTTAGTCCCCTCTCGGGATTTGGAACTTAGGATCCGCCCGCGAACGAATGTCCTAGAACCTGCTAGTATATTGCATTTAGACCCAAATTATTACAGATCCCCTCTCTCTAAGCCGCATACGATTACCTGAATCCAGAGATTACTGAGCAGTTCCGAGCTCGAGTGAGTCGAGGAGGATACATAGATGCTGACTAATTGGATTCTGGCGGAACCGATTTTGGCAAGGGCTGCTGTTGCTCTGAACGTCTACCTGTGTCCCAATGGATTCCTTCGACAATTTCCAATACGACAACGGCTCGTCGTACGGCGGAATCAGCGTCGTCGACGATACTTCGTCCGTCTATACTGCCACCACCCAGGACAATGTCTCCGTTGATCTCTCCCAGCTCTCCTTGTCCGAGTACAACCCCTCGTCCAGTCCCACAGGAAATGGCCATACTCATAGCCATCTGTCGCCCACAAACCAACAGCGAGGGGCCTTGGACGAAGACTTTGACGCTGTTTTGGACGATCTCAAGGATGAAGCGGCGGTGGATCTCCCTCCCCATGCTTGCAGGTATGTAGCATCCAGCATTTTTTTCCAGCATTCTGACTCTATATTTTACACATAGCTACTGCGGTATTCATTCTCCAGCTTCAGTCGTGAAGTGCCTTATCTGTTCCAAATGGTTTTGCAACTCTCGCGGAAATACCTCAGCTTCGCATATCGTTAACCACCTCGTGCGCGCCAAGCACAAAGAAGTTATCCTGCACGCCGAGTCTCCCCTTGGAGAGACGACGCCCGAGTGCTACAACTGTGGCAGCAAGAACGTCTTCATGTTGGGTTTCATCCCCGCCAAGAGCGACACCGTCGTCGTTCTCTTGTGCCGCCAACCCTGCGCCGCTATTTCCAAAGATATCTCCTGGAACGCCGCGCTGTGGGCCCCGCTTATAGACGACCGCTCGTTCCTCTCCTGGCTTGTGAAACCGCCCAGCGAACAAGAACAGCTCCGGTCTCGCCAAATTTCGTTCAATCAGATCAACCGTTTGGAGGATATGTGGAGGGAGAATGCGAACGCGACCTTGGAGGATCTGGACAAGCCGGGCGTGGACGATGAACCCCAGCCGATTTTGTTGCGTTATGAGGATGCGTATCAGTATCAGAACATCTTTGGACCGCTCGTCAAGATCGAAGCCGACTACGACAAGAAGCTCAAGGAGAGTCAGACCCAGACTGATATCACCGTGAGGTGGGATCTTGGTCTCAATCAGAAGCGAGTTGCATGGTTCTGTTTGCCCAAGCTGGAGAGCGGAGAAGTCCGTTTGGCTGTCGGTGACGAGTTGAGGCTTCGATATCAGGGGGAGCTGCATAAAGCTTGGGAAGGTGTCGGTCATGTTATCAAGATTCCCAACAGTGAGTGTTTTGTGTTCTTGCTAATAACTGCAGCTAACGCACTTTGTAGATGTTTCTGACGAAATTGGCTTGGAATTGCGCCGATCGGAAGGCGTTCCGTCTGAATGCACCCACAACTTCGCAGCCGACTTTGTATGGAAGTCTACCAGCTTTGACAGAATGCAATTGGCTATGAAGACCTTCGCCGTGGACGAGAAGAGTGTCAGCGGTTATATTTACCACAAATTGCTGGGACATGAAGTCGAGGCGCAGTCGTTACGCACACAAATGCCCAAGCGATTCTCGGCCCCAGGTCTTCCCGAGCTCAACCACTCCCAGATGTATGCAGTCAAGAGCGTTCTGCAGAAGCCTCTCAGCTTGATTCAAGGTCCCCCTGGAACCGGAAAGACCGTCACTTCCGCGTCGATCGTCTACCACCTTGCCAAGATGAACCCGGGCCAAGTCCTTGTATGCGCGCCCTCCAACGTCGCCGTCGACCAGCTCACTGAGAAGATCCATTCAACTGGCCTCAAAGTCGTCCGTCTCACTGCTAAATCTCGAGAAGCCTTGGATTCGAGTGTCAACTTTTTGACCCTGCACCAACAAGTCGCCAACAGCAGCACCCATATTGAGTTGCAAAAGTTGATTCAGTTGAAGAATGAGCAAGGAGAGCTGAGCAGCAATGATGAACGCAAGTACAAGACGTTGATCAGGCAATGCGAGAAGGAGATTTTGGGTGCCGCCGATGTGATTTGTTGCACCTGCGTTGGTGCTGGCGATCCGAGGTTGAGCAAGTTGAGGTTTAGGACGGTTTTGATTGATGAGGCTACTCAAGCTGCTGAGCCTGGTAAGTTCTCCGTTACTTGTTATTGTCGTTCAATGGCTAACGGTCACGGCAGAGTGTATGATTCCCTTGATCCTTGGATGCAAGCAGGTCGTCTTGGTCGGTGATCATCAGCAATTGGGACCCGTCATCATGAACAAGAAGGCCGCCCGTGCTGGTCTTACCCAATCCCTCTTTGAGCGACTCGTCCTTCTCGGTAATCGACCCATCCGTCTCCAAGTCCAGTATCGCATGCACCCTTGCTTGTCTGAGTTCCCCTCGAACATGTTCTACGAAGGCTCCCTTCAGAATGGTGTTACCGCTCCGGAGCGACTGAGGAAGAACGTCGACTTCCCGTGGCCCGCGCCTGATACTCCTATGTTCTTCTACCAGAATCTTGGGCAGGAAGAAATTTCGAGCAGTGGAACTTCGTTCTTGAACCGGTGTGTATAGTTCTTGTCATCGTTCTTTGAGTCGCATAGTTAACATCTTATTCAGTACTGAGGCATCCAACGTCGAGAAGATTGTTACCAAGTTCTTCAAGAGTGGTGTCGTGCCTAACCAAATCGGCGTTGTCACCCCTTACGAAGGCCAGAGATCGTATATTGTCAACTATATGCAGTTCAACGGGTCGCTCAAGAAGGATTTGTACAAAGAGATTGAGGTGGCTTCGGTTGATGCCTTCCAAGGACGAGAGAAGGATTACATCATTCTCAGCTGCGTCAGGAGCAACGAACACCAAGGCATTGGTTTCTTGAACGACCCCAGACGCCTCAACGTTGCTCTTACCCGGGCCAAGTACGGTGTTGTCATTCTGGGCAATCCCAAGGTGCTGAGCAAGGTATGCCTCCATGTCGTTTGTATCGATGGAATGAAAGCTGAATGATTGTCGTCTTAGCATCCCCTCTGGCACTATCTCTTGACCCATTACAAAGAAACCAACGTGCTCGTTGAAGGGCCATTGAACAACCTGCAGCCGAGCATGATCCAGTTTAGCAAGCCCCGCAGGTCTCTTACAAAGTCTATGGAGCAGTTCCGTCGACATGAAACAGTTGCTAGAGATTATCTTCCCACCAGCTCTGGGATGCCCATTGATCGTATGTTCCTTTAATTGTATTACCAAACTGACCGATGCTTATTCGGATCCTTTTTTCCAAGCTATGAATCGTCGATCTGGAACTCCTTCGCGTTTTGATGCCAGTTTCTATAGGACCCATGATGCCCTTGGTTACATCCCGTCTGACGTCCAATCGCTTCGGTCTCAGGCGACCTATTCGTCCGGGCTTCCTATGTTCACGGCCCCTGGACCTTATGGTGCTGGGATCCCCCGTGGTGTCAATGGTGGCAAGCGAAGCACTTACAGCTACGCCTCTTCCATTGTCTCTCAAGATGCTGGGCCAAGCATTACGGACAATAGCAGCGTTGTGAGCGGTAGCAATCACATTGCATACAGCCAAAGCGATCGTCTGCGGCGCCGCGGCTCTTTCGGTTCTGCTTCCGTCACTGGCCAGAGCGACCTCGGCAGTCTTTCACAATACGATTACAAGAGCCAGGACGACGGGAACGATATGGACGACATGAAGTCTCAGTACGCGGGCACACAGTCGGGTGTTACCGTCTTTTAGCCTTGTTCGTTCAATCCGCGTGTACCTCTTCAAACATACGGACGGCGGAGAAACCCCGATTCGACTAGGCTCGATTCGAACGAACGAACGAACTTTGCGTAAACTCATTTTGAGAGGCCCTAAGCTCTTGATTCTGCGATATCCCTCCAACCCCCACCTTGGACTACGCCGATGGGGGTCGGTCATAGGAGCGAGGTTCGACCTTGATCATGAGAGAGCTTGGGAAATTGGATTCTTTTTCAATTTCCCAAATCTCCCTTTTTCTTTTGGGTTGACCGGCAGCGCGACCTGACCTGACCCTACTTGGTTGGCGAACATCCACGTCCCAACGACCACCGTCCCAATCGGTAGATGTGACGTCTCTTTCGTATACGCTTCCCTGACGCTCTCGTATACACCTCTTACACCCTCTTCCAACAGCATCTGTACTCCTCCTGTTATCCTCCACCCCAGCATTACTACCTATGGCTACCTGACGTCTCGACTTACTCATTTGTTTTGTTGTTGTTTTTTGTGTTTCTGCCGCGTCATGCGGGGAGTGATCCCGATTGTGTTTTGTGTGGCAGATTTCGTATACATAGACGCTGATTGTGTAGATATGTGTGATGTTGTTGTTGACAGTTGCTTTGAATCTTGTACACGTATGTAAAAGGAGCAATGATTTCCTGAAATGATTTGAAAATTCTTGCTATGTCAGCCTGAGGGGGAGTCAATCTGGTGTGCGCTGCGGAAGTACTAGTAGTTTACGATAGAATGTGTTTCAGCTTTCTTATTTCCTATATCCGACCGTTATGAATTGTATGTCCTGTTTGCCTTTAATCGATAATCGGGTTGTCGTTATCGTTGCCTTGATGAATTGGCTTACAAGTCATGATTAGCGAGTGAGGAGTTGTGCGTCATGATTGAACCTTGGAGATGTCACAGAGACTATCATTGGAAAAGAATAGAACCACCCTGGTGGTGTGGAGAATATATAACCAGATGGAATAATCCGGGGCAATATGGCAAGTTGGAGAAAGAAGAGAATGTAGATGTATCTACCGACAGACAAGGAGTTTCTAGTCTAGAGAATGCCATTACTGTGATACAATTTTGTATGGGATTAGATTGTTGACAACCTAGATTAGATTTTTAGATTTCAAGGGCCGCAGCAAGTATAGATACCGTGTGTGTTGCGTGTGTTAAGCTCCCTCGGTCATCGTGAAGTTAAGCCTGAATATACCCATAGCTCGTTCAGCCGCATGCTCTGACCCTGTCGGCAGGATATAGTCGACCCCTTTGCCGTCCCCGGTCCACGCGGATAGCCCGTCAGGTAGGGTGACACTCAGATAATCATCGCCGTGGACACAAAGCAACTACATGACGCTCGGTCAGGGAGTATATTGTTTCCCAGCTAGACAGAAAGAGTCGAAGCTTGACCAGACGACAGGGACCCCCCTGTGTTTCGGAAGAACGGATACCCACAGAGACAGTCTGATTCAGCGAGTCATGAGAAGCCGTTATGTATTCCGTGTAGTGTTTGGCTAGCTTGGGCTGCGTAACACAGAGCAGCTGTGAAGGTTCCTTTTCGGCGGAGTCCAATCTGGTGCACACAGTATGGGTCTATAGTATAGATTTCGGGAAACAGGGAGCAGAAGAGAAATCCCGGTTAGATACTTACCCCAGTTCATAGTACCCCCAGTGATCAAACCTCAGTACAGACGGGACTTTAATCACGAAGGAAACTATCTTAAAAATGTCCTTATAACAATGGCTTGAAATATAACTAAATCGAACTGTGGCTTGACTGTGGCGCCAGATGTGATCATGATATTTGTCCACTAGAGTCAGACTCAGAGACGCTTCAAAGACGTTTCTGGCACAGCAGAAACGGAACTCATTACTCATGGTTCATTGCGGGTGGGACTGGGACACCTGAAGAGTCCGACATGCTACGTATATTAAGTTCAGACTTCGTGCTGTGGTAGGTTGGCGGAATGTGCACAATCCGACATGCCGTCGATCAAAACCAAAAATAGGGACCAATGAACTCGCTTAGTACCGACTCGGACTCGGCTTCAAGTTGCAGAATGGACTTGATTTTGACGCGCGGGCTGCAAGGGCTGGTGGCCTTGTTGCCGACGAAAACGCTCTCCCAGAAGCGCTTCTACCGGGATATCGGTGAGCAAGGAACCTGAAGCTCCTAGCACCGACAGCTGCACAGCGTTTCGGCCCAAACACTTTCTGGGGAAAGGCCGCTAGCGTACATACGCCCGCTGGCAATATACATACACATGTTCGGGGCCGTGACTGAACCCGAACTTCTTCGTTCGCATTAGGTTTTGCAAAATGATCCGTCGTCTTCGACCGGGAGTTGCAGCATAGGTTTGAGATTGCGAGATAAGTACTCTTGGAAATCCCATGGATCACACTGCCACTTGTCGGCGAGAACGCATTCGTCTGCACGGACCTCAAATAGTAGTATAGTGCATGCATACTACGACCTTCGAATTTAGTTGACTCAGTCGTTGGATTCAAGAACGCTTCAGGAACTTTGAAGTTTGGATGTACAATCAAGTGTTTATTGGGTTTTACTATATATATAATGAGAGTGAATTGGTTATTTATATATATAAAGAGGGAGTGATTTTGTTATATTCCCAATGAGGGTGGTACAACGAAGAAATGAGTATTAGTAAAACATTTAATGAAAGGCTCGGAAAACAATAAGTAATGAATAAATATATATGATTATTAAATTAAAGAGAGAGCCGATGAGATTTAGAGTTTCTTGCAAAGCTTCCTGCCGAAGTCGATTATGTGCCAGTCATCGGTACCAGGGGTACTTCGAGCATAGAAGACATTCTTGGGGTCCCACTTGTTCTTGATCTGCTTCAACCTTGGATAGTTGGCACCCCAGAACGAGTTTTGCCAGTCAGGCTCGGCAACATTGCCCTCGTTGACGTAGGCGAGGCCGTAGGGGCTCGCAGTACGCAAGGGCATGGTGATTTCTTTAGTCAAGAAGTCTTCTGCGTCAACCTTCTCGTTCCAAGTCAGGTTCATCGCGACTGGCATCACGACGAAGGTAAGCGAAGTGCCTTGTCGCCATCCTGGGTGAATAGCAGAATCGGAAACAGGAATTCCAACACCAGGGCCGACGATGTTACCGATCATATAGGTATGTTCCGCAATGGCCCTCTTAGCCTTGACGATGGCATCGCCGTGCTGGGTGATGTCGCGACGAGTGAAGACACGTCCGGCCATAAGGAAGTTCTGCCCAGCGTCCTCAGTCTCGAACATCTTGGTGAAGAGGTCGTAGAAGGTAGGGTATTCTCGGGAATAGTAGCTGAAAGGAACCTTTTCCGCCTTCAACTTGGTGAACAAAGGTTGGAGAATTTGCAGGAGCTTGGTCTGGCTCATGTTGGGACCGATGATGGGACGTACGTGGAGCCTGCCAGGGGTGAGATCGTAGTAGGCAGTCAGGCCGTTGTCGACGTAGTAGTTGACAAGGTTGTGGAAGATGCCGTATCCTTTCCAGAACAAATCGGCGTCCGTGGTATGGGTGGAGTTGATGTCGAGAATAACCCCAGCAGATGGCTTATCTTCGTACGTCTTCACGGTGCTAGAGATCAAGGTACCGAAGGTGGAGGGTCCTCCGCCCTTCAACGCCCAGAAGAGGTCTGGGTTGCTGGCTGCATTGGCAGTAACGTAGCGGCCGTCGGCAGTAACCAAGTCGAACGACAAAGCCTGTTCTGCGGCTAAGTGAGGGCGTTCGGGCCGTCAGCGCCTAATTCAATTAACGGAAACTAAAAACGTACCCATGCCATAACGTGTTGCCAAGGGACCGTGGCCCCCACCTTGAATGAATCCTCCAGAAAACCCGACAGTCTGAGGGGGACGTGAGCTGAAATTCAGATGAGGTCACGAGGAGATTAACATACACCACATCCGCCAGCTACAACAACTTGCGGGGGCTTCAAGGCGTGAGCTTGGGCCAAGAGTTCGAACGACTGAATTCCAGAACCAACAGTGACCGCTGAACCTCTCCAGGTTCCTGGTCCTGTCCACTTCTTATGGAATTGCACATCTGGGAGACATTGAGCGAGATTTTGAAGTTGAAGAGTATACGACATACCTTTGAAGTTGTGGGTATTGATCGCCAAAGACCCATATCCCGTGGACCTTCCCAGGAAATCGTGACCAGTATTTCTGATAACAAGACGAATGTTGTTGTTCCTGGCGAAGTCAACACCGGCCTTGACATGCTCCTTCTTCTTGGCCATAATCACGTATTCAGGGAAGAATCCAATTGTACATGTGTCATTAGGGTTGTCGGTGGGCAAACAAGTGTTGTTCGACCACTGAGGCCACTGAGTCGAGACTTCCCGGCCAGAGCTATAGTTCTCATAAGTAAAGAGTGAAGGAGAAACAACGATGATTACTCACTGCCAGAGCTCGTTTCGGAAGTTTTCCTTGACAAACTCGCAAGCAGCCTTATCGTACGTGGGCTTGCCTTCGAAGGTGTTGTAGCAAACAGCGGGGTCTGGAATGACTGTACGCAAGTTTCCACCGACGGTGGCGTTAAGCTGCTTCCACTGCGCCTGTGAAGGCCAGCACCGTTCGCCTTCGTAGCATTTGCAGCTGTATCGGTCGCCGTTCCAGGTGACTATATTGGCTCCCGGTTCGGGTGCAGCGAGGACGGTTCTAGGAACCAGGAGCGCAGAGGCGAGCGTAAGAAGAGAAGCAGATAACATGCCGCCGAGACAGGTGAGGAATGAGAGGTGAGTGCCCTGGCGATGTCGAGAGATGTAAGTTGGGCTCCCATTTATACTGTTTTCAAGCTCGGATATTGTCAAAAGGAGTATGCCATCGGATCGTAAGGCATACCAGCAGCCGCAGTATGCATTTCACAGCCCAGGCCAAGATTCACGGAGGATATTTTTGTCATTGAGAAAATGATCGAATAAGGATCACTTTCCCGGGCAGGTCGGTGTAACCTGGTGTAAGGGGGCGATACACATCTGCATTCCGTTACACGTACCTTGATATCCATACGGTTTTCGATTCAGCTACGCCGCTGACGTGATTTCAGGACATTGCCCCATTGACATATTCAGTGAGAGATTTCCAGTAAGGGTTTACTTTGAATCACCGGAATTTCTTGTGCTGGTAACGCAGGATGGCAGGCAGCTACCATCAAAAAAAGCTTGCATTTTGTATTCAGTGAAGGTCCCTGGAAGCGTTGTCGAATCAATATACTATTGAATAGGACTTCTTAGTGGATACTAACCGTCCCAATGAAGAACAGAGACAACACGAATTTGGTGGTTGCTGATTGCTGGCAAGGAACGAGGAATAAGCGCTGCATAGCACGCATTAGGTATGAATTCCCACGGTCAACCCGGTTACGCTGGGCTGGCGCTAAAACCACTGTGGAGCCTCTCCAGACTTGCTCCAGACTGACAGATGTTCCGATCCTTGTACATATTGATTTCTTGTCGGTGTCAGCTCGCGTGTAATGCTGACCGACTGGAAATCTTTTGCCGATTTTCCTTCCCACCAAAACACCTACCTACCCCCAGTCTCACTCTCATTCGCCCATATTTACTCCATTTGTCAACTTCCCGAGCGCACTGCCCGAGGGACACAAACAGTAAAAAGATCGGTATGACAGCCTAGAAAATCTTACAAAAACGGCATATTACCGCAAAAACAGTCGATGTGTATCACCTAGACATGGCTGTGTCAGTGCAACGACCGGCGTCGTTCAGCGCCGCCACACAGCTAGCAGCAAAATATGGCAGCATGGTAATGCGGAAAGTTAATGGACTAGTATTCGGTTGGCGATTAAAGCAAAAGAGTACGAGTCATTGCCTCAATAACATTCATGTTTTGACATCTGATGTGAAATTTGAATGCCCTTGCAGGCTGTACACCGATGTTTGGACTCTGGTAGGAATCTCTTGCACGACTATCGCCAGCCCAGGCCGAGTCGGAATGCCGCTATTTCGGGATGTCGACATGTTCCATCGTGCGACCAATTGCTATTACGTTCAGTTACGTTCCTGATTGAACTAGGACAATAATAGACACATCGCTTAAATAAGGATCACAACCTCAAACACAGTCGTCGGATACATTTGGACATTATAATGGAGCAAAGACGGGGCTAAACCCTACCGTGGATTGATAAGTCATGGAGAGGCGGGGCCTAGCCTATACCGTACGCGTAAGATGAACAATTGCAACGTTGGTGATGTGCTTACCTTGGGGTGCATTTCCCGCAATAAGTCCAGGTCCCTACAGGATCGCGAAATATTTTGGGCTTGCCATGGTCATATGATGTCACGAAACGCCGTAGTGGTATTCGGCCAAGGAGATGAAAGATAGGAATCACGTTCGGGACTGTTCTACCTCGCTACGATGACGGTAATATATTCGATCCCTAGTGGATTCGGCCAAGGAGATGAAAGATAGGAATCACGTTTGGGACTGTTCTACCTCACTACGATGACGGTAATATTCGGTCCCTTCTCACCTTTGTCGTTGCCCACCCGATTGGTGGTACATATTTTGATAGTAGGGAGACTAGATGCTCTACATCCATTGACCACGAATCAGTCAATAACGGAGACAGCTCCGAGTCGTGGCCGATCGCTATATTACAATTACTCCCGGGGTGTAGGCCACAATCCCGCGTGGCAAGTTCCTTGAAGGAGCTTGAAGGAGCTTGAAGGACGCCCTCGTCCTGAAACGGTACGCGGCCTTATGCAACCAAGTAACCATCAGCGATATTTTTAGGATCCAGGGCTGTAAAGGGAAGCCCCGACTCACTTCGAATCTTCTATCACTTCGGCTTGGGGCGTAATCAATGGTTAAGAATAGATATGTAGTCTAGAATCGAGTCGCAGCTCGACAGATACTTACGAGAAGAGATATAGCCGCTTTTGTCGGCATACCGTTACCCTGTAAGGGAACCAGACGCTCTCGGAAGGGTTCATTGATATCAGTGAGTAGTAATTTCCACCCACATGACCATTGCAGATGCTTGCAGGACTCGGATGTACTTCGCCACTAGTACTTATAAGTCGAGGCAGAATCTCTTCTCAGGGCACTTTGCGTTAGTTGGATATGTGGAGCCTAACACTGGAACAAAGCTACCCTGAAAGTGGAGCACTGTGACTGATACGCTGATGCTACAGTGCGAACGTGATGAAAATGTCGGCGGAGAAATTGCCGCGTGTACGTACTATGCAGGGTCTTGAAAGGCGCTCACGCCAGAGCGCAAGGAGCGGACCTAAAGAACAGCTTTCGAGATAGGGGAATCGGCTGTGGTATGCAGTCGTGCATGCTCGCCAGCAGCGTACCATTGCAACATCGGTTAGTTGATGAAAGATCTCGGAACACAAGCTCTGCATTTGCTAGCCGATAGGTCACAATGAATGGACAGCCATGGGAAAGGGCCTGTTCGTTTGCCAGATCTCAAAATAATGTTGGATAGTCGAGAAAGCAAGAGGCAAAGAATAGTTGGTGCCCCTTAAAAACAACTTAGCAAGTTGCAAGCCTTCCAAAGGCTCAGGCCTCAGGCCAGATCGATGATTTATCGAGAGGTACCGCCCTGCACCGGATGATACAATTGAACATTGAGCCCTGAAAGGAAACCCGAATAAGCAATGGCGTTGGCGGCGAGGATCTCTGCTCTCGGCAAGTGTGATACGCTTTTAGCGAGGCTATTAATTATGTTCCTTTGCACCTGGGTCTTGTCGGACCTGACAGTAGCTTGATAACAGAACACACGGTACCTCCGGAGACCGATAAGAGTTACACCTCCGTAGATGGAACTTTAGAAAGAATTTAGGCCCCCCAAAGGCCGTCAAGAGGTGATGCATGACAAAGACCAAAGATAACGATGGAATGCGGCGACGATATGCTGCTACGAGCACTGATTGCTGCGGGACTTGAGCTTGGTCGCTGGAGAAACGCCTGGTATAATGTGGTATTCCAAGCAGACTCATTGGCCGCCGCCAGCTGCCAGCTGGCATACCCCGAGATCAGTGATCGGAGTCAGATTGATCATGTTTGGCAGGAACCTCTGACTTCCACTTTTACATCCACGACTATCAGCAGTCGTCGGATTCCCTGACAAGCTTATTGCTGTATTTCTTGCTCGAGTGCTCTGTATTCGTGGAAAATTAACGACAGAAACGACCAACAGAGGGAAACGGGGTACAGCGAGTGCTCCGAATTGCAAAACGATAAAATATCACGCAAGGACGTCAAGGACCGAATCTTATCAGAGAGATTATAAACTAAGATGGTTCAAGGATCTAAAGTCGAAGGTAAGGAGATCAAGGCCTTCGGAAATAGTTGTCATCCAATCAAGTTTGCTAAATCCAATCCCACCACTAGGTCCTTCACAGGCTGAAACCCTTCTGCGAGTGACCTCAGGTATCGCAGCAGAGCTCATCAAAGCTCACGATGCAGGCGAATCTGTCTCTCTCAACATTCTACGAGCAAAGATGAGCAAAAAATTTGGATACGGAGGTGTCCCCAGGCTTGTGGATATCATTAGCGCGATTCCAGATGATTACAAGAAGGCCTTGTTACCCAAGTTGAAGGCGAGGCCTATTCGTACTGCCAGTGGTGTAAGTTTTCTTTCTTTTGACCACGTAGAGGACAGCTAATTGATCTGGGTGTAACCTGCAGATTGCAGTTGTAGCTGTGATGTGCAAGCCTCATCGGTGTCCGCATATTGCGATGACAGGGAATATCTGCGTGTAAGGCTGGAATCTTCTGATGACAATTTGACATAAACTCACCGGTCGACTTATAGGTACTGCCCTGGTGGACCTGATTCAGATTTCGACTATAGCACGCAAAGTTATACAGGGTACGAACCAACAAGTATGCGTGCCATCCGCGCTCGATACGACCCCTACGAACAAACCCGAGGACGGGTAGAACAGCTAAAGAGTTTGGGCCACAGTGTGGATAAGGTTAGCTCGCTTTCAACAAAACCGATCGCGCGCTAATTACCCGGCAGGTTGAATTTATTGTTATGGGAGGCACATTTATGAGTATGCCAGAAGACTACCGCGAAAAATTCATTGCCCAGTTGCACAACGCCCTATCTGGATATACTGGACTTAACGTCGATGATGCTGTAAGGTGAGTATAGCGTGCCCTCTTTTGATCGTCTTCAAGTTTTACGAGCGATCTTGCCATATACAAGGTTCTCTGAGCAGAGCAAATCAAAAGCCATTGGTATCACAATTGAGACACGACCAGATTACTGCCTACGACCTCATTTGAGGTAAGTGCATGCTGTTAGTTCCCCTTGGAAATCTCCTGACCTTGGGTTTTTCTTAGCCAAATGCTCCGGTATGGCTGTACCCGACTCGAAATAGGTGTTCAATCTGTGTACGAAGACGTCGCTCGCGATACCAATCGAGGGCACACCGTCCGTTCCGTTTCCGAATGTTTCCACCTCGCCAAAGATGCCGGGTTCAAAGTCGTTGCCCATATGATGCCTGACCTGCCCAACGTCGGAATTGAGCGTGATCTTGAACAATTCAAAGAGTACTTCGAGAATCCAGCGTTTAGAAGCGACGGCTTGAAGATTTACCCTACGCTGGTTATTCGAGGTACAGGGTTATATGAACTGTGGAGAACGGGAAGGTATAAAAATTATACGCCGAACGTACTTGTGGACGTCGTGGCGAGGATCTTGGCGTTGGTTCCTCCTTGGACTAGGGTTTATCGAGTGCAGAGGTGTGTGACGTATTCCCAAGTGTAAAGATGTTCATTTATTCCCTTTGACAGAGACATCCCTCTTCCCTTGGTGACGAGCGGTTGCGATAACTCTGGAAATTTACGTGAGCTTGCTCTCAACCGGATGAAAGACTTTGGCGCAGTCTGCAGAGATGTTCGTTTCCGTGAAGTTGGAGTGAGTCGAGTGCTTGACCCTCATGGTAAATTTTCTAATGGCACCATGTTTCCAGATCCACGAAATCCATCACAAAGTTCGACCGGAATCTGTAGAATTGCTTCGGCGGGATTACACTGCTAATGGCGGTTGGGAGACATTCTTGTCGTACGAAGATCCAGAGAAAGATATTCTTGTAGGCCTTCTCCGTCTCCGAAAGTGCTCTGACGAAGGCACTTTCCGACCTGAACTCATCAAGAAGGAAGATGACGAAGGTGGATGCAGCATCGTGCGTGAGCTCCATGTGTACGGGACTGCTGTTCCTGTCCATGGACGAGATCCTACCAAATTCCAACATCAGGTATGTGGATCTGTCAACTCATATTTTTAAAAGATGGTGCTAATACATTTCCTCAACAGGGATTTGGCACGTTGCTGATGGAGGAGGCAGAACGGATAGCCAGGGAAGAACACGGGAGCGTCAAGTTGGCAGTCATCTCTGGCGTTGGTACTCGAGATTACTATCGAAAGTTGGGATACGAATTGGACGGGCCTTACATGAGCAAATCGCTTCTATAGATGGTGGCCTAGTGTATTATGATGTAGATTATAGTCGACAATGTATTACTATTTACATTACTATTTACAAATTACAGATGTGGAGATATGTGGTAGCAACGGTTTACTGGTCTCCCATGACCAGGGTATGAAAGTTAGGGAAGACAAGCTCCTCTTCGACGGTTTTTCGTATCACGTCTTGGATGAATCGTTCGACTCTTGTCACATTTTTCAAGACATGTTTATCGGCCTGACCTATCTCGCTCTCGATGAATATAGAGGGTAGTAATCGTTGGCCGATAGGCAGAGGTTTTTGTGGTCGGCCTGGAGGCGAATCGTCGTCCAGATCAGGGGGAGGGATATTCGACGATTCTCGCTTTGGCCGATCTCCTGCCGGTCCATATGGATCCTGATCGTCAAGAATGCAAACGTGCACCCGCCTTCGCTGTCCCTCATAGGCTACCGCCAGTTCTCCGTTAAACACCAATCCCGTCACGGAGAGTTTGATAGGTAAGGACATGAACATCGGCGAAGGGTAGTTGATGAGCAGAGAAGTCGTTATGGTAATCCTAAGATTTGACTGCCAGTTTATGTGGAGGTGGAGTTGGAGATTCGGGTGTGGGTTTTCCTGTTGTTTCTGTTCTTGTTCAGGGGTAAGAAACAGGGCGTTTGCTGGTCGTTGAAGCTGTTCCGCGGAGCCGTAAGGCATGGACGAGCCTGCTCCAGCGTCTCTTCCGACGTCGCCACCAGCTCTTGGAGGGGTCTGATTTAACGACGGAACGGCAGGAAAAGGCGTTGAAGGTGATGGACTACGGAACAATGGTCCACTGGTCGATCGATGCTGGAACATGGGTCCATGCCCCGACCAGATATCCATCCCGACCGGCAACGACGTGAAGGTATCCGTCGGCGAGCTCCTCAAGGGATGGCGCAAATGAGGCGGCAAATGACTATGCGCGATCCCCTCATATTCTCTCGCAGCAGCTCTCCTTGGGACCCACTCAAACCCATCATCGTCATCGTTGTTACCGAGCCCGTTATTCACGTTTAGGCCTTGGGTAACTTTGACGGGGCGTGTAGGGTCTCTCCAAGCATCGTCCTCGTCGTCCTCGAGGAAGTCCCGGTAGATGTCGCGCAGGTCGACGAGTTCGACGTCTGGGGAGGCTGAGCCAAAGTCGAGGGATGTTACTTCGACTGGGCCTATAAATGAGGGCCGCTCTGCATTTGTGAGTTGGCGGTTGAGGACGTCGACGAGGTAGTCAGCGAGGGAGGAGTCCAGTTTGAACCATTCCAGGTCGATGGACATGGTTAAGAGCTAAAGTTCTTGGCATTCAAGCAACGGTCACATGATCACGTACGTACACATCGACGGTCGGCCGGGCGCTTAAATTAAAAATAACAATCAACTGAACTAAAAGTGGTACGGATGTATACAGTAATTACTGGTCCATTGGTGGTCCTACTACATATCTATAGAGTGGTCCTACATATTGGAGCTACAACCTTCATGTTTCTGTCATAGTAATGAACAGTGTCCGTTAATGCCATAAAGAGAGTACCATAAAGATGTCAAGAACGATCGGAACTACATCGACGGTGTCACTTCGAGTGACCCTGAGGGTCCAGTAGATTCCGCAATACACGGACGACAGTTTCGCGGTTGTCAAAGTGTACGCCGTGGAAGCCAACCAACTGCGCTGAAAGCACATTCTCAAGCCTATCGTCCACAAAGATGCTGCTTCGAGGGTCGATACCAGTCTCTTGAATGACATGCTGATAGAACGCAAGGTCGGGTTTGCGCTCGCCAACGGATGCGGATGTGAAGACTTGCTCGAATATTGACCAATCCGCGTCTTTTGCCCGCAGTCGGGTAAAGTCAGGTGCGGAGATGTTGGACATGGCGAAGACGCGTAGGCCGGGATTTGATTCCTTCAAATCTCGGATAAGTTTGAACATCGCGACATCTGGAACGAGCGATTCGCAGGCCTCTTCAAAGGCAAGTGAGATCTCGCTGGAAGGGATGTCGACTTGCTTGCTGATCGCATCGTAACACTCTTCCTCTGAAAGTCTTCCCCGTTCGTAGTCGTACCATGTCGGCGAGGAGAGGATCTTCCTCAATGTCTTGGAAGAAACTCCGGTGTTTGTCTCGCTCGACCAGTTGAAAAGCACGTCACCGAGGTCGAGGACTATGTTAGAGAGTTGGATGGAGCGGCCCATAGTAGCAATGAATGAGAAGAGATGGGGAAGAGCTCTGGGTGCGGGGTGTTTGCTAACAATATTCGGATCGGGATTTGAGGTCCTTATATCCATGCCAAACCTCATCGATCATCTTTCCAGCCATCTATTTCCGGCAGCGAGAATTCAACTGCCATATTCCGATCTAACACTAAAGAAGCTGGTATGCCGTGTATTTATCGTCGGCGCGTCTATAAGAGGATCAACGGTCCATGGAGACATACATACCGGTGTTCTGAGACTGCCTTCAATTAAATGTGCATCATAGTTGGACCACGCATGGTGACAATAGACTGATTTAGTGACATTATAACTCAGATTCGGTAGTTGGGACCGGTTTAAGGGCCCATGCTCTACAATCCTTCCCATAGACGAATAATACATTAGAGGTCCATCTCCGGACTGCGCAGATTGAGAGAAGACGAAGCATAAAATAATAGAAGATATCCTGTACAAAACATTCGTTACATGTGTGTTTCAAGGTATGTGACGGATCCAGGGTCGCCGGAGAGTGCTGTACAGCCGGACAGCGAAAATTGAAATAAAGCCGCGTGAAGGAAAGAATGTCACCCTGCAGTGAGCGTCCGGAGCCGAAAAGAGCCGTGACACGCCGCGTGGCTCCTCCTAGCACTGCTCTCTAAACAAGTATGCGGATTTCTTAATGAGTATACTCAACGTCCCGGTACGCCCTCCTAAACACCGCAAAAGACTGAAGCGGGACCGCAGCTAGCGGGAAAGGTTTGAACTGCCACTCAGTACTGGCCTTCGACAATGACTATTGTCGATCTAACAGCTGCAATTAGATGACCAATGGATGCAAGTGTCCGATCAAATTAGTCAGTTAATTCAATTAAAGATTAAATTAAAGGATCTACTGGAAGAGCAAATAGCCCTCCACGCTCTTGTGGGGGACGGCGGCAAAGCCTACAGCGAAATGGTCGGATGTTGAAACTCGTTCGGTACGCTCTAGCCGGTCGAGCCATAATCCTAGCTGAGTCCGAGGGCCGCCAGGTCATCGCCCTAATCACGAGAACGCGGTGAAGGTAGCTTCTGTAGCATTTGACGGCTAGTTTGACGGTTTATCTGTCCATCTGTCTATTGTCGGTGGATGATCAAAAGTTAGGGAAATGGAGGGAACGGTAGAGGGGCTACCAAAGACTACACCGTGACCAGTCGTTCGTTGGAGAACCTTGAGGAACTTTGGTATAAGGCAGCGCGCCGGCGCTAAGTCAAATGGGAAAGAATGTCGTAAATATTGCCCTGCCCATGGCCTGCAAGTTTCCGTTGACGAGAGATGTATAACGCAAAGCCTGACGCTATTACTCCGATGATTCCGCCAGTTGTAGCTCCGATATTCAAGGATTTCGCCGGACTTGTGTCTGAGGGTTCATTAAAAAAAGTAAATATTAATGAAGAGGAGTTCGTAAGAATGATGTTTGAGGTCGCAGGGGGGATATCACTTTACGCGGAAAGGGAAACACTGACGGCGGGTACTTACGTCTGGGTTGGGGAAGCACCCTCGACACTGGGACCAGAAGGAAGAATGAGACCTCTACCTGCCCTGATGGACGTAGGAGACGGTGGTGGGGGTGACGCAGAATCTGAGCTGGAATCTGATTTCCGCGAGGATCAAGATGATTGAGAACTTCAACGAAGGTGAACATGCCCGGGCCATCGGGAGGTTACCGCGTCCTGAGGCACTCAGGACCACCTTGAAAACGAACCGTTGTCCACATCGCCAAATTACCAGAAATGAGAGGAAGTCCTGTCTATAACATTAGACAATTGAGTGGTGAAGGTATTGATGTCTTGTGATCCGCAAGGAAGCGAGCAATTGTTCGGCTTTGCTGATAGCGACTGCTGATGTGACCTAAGCAGAGCCACCTATCTTGATGTTTCACTACGACTTCCAATCTAAGAGTTGTCAGCCTAACAGCCACAAATCTACGTCTTCATTTGAAAGTTGTTACTCCCCATAACCCAAAATCAGTATTCCATCTGCATTGCCATTGGCACGGTGCGAAGACTGATCATCAGGGGTTCCAGCCTCTATGCTACATCTTTGGTAGATATGGCGCTGTAGCAACATAGAAGTATGTGAAGGGAACATTTTTAAGGGTATGCAGGACTACCTTCAAGATGGAGGAACCAGTAATGCCGAGACAAACGATCAACTAACTTTAAGCGCCGGGCGCTCAATGTCACACCCTGGTCTTACATCACGAATCACAGCGTATAAGCGTCAAAAAATCAGTGACACATCCCATTGACCATGTATTCATTGTCTCCAGCTCGGTTATCCCGCTTCTTTTGGCCATAGTACTACGATAAATCTGAGTCGGGTCTCAACCTTCGGGGGCGGGATGATTTCGCGCTTAGTAATCGCATTCCATTCAGCCAAGCTATGCCAAAGTCACACAACTGTGTCATTACAATAGGCTGGTCTGTGCACAATATGATTCGTGAAAGAGTTATGGCTGGTACAAAATTGGCAATAACCAAGGAAGCCTCAAGGCCAGTCGTACGTCAGGTTCCTCTGTGCTATTAGGATGAAGTCGCTTTCTCCTCAACCAATGGCCTTTCAGCAAGCTGAGATCCTGTCTCTGCATGGTCAATTTGTCCTCGGATGTGCGTGTAGTCCCAAGGCGACCCTTGGAGGACCCAAAGGGCCATCAACTGAGGAGCCAAAACCTTTCAGAGGTCGGTGTCAAGAGATTGAATCTAGAGAGAGCAAGATAAGATGTCTGACCTTCCACGAGATCCATAAAATCCTCAAGCTTCGAGGATCATAAGTGAATGAGCCAGAGGCGTCCAGCTCCGCGATATAGGTGGGATATGTCGAGCACGAAAGAGCAATGCCGAGTAGGGCCGAGGGTAAGACTGCCCACAAGAGCTTGAAGGCAGCCGCGGAGCTGAGATCATGTTAACTGGTGTCGTACAGAAAGAAAAGAGCGAGGAAGACACACCGTGGCGCGGTCAAGTCGCGTTGCAGCAGGGCCGTGCCTGTGGCAATGAGGCTGGCCACGCTGGAGAATAGTAGGGTTATTATGATAACATAGGCCAATCCGAAGAACGATGACCAAGGTCCACGATAGGTTGTTTCATCTGGAGCTAGCCGTGTGTGTCCGTTTTTGAACATGGAGGCCGTGAAGGCAATAGATAGCACTAAGGTGATCGAATATGTCATTAAGCGGCACAACGTTTTAGCACTGGCGCACCTACCCGTTGATGCGACGACAAGCAAAGCTGCAAAGCCAAAAGCTGCGAGACTGGCGATTGTGTTTCTGTTCTTGAAGATGACATAGCAACGGTAAATCTAGGAATTTCGCAGTCAGACGGCTAGGGTCCTGAGTCGAAGATCATGGAACCGTACAATCAACCCATCTGCCAGCAAGAGAGCAACTTGAAACAAGGCTCCAATGGCGATGTCCAAGTTCCAAGGAAGCTCTGACACAGCACGATTTATATATAGGCAGCCTCCTGTTGGCCCATTAGGTGTCAGGCAGACAGGACCCAGTGCAGGCCAGGGCTTCGGATTGAGAAGCTCCTCTGGCGTGGTGAAATCTAGCTCCCCTGCCACAGAGAGCTTGGAAGAGAAGGATACCACGGAAAGAATTGCACTGATGATATAGAAGAGGCCGAGGAACGTGCTAGTGATGGCGAACCATTTCCCTACTTTGGGTATGCTCGAGGAAGGCTTGGCCGGAGCGTGCCTTGACCGAAGAAGGTGAGCGCCGACTTGGTAAAATAAGAAGCCTTGAGCGCCTAGTATAACATGGTTACATCCGTGGTTCCAAGTTAAGAAAGATACTTATAAAGCTGCACTTACAGGAGAAGATCGTGAGAAGGACAATGGATGTGAGATCGTCCTTGATTACGCCGGTTGGGCCTCTTCTCGCCGATCCAACCAAGTCGTACTGGTATTTGGCGAGAGAATGCGACCAAAACCCTGTAATGGCAGACATATTTGAGGCCAGGGAGAGTGCACCACTGGATTGCTCAAGGGAAGCATGCACCGAGTCTTTATAGGATGGATGACATAGTTATACAGACCTGAAACGTGATTGTCGGCGATGGGCGGGCACGCCAATTCCAATCAAGGAGACTCTTGAGGGAAATAGAAGTCGAAACCTCGCCAAGACAAAGCCGCGTTCATAACCAAGTGACAGCCAAGTACAATTGATTGTACTAGACCTTCAAGATGGTCCGAGTCTGCTTGTCATAAGATACTTATTGGGAGGCAAGCTCTACTGCGCAGCATCGTCCTTACATACCGTGTACCCAGAAATTCGGGATGTCATCGATTGTCTGGATACCTGGAATCACTAGTCTCGAACATGATTCAGAAAAGTGATGGGGCGTAAATGGCTGGTAAATGTGTCTTGCTCCATTCCAGTACCAATGTCGAGCATAACTGACCTTCACGTTCAGGGTTAACTGCACATATGTAATTGGCACCCATATCAACCAACTACGGCGGGCCAGAGGGAAACTCGTGGACTGACAAAGCCCCTATCGAAGAATCCCACGTGTCTCGGGATCAAACGCATTGCCTTTCTGGTAAAATGGTATTTGCTCCGACACATCTTCTTGTTGGTTTGTTGCTATCCGTCGCCCAGCGCTGAAGCAGCGCCGGATACAGAGATTCTGCAGTCAAGTCTACGCGCAGAGGTATCCAGAGCTCAACGGGATGCCGCCTCCGACAGCCAACGACCCTTGGCTCGTTGGTCGACGCTTCGGTGTCGTTATAGACGCTGGTTCATCTGGTTCACGACTACAGATCTACAGCTGGAAGGACCCTCGCACGATACAGGCTCGAAAAGACAGCGAACTAGCAAGAACCCTCCCTAAAGTTGAGACGGGTACCAAAAACGAGGAAGATTGGGTCAAAAAGGTCGAACCAGGTCGGTTGTATGTGACTACCTCCCTTGCAGTAGGTTTGAACACCGCACAGGCCTCTCTTCGCTGGCAGAGAACCCAGAAGGTGTCGGAAATTATCTTAGACCTCTGCTGCGCCATGCATTGGATCAAATTCCCCCGTCACTACACCACGAAACACCTGTGTTCCTGCTCGCAACGGCAGGGATGCGATTGTTATCACCCCAAACACAGGGCAGAATATTGGAGGAGACATGTCGGTTCTTTGTCTACCATTCGGACTTCAAGATTGACAACCCAACTGCTGCCGGACCATGCGGTTCGAGCGTACGGATAATCACAGGGGAGGAGGAAGGATTGTTTGGGTGGATCGCTGTCAACTATCTCATGAACGGCTTCACGGGCTCCAGCGACGACCGTACGACCTACGGGTTCCTGGACATGGGAGGAGCCTCCACACAAATAGCCTTTGAACCCAAATCGGAACACCGAAGCAATGCCAAAAACCTCATTGATGTTCGACTACGCTTGATGGGCGGAGAAGAGATTCACCACAAAGTGTTTGTCACCACCTGGCTTGGATACGGCACGAATCAGGCGAGGGAACGTTATGTTGGCAAAGCCATCACTGAATTTGAAGTAAATCGCGACGAGGACGACGATGAAGACGTCGTGGCGGACCCTTGCCTTCCCAAAGACTTGGAACTCACGGAATCTCCCGTCCACACGACCGCCGTGTCTCCACATTCCCAAAAAACTCACAAACTGGTCGGGACAGGATCATTTGAGCAATGTCTTCAGTCGACTGCACCTTTGCTCAACAAGAGCGCACCCTGTCCAGATACTCACTGTCTCATGAATGGGGTTGCCGTTCCGCCAATAGACTTTTCGGTCTCACATTTCATCGGTATCTCAGAATACTGGTACTCTTCTGAGCACATTTTTGGGCTTGGCGGAGCGTACGATTTTGTCCAATACGAGCGAGCTGCATCCGAGTTTTGTTCAAAGGATTGGTCAGAGCTTGTTGCAATGCACGAGGAGTCCAGACGGAAGCAGCGGTTAGGTGGTGATGGGGAAGTCGAAGAGGACGGGAAAATCGTTGGGATTGGGGATTGGGGACCAAAAGTGGAGATTCCTCGCTTGCAGATGCAATGTTTCAAAGCAGCTTGGATCATCAATGTTTTGCATGAAGGTCTAGGTTTGCCGCGTATCGTGGACCCTAGTGGAAATAATACGACAGACGGCGATAAAGTCGAGGAAGAGGCGGCGAAGAAGGGCTTGGGAAGACCTGTGTTCCAGTCAATGGACACCGTGGGCGACCTGGCTATCTCTTGGACTCTTGGGAAAATGGTATTGGAAGCCAGCAAAGAAGTCCCTCCTCTCAACAAACATACGAAACCTCTCGTGGATCCTATTGACGACATTGATGACCTCGAAGAAGCCCCCTTCAAACCCATCCGACCACCCTTTTTATCGATCGCCGGGATTGAAGACCGAATATCTCCACATCTACCAGCCTCCTTGACAAAGGAGCATCTTGGCTTCTCACCCGCTTTACTCCTTCTTTACATCATCTCATTATTCGTTCTCTTCCTAATCTGCTTCCCCTTACGCCGGCGGCTGCGAACTTTCTGCCTCCGCTCCATGCATAGCGCTGCTAAGCGAGACGTGTACGGGGATCTAATGGAAGAAGGGCGACTCGGAGGCAGTTCTCAACCAGCCTCGCCAACTTTGTTCGCCTCGAAAGTACCTTCATCTCTCCGGCGATTCTTTTCCTCGAGTCGAACACCGAACAGACCCTTGACTCTCAAGCCAACTGGAACATCATTCCGCAATTTCAGCTCAGGTGCGAGCTCTCAACGGTCGCTGCCGCCCATAGCTCGAAGCATGTCCACACCACCTAACGGCCTCGCACCCTTGAACATGGCCAGTACGACTCAGTATGCACATGTTTCGGTTTCGCGCTCGCCGTCTCCGGCCCCCGGGTTCATCGATGACAATGACCGGTTTGTTTCTCTTAGCTCGCCGAGGTCAAGAAACGGATCGCAAATAAGCCTTAGCAGTCTTGCCCCGCGGCCAGCAGCACTGTCACGAGTGAATAGTTACCAATACTCTGGCTTAAGCAATGGAAAAGCCGTCTAGTGTTCTTACGCTGCGGATTATTTAACCTGGCTTCTTCCGCGGAGTCGGGGCACCCACCATGGTGCATCTATTCCTTCTGTCAAAGGACAGAATCGAATTATCCGTCTGGTGGGAATCCCGACAGTTGAGAGGTCGTTTGGCTGGTTGCGTTGTCTGCGACTGGAAATCCATCCCGCATGTGCAGAGACTGGTCTGGTGCAACGGCAGCGGCCAGTGAGCGTCTCGGAGACATTCTTTTCCTGCGACAATGTTTTCGACAATCATTGCGAATATAGTGAGACGTCTTCCTTGTTTCCTGGTTAACAACGGTTCGACCCAAGCGACGGGAGTATGGCCATACCACATAGAGCTAACGTTAACTATCTTCATGATTTCAAGTACTTTACGACTGACAAATGCTTGATGTGAGCTGCTAATTTACATGGATAACTATTGAAACAAATAGTGTAGTAGACAGTGCGGGCTTCTGTTGGTCAGCCAAAAGGGCTGTAGCGCACCAATCCAGGTCGAGATTCCTTCATAATATTCTTCTGTGAATTGTAACGGTGGCCACACGATATTCATCCTCAATCGTTATTAACATTGCCGATTCTCGAGTTGAGTATTGGTCGTGAAAGAAGAGAAAGCGAATAGTTCTTTTGCATTACAAAGGATACTTCTTCTCGTCAATGGATTTCTCGTCCTCGAGTTGCGACTCTGCCTCCAGAGAGACGGGATGTGCCAACGACGCTCGTTCAACCTGTTCACGGTCCCAAGGCATCCCTCTGAGGACGCGAAGGGCCATAAGCGGCGGGGCCAATGCCTATGGTCAAAGTAAGTGTCAGCCAAGAACATACAAGGGGAAGAGCGAACCTTGAGAGAAATCCACAAAACCCTCAAACTGCTCGAGTTGGAGTCATTCAACGTGTTGCCCAGCAGTTTCCAGTAGAGCGGGACTGTGATGATGGAGATAATGACGCCAATCAAGGCAGAAGGAAAGATTGGGCCCAGGAGTCTAAGCACTAAAGACCTATTGAAGAATTTTAGCGTCAGTCTCTTTTAAAAATTAGTAAATGGCTTTAGACCTTTGCTTAGCTTGAGCAATGGTGGCACCTGCAGCGATGAGGTTTACCAAGGTGGAGCAGCCAACGATGATGGCTACAACATAATCTATTGGGAAGCGCACTGACCAAGGGCCCCACCCTTTGACGCTGTTGGGAGACATCCATTGGTAACCACCAATGGTCATGAAAACAGCATAGACAATGGAAAATGCTACAAATGTTGACATCAGAATTCACACTCGAAAGTGACTTTGAGAGGGCATCCCCCTACTCACTTGTCGATAGGACAACTACAAGAATTGCCAGGCCATAAGCCATCACTTTCTTCTTGAATACGATGTATGAACGGTAAATCTAAGTTTTTTTCAGGGTTAAACACTGGAAAGGATTAAACATAGATTGACATACCAGCAACACATCGACGAGCACAAGGACAATCTGCAGCAGGGAGCTAACAGTCATATCGATGTCCCAGGCTACCTTTGAAGCCGCGATATTCAAAAAGAACGTGCAATCTTCTTGGCCAGGTACGCGAAGGCACATGCGACCCGTACTCCAGCACCAATGGCTCTGATTGGCAGTTGCTGGATCATTATAGTCGGCCTTTAACCAAGGGCCTGGAACTCCGTACACGATGCCAGGGTCATTGGGTAAAGTAAGATACAGCTTTGCTGCTTCGGACAGCTTCTCGGTGAAGGAGGACGCCGCAAGGACAGCACTGATGAAATAAAAGAGGCCGACGAAGACAGAAGCAATCGCAAATCCCTTTGCTGCTTTCGGTACGCCCGGGGCAATCATGCCAGACTTGCACAGGCTAACAAGAATTCGGTGGCATATAAACCCTTGGACACCTAATATGTGGACAGCTCAGATATCATTCCTATTCGCTGAACAAAAGAGCTAGTGGATGGAAACGAAACTCACAGCAGAACATGGTGAACAAAATAACGGCCGCGAAATCATCCTTAACCAATGAGATCGATAAACGAGTATCCGTTAAGGCCGTTTGATAGTCCGGCAGGGTATGGGACCAAAAGCTGGCGACGGCAGCCATGTTGGCCGCTACAGGTGTGAAGGTGGGGAACTCGCTCACTATCCTTTGAATTCAACAAGTTCTTATGAACAAGTAAAAGCCCCGGAGTCATCCCGGTTCCATGATAATGTGAAGCTGTACTATTCACCTTGCTGCGGAACCCAAACAGATTTCCCAAGAGGCGAATGAACCGTAATACGGGCTGCGCGGTCTTGAAGTTCACCGCCCATTTGTCAGTTCAGCCTCGTTTTCTCCAGGAAGGTTGTGACCCGTGACGGTGATCACCCGTCAAAAAGATAACAATGTTCTCCTATATTAGGGAAAGTTATGAAAGAGAAGTCAACATGAGGGTCAAGCAATTGTATGCTTTTTGCAGCACGGGCATTACTCGCCGCCGTATAATAGGAGTGGGATAACGTACTGAAGGGCCTGAAACATCATCGTCGGCAATGGCGGGCAATCGATTAACGCTGCTGGACCAAGAGATGAACGAAAACATTTGAGCAAGAGAACGACCGAGGGTTAGTCTCTTGACTTGCGAAAGTAATCAAGCGCCATCCCTGGCTTTCGACAACGAGGACTAGGATGCCTGACATATATCAGACCCTACAGTCAGCTGGGAGACAGTTTGACGGGTGGGCGCATCGCCTGCCACGACGCCTTGGGTCTGCTAAACAAGAAAACAAAGGTCACTGTCCAGTGAAAAGAAGCATGTATTAATAATATCTTGCCCCAAGGTGATGTACACAATGAAAAAACGCCTAGATCCAGCGAGACCAACCCTAGTCATAGTGTTCTCTCTCCACTTCAGCAACGTCCAAATCCCCGCGTTTGATTCCGATATCAGCACATGTCCTGGTAGTTTATTCTCTTTCTTGCCCGTCCAGATCGACCATTCGTAACGTTCATATCCCCGCGTTTCCGCCGTTGCAAGCCTTCTTTCCACTTGCGAAGACGTTTGATATCGAACACCCAGTCTGTTTGATCAAGCAGTTCTTGTCCCTTGTCAAAGAGCACTTGCTCTTCTTCTAGAGACAATAGATCCATTGTGGTCCTAAGTCCATTCCAAAAGAGAAGGATTTGACGAACAGCCTCAGGGAGCAGAATGTCTATGCAGAACTAGCATAGCCGTATGAGATCAAAAACATATAGGAGGGGTTTGTCAAGACGTACACTTAGTTTATCACCGGTCGGAAGATCCTCGTAGTCTGCGCTCCCTTTTTGCCGGGATGAAACGGAGGGTTCATTATACTCGATGTCTGTCGATTCCGTGGTCTGAGGAAGGCTATCACCAACCTCGTCAGATATAGTAGATTCCGGTACATCTGCGGCCGTATCATTCTGGTGACGATAAGGGTCACGTCCAAGGAATATCAATGCTGCGGAACTTACCAACATCTCGGTCATGTTGTTCCCATCCTGAAGGAAGGGTGAGCAAACTCACACACAGAGGTTCTGATTACATACCTGGGTAACCGACCTCTCGCTAAGAGGGCTCAAAGATGAGCTGGGAGGTACTTGGGGGGGCGACGAAAGTGGAAGCGTGGCCTCAGTCAAAGAGGGCGACGGATGTCTTGGTGCAACGGTCAAACCGACCATATCACTTCCACTCGCACCGGCATTTCCCACAGACGCCGGCTCCTCACCACAGTCAACATGTTGGTTGACCTCCAATTGGTTTCGAAGACACCAATGGGTGACGTAGGTAGTGAGGTCTTCAACACTCCGTGGATCCATAAGCCCACGACTCGTCGACGCCTTCGTCACTTTGATTCTTGCAGTACCTCCTTTCATGAACTGTCGACGTTTCGCTCTAATGGGGTGATATTCATCCATGAGAATAGCTTGCAATACTTTCTTGGTATACGCAAACTGCTGTCGAATTGGAAGGAGTATAAACTTGTTGGGTGGCGGGACGTTGACACCAGGAGAAGGACTTGGCTCTCGAAGACTGTCCCTTGTCTGTTGCTTATGCTCTTCCTCCTCTTCGTCATTCACATCATCTTCGGCATAGCTGTCAATTTGACCAAGCTATGGAGGAATTAGACGACCCAAGACAAGCGGAGAACTGACGAGGGGACTGACCTTGCAGGTAGCAAATCCATCCTCTTCTTGGGTATAAAAGAATGTTCGACTGATTGTCCCTTGGGTCCCGTCGAAATATTTGACACGGTACAGCCCAGTTTTACCTTTATTCTTCCCCCTTTTTGGAGGCAAGTACTCTTCCAAAATCGCAGGCCAATACTCCGTGAGGGAAGCCTGAGCTGCACGCGCGAGTATATGCTCTCCGGGTATGATTAAATTGCCGTCCGTTGGAGGTGGTCCAGTTTCATCCTCGGAAAAATCGGTGGGGTATTCGTTCTCTGTATCCGATTGATACTTCCGCTTTTTCTTAGACCCAACTTTCCTGGACGTCCTCTCTCTATTGTCCTTCTGTTTCCCCTTCAGATTCGACATGCTCCACGACTTTGTCAGTGGTTGGACATTCAGATGGCCTCCCAGAAAGATGATGGGACTCGGCGGTAGGTGGTCATCATCATATGCAAGCTCTTCGCTTTGAATTTCGAATTGCATATCGTAAATAGCAGATTCCCAAGCGCGCTTGTTTTTATCGTCCATTAGCCTCTGTCGTTTTCGTGGAGAGCCAGAAAGACCAGAGGAAGGCACAAGCGCGCTTTCATAAGACGTAAATCTCTCCTGAGAATTATGTCTCAGTCGCGACAACACGTTTTCCGCCGACGGGTTTGGTACTGCAACCGTTCGAGAGGGAATGCCTAAAAGCTGCACATGTAGCGGCGCTATAGGCGGATCATCTATTACCTAGTCCTTCGTCAGTAGGTAAGGCTGAGGAAGAGCTCATTGACGTACGATAGCCGGCCACCAAAGCCTTTCCTGGCTCACCCCATCCGCATCATCCGTTTGCGGGTCAAAAACAGGCGTAGTGTGTCCATTCCTCCCGTTAAGGAGAACCCACACATACTTCCCCAACGATTCTAGACTCCAAGACCTAGCGGACTTCTTCGCTGGAGCCTTGCGTTTGAGAGAAGACGGACCCGGTGAAACCGGTGAAAAGGACTCTGATCCCAGAGAAGCGAACATCGGGTGCTCTCTGAGGCCCTTCAGGCTGGGTGACTTTTCGTGAGGAGCCGGGGACGATAGTGGTGTCAGCTCTGACTCGTAGCCAATGTCCAGCACCGAATGCGCGTCGTTCTGCGACGTCGACCGGTCGATGGAACCTGTCGCAACAGCCGGTGAGCTGGAACCTGCAGTCGACGACGACGGTACACCCAGAGACGCTTTCCCCCCTTTGTCTTTCGCGGTAGGCTTCCTTGTTCGTGTCCCGAATCCTAGTGTCCTCCCCCGACCTTTCCTCCTTTTCCCACCACTAGGGTCAGTCTCGGATTCGCTTTCAGAACCACTCGAGTCTAGTGTGGCTTTCGTAGTTTCAGTAGCCTTTTTCGCCGAGGCTCGTCGGGGAACAATCCTTTCGCTGAGCGGCGCGTCGTCTGGCATGGCGTTGGGCAAGGGAATGTGATGTCGGTGCAAGGCTCCCCTTACACGATTTCCTGATCCGGACGCGTTCTGTCGCGCGCACGTGGTATTGCTTGGATCTGAAGCGTTTGGTAAATAACGCGCTACCCGGATTGGATCCGAACATGATCCACTCCCTCTTCTCATTGGACTTCAATGCTATTCGCTTAGACCCCGCTCCTACCTATCCAGATTGAAAAGAGTGTCTGCGATATGCACAGACACCGTTCGAGTAAAATTGCAGCCAATTGACCAAGCCTGTAACCCATTATTCAATTACAAGACAAGGATCCAAAAGACTATTCAAGATGACGGTAAGTCTAGCTTCATTACAAGGATCTTCATAAGTCTGAGCAGGAGATGAGCTATAGGACCTTACATTCTGTTATATACACATGTCGAGGAACGAGCTCTTCACAATCGACACCCACGATACTCCAGACTACATCACAGGGGATTTAGAGGGCAACGGTCGGTCCCAATTTAATTCACCTTTTCCACTTGCAATACCAACCAACAACCCACCTCAGAACTCGAAATCCCTGATTACATGATGCCTCCAAACCCCGACGACTCTGAAAGCACCCACGTCTGTACGTGCACTTCCACAGCGCCCAGATGCATAGCCATCTTATCGCCTCCCCTTTTTTATTTAAAACGTATTGAAAAAAAGCGGTCTTACCTTCCCAAGTCCATCCATCATACCCCTACGGAAACCCCACGAGCATGAAACACCCCGTGAACAAAGCACGAACGGGATTTGACCCAGCCTCCCGTGCCCTCTTTGAAGACATGGGTTTCGCAGGTGGAGGCGTGAATGGTCAATTCAGATGGAATGAATTGGCTTTAGACCAACTCCTTCCCATCGACGAAGAGAAAGAAGAAGCAAAGCGAGCTGCTCAAGCCCGAAAGATGGCAAGCGGTGCCAGTGGCCAAGGAGCTCATCCGAATCAACAGCAACCACAGCAACCGCAACAACAACAGCAGCCTGTTCTGGAGGCAGACGTTACTGCTGACGAAAATGACGGAGAAGAAGAAGAGGAAGATGAGGAGGAAGACGAGGAAGATGAAGGTGAAGAAGATGAAGAGGAGGACGGTGAAGAGGAAGACCTGGATGAAGACGAGGACGAGGAACGAGATCTGGATGACGAGATCAGCGATGAAGATTAAAGGAACACTAGCATTTTTCAGTGCATTTACATTGTTATGTTCCGGTTTCGAAATTCCAAAAAGTCATTCATTGATAATATGCACTCTACCTAAATAATGTCCGTGCTAATATGCTGCTGAGATATAGTAAAGTCTCTAGTTACCACCATCGAAACAATGTCAAAGGGTAATATCACAGGGTGAGTCCAAAGTAACAAAGTCCGGAAACGGACATCCAAAGTGATAAGGAGTGGAACCAGCCAGCCCTAGTGGAACTCCTGAACAAGCTAACCCCAGAAGAGGGGCTGTCACCAGTCACAACAGCACCGGGAGCGACATATGGGGTATTATCCAAAGTCGAGGTTTGCACAAAGTCTTGCCGGTACGTCTTCCCGTCTACATCGCCATGCACATCGATTGTCAGTTGCAATCCTGAGCTTTCAAGCTTGCCAGTGTAGAACTTGTAGCCTGCGACAGGAGTCATAGAGTTGTTGAAGGCCATATCGACGGTAACGTTCACTGCGTATGAGAAGCCGAGGACTGAAGAATCGAATCCATCGACATAAACCCGCTGGGGATTCGTATCCTCCCGAACACCAACGACGAGATTATAAGACCGGTAGAACGATTCGCCCTCTCGGTTGGTATAAACTTTGGTATAAGATCCATTCGAGATGACATCCACGGTGCTCAACATAGGGACAAAGATGACTTCGTCCTGGTCGACGACATAGTCATTACCATCATTGTCGTATTTCTTGGCTCGGCTGCCGTCTTTTTCGTCGACTTCGAACCAGAATTTTGAGATGGATTGCGAAGCGTTAAGAGGAACGACGAAATCGTAGCTGTTGAACGAAAATCCAAGGTTCATGGTGACTGGAGAGATATTGGCGTCTTCTGCCAATTTCTTGACGAAAACAGAGGAGCGCGAACTGTCCTCGCAGTCCTTGTTGGGCCCGTAACGGTCGCACCAGTACATTGTGACGACACGATCCTTGCTAACAGTGTCATTGATGGGTTTTGCGAGCTATAACAAACGCCAAGTCAGCACAAAGAGAGACGAGAATCACTTGGGTGCTTACTCGGAACGTTGACTTGAAGACAAGCTTTTCTTTTTCAATGACTAGCTGCGCGTTCTTCACCTTGGCGGGAATCAAAGTGATCTCTTCGGTTAGCGTAACGCCTCTTGGAACGACGTTAAGCATACGTTCCAAGATGTCTCGGCATTCGGTCTGGAAGACGTCAGCTGATGCAATGCTAACCCGAGAGTCAAAATCTGCCTGCTCATTGAACTTCAAAAAGGCTTACCTTCGCATGGTGCTGTTGCCATCACTTTCGAATACACGAAGGTCGGAGACCATGGTAGCATTCGGGGAGGTGACGAGGACGTTCTGTGTTGTACCATCGAGGTATTCGGTTACACTAAACCTTCAATTAGCACTTAAAACTAGAAGAACAGCGAAAAAAACTCACACTTTGTTGTCAAAAGCTGGCGTGGTATCAAAGTCCTCGATGACAAGTTCGTCCGAGTTTGGCTGAGGGGGGACAAGTTCAGGGAAGTCGGCACTTCGAACGCCGCCCATGGTATGCCCACAAGCGACGAGTTTGATCATCTCGCTCTGTGAAAAGCCTTGCTTTCGGAAGCTTTCAGTGAGGGTTTCGATGTCATGCTGAGGTTCGGGCGTGCCTAAGCCACCAGCAGAGAAGGTATCGATGCGGCCACCACGGAAGGGGATGATCGGCCCACCGCAAGTCGCCACGGAGTGAACGGCGCCAGCAGCAATAACATCTGCTCGAGAAAGGTATTTATTAGGGAAATTTTCAAAGTCCCCTAATGTCTGATTGAAACCGCTGCCAAAATTCTGGTTTATCAGGTCAGCCACTAGTAAAAATTAGATGCAGATGAGGCATACTTCGGATCTACCCAGTTCGTAGACGATAGAACCGTCCAATCCACCTGTTCCGTCGTCGCCATTGTGCGTCGCCATGTCATGGAAGGCCTAAGGGGTGTTAATGGGGTTGATCCATGGACTCAGCACGCGTACTTACGAAACGAAGCCATTCTGCTGGAACAGAGGCCAGCGTTCCCACTCGTTTCTTGCAGGGGTGAACCAAGGCCGTCAAACTGGACCCCGCGGTCGTTCTTCCTTCGTAGATTATTGCCTCCAAGGCTTCATATTGCGGTGACGGCCACGTATAAGCGTATCCAAGTGTCGAGAATGTCGAAAGTAGTAGCACGAGGTTTGTTGGTAGGTGCAGCATTATTGTCGGGTTGCCGGTTGCCGTTAGTCGGAAGTCGCGGCGAAACTGAGTCGCAATTAAGGAGCGTATAAGTGAGTCTCGCTAGACCGAATTATAATGTTAAACCAGGAGGATAAAATGAGTATATCAGAGGGCGATATACATCCAGAAAATGGGAGAAGGTGATGGTTAGGGGGAAAAAGATTCTTTGCCGGCACAGCCTGACTGAGGTTTGCTTCGGGAAGGCCATTCCCACGACGGCTTAAACGGCACTTGGCCTTGCCCAGCGCTCTGGGCGTCTCTAGACGGCCAGGTAACTTGGCCTTGACCGCCAGAGCATACATATCTCAGCCTTAAACTCCCGGATATACATGGTCAGTCCTTACCGTTGATACATAGATTCATCTTCACAAAGTTTCGGGATCACAGGACGCAAACATCGAGGCACGCATTCTCTCAGGAGAGTTCTTCAACGGGGCTTCACGATCCTCTTCACCATCACGGTCGCCATCTCCAGATAGTGGGAGTGGCCATGGATGGCACGATGAAGAATACAAACTTGCTATGGAAGAGCGGAGGCAACAACGGGACGAAACCGTTGATTACGATTCCGACGACGCTCGACGCGACGCGATTAGAACCCAGATAGAGTGGGAAAACCAGGCGGAATCAATAGGGATGGGCCCAGGACGGACAGGCGTGAAGGGTGTCATTCGGGATCGGAACGAGGCAGATCAGCTCCAGCGGCAGAAGAAAGCCAAAGAGCTCGACGAGCTAAAACAAAAGATGGAGGCGAGCAGCCTGGGTGGGAAGACGTATCTCGAAGAGGAGAGAGAGAAGGCTGCTCGAGGCGAGAAGGCGGACGAGCTTGTTATGCGGGAGATTGAGAACACCCAACGTCCAAAACAAGACCTCTGGGGGCGCACTCGTGAGGGCAGATTCGGTCACTTACGAGAGGTCGGGTTACGCGGATTCCTAGACGCTGTCGAGAAAGAAGAGCAGGGCATCTGGGTGGTAATCCACCTGTACGATCCAGTAACTATACATCCTCCCAGTTCCCATGCACCCCAGTCTGACCTTGCGACAGTCGTTGGAGCGGTGTTATATACTTGACGAGAACCTCTCGCGCCTTGCGAGAACATATCCTGATACAAAGTTCCTCAGGGCACGAGCAGCCGCCTTAGGCTTTACATCCGCAGGGTCCGCCCTAATAAAACCGAACCCACCAGCTCGAGCTTTCAAGTCGATGCCTACAATCGACGAAGACGACCCTTACGGATCGGACACCGAAGATTCAAAGGAGGAAGACATTCCCGATGATGACGACGTTGATCTCGACATGCTTCCCACCCTCCTTGTCTATCGAAACGGAGAATTAGTGCACAATTGGGTCCGTGTGGACTGGGAAGTGAAAGACTGGGATATCGAGGGATTGCTAGACAAGTACGTGCCCATCGTCCCTCACGCCACGAATCATTCCAAACCGCTATATTTCAGACACCATATTCTCCCGCATCGTGGCGCCCATTATAACCTTGGCTTACCCAGCGATGATGAGGACGAAGATTTCGATCTTCTTTGGAGTGATGAAGATATTTAATTAAGCCGATACTTCCCAGTGTATCAGATATCTCCGTGTATTTCGAGGATCTGAGCGCGAACTTCTTTTTACCTTCTAAAATCCTAAGAACTCTCGTGAAATCCGCTCTTGCCATGAGGGGCGCCTAAACTACTAGTCCAGCAGACAGGTGAAATCTCCAGCTCACGAATTCTCGTCGTCTAGTTGCTTAACCATTATGCATCTTTTCCAGAGGTTCAGCAGCTACCACCAAGCACACGACACATGGCAGAATGGGGAGGTAGAATGTCATAATTGTCGGCACCTGACGATATTCAAAATCGAAATCAAATCCGACTAATCCACTTCTCAACCTGATACACTCAAATAACAATGGTCTGCTGCTCTTCAAACTTCAAAACCCAATCTGTTATCAGCATCTCAGATGCTGAAATCGTCCAAAATGTAACTGAATCTTACGGTGCACATGCCCTGAGAGCTGGCGATGACCAAGCGCGTATGTCACACCCAGATATAACACGCTGACTTCTCGGATTTTGACCCAATTACTAGACGCTGAAGTAGTTGCAGCAGCCTTTGGCTACACTGGTGAGGACTTGAAGGCGATCCCAGCTGAAGCCAACCTGGGATTAAGCTGTGGGAATCCGACTGGAACTGCGAACATCAAAGAGGTATGGTCGATGCTCGATTATAGAGTTGGGTTACTCATTTGAACTCACAAGGGAGAACGTGTGCTCGATCTTGGATCAGGTGGTGGTATTGATATCTTTCTCGCCGCATCCAAAGTCGGACCCACCGGACAAGCAATTGGCTTAGATGGTTCTTCTGTAAGTACAACCCCGTATGCATAATCTTTACTGCAAAGGAAGCTGACATGCCAAAAAATATGGACAATAGGAAATGATCGCATTGGCTCGTCGCAATGCTGCTAAAAAAGGTCTTAAACCTCCTCAGGTGGCCTTCGTCCAAGCAAACCTTGAGAAGGAACTACCTATTGAACCGAATGCTATCGACTGTGTTATATCAAATTGTGTCGTCAACCTCCTTCCGGTTGCCGGCAAGCAACACATCTTTAAAGAGGTTAACCGTATCCTCAAGCCTGGAGGTCGCGTTGTGCTGGACGACGTGGGTGCATCAATGTGGATAGTCCATGGCTCCATCACTGACAGTTGGGGAAGTGACTTACGTATTACTTAGCTTGTAGCCAAGAAGCCTCTACCCCAGGAAATCAGGGATGATCTAAACGCGTATATCAGCTGCATCGCAGGTGCTGTTACGGAAGATGAATATCGCAGCTACCTTGTTGGTGCTGGGTTCCATGGTAAGCACTCCTATTTAACTTAGTAGACGCGCGGTTACTCACTATTCGTAGACTTGCTCTTCGTCGACAAGAAGAGCGACGTGAATGTGTATTGGGAAAGCGAGACCGACGGCGGTTGCTGCTCCAACGGCAACAGCAATCGGCTGCACAAACCTGACCTCGACGTCAACGAATGGATAGGTCAGTCAGGTATCCTCTGCTTAAAGACTCTCGGTCTGACTATCACTTACAGCCTCCTACCAAATCTACGCTATAAAACCCAAGAGAGACGAAGAAGTCCCTATCCGAGAGACGGCATTGAAACGCTGGTGGGACGCTTACCCCGTCGTCGAATCGTCGCCTCCGACTTTAACAAACGACGAAGTTGCTGACCTCGTACTCAAGACACCAGAATCAAGCAAGGACTTTGTCGTGATTGATGTTCGAAGGAACGATCATGCAGTACGCTTCCACCTTTATCCTACTTATCTGGTGAGATAGTTGCTGATTAGGATGGTTGTGGTGATTATGATAGGGCGGTCATGTCAGAGGAAGCGAACAATGGGCTGCCCAGACGTTCTACAACGACCTTCCCGAGTTCTTCGATAAACACAAGGATACGGACAAGGTCATCTTTTACTGCCAGAGCTCGAATGGACGTGGGCCCCGCTGTGCCGGTTGGTGAGTACCTAACTGCATACCATTCATTTAATGCAATCCCTCATTCCCAACGTACTATGTCTCAGGTATCAAGATTATCTCGATAAACAAGGGGAGAAAGGAACTTTTTCAAAAGCATATGTCCTTCAAGGAGGTATTAAGGGGTGGCTTGACAAATTCCAAGACCGAGAAGAGCTTGTCGACCGAGACTAACCTAAATACGCCTAGCACCGTGACTATTATTATACCTCAATAGTGTTATGTGCTTACTGAACGTGGTGCAAAGCACAACCCATTACTTAGTAGTTAGACTACATATGATGATAGGAGGCTAATTCCGGTACATGACGTGATGCTCGGATGATGTCGAGTCTTTCCGTATCTACCTCCGTGACGCCGACGATGATAACACAGGGGGATATGGCCTCGGACAGCGGATAAGATGGGCTCTGCACGTGGAGATGACAGTAATCGGGGAGTCGGACCTACCGACGACGCCCTTTTAGCTTGGGGATATAAAGCTGGTGGTGGCACTCTTGGCTTCCTCCTAGTACACCCCAGAGTCAGCCTCGAGGCAATTCCGGGACTCTTAACCGCCGTTCTCTCTCTCTCTACTCAACCATACACGACACTTGCACCATGTCTGGAACCACGACGGTATTCTACGGAGGTGTTATCAACCCCCAGAGCTTGACTGCCTATGCTGCTCTTCCGAGATGTCTTTTGGCCGTCGGAGCATCCGGGAACATCGAATGGATTGTTGATGACGTTTCGCCACACGAGCTGCAGGGAGTCCTTGCAGAGAAAGGCTCCCTCGACGCGAATGTGGTCGAATTGAAGGAGGGGGAGTTCTTGATGCCGGGGTTCGTGGATACCCATACAGTGAGTAGTAGCCTCCCATAGCAAACGCCCCAGTATATTCTAACCACCTTGAACAACATAGCATGCACCCCAAGTAGCTAACATCGGAACGTGAGTTCTCCCGGATCGAAAAACGAATAACGCGCTTACCATATTGTTGTCGCGGTCTTATAGCGGCCAGCAATACGAACTGCTCGACTGGCTAGCGAACGTCACTTTCCCCATGGAGAGCAGGTTTGCAGATGTCGATTTTGCAAAGCGAATCTACACGCGAGTCGTTCGAGATTTCATTGATGCTGGGGTAACACATTCATCTTGCAGTGTCTTACAAAGAATTACATGGGCTAAATATGCGTCTATAGACAACGACCTGCTGCTACTTCGCGACATTGCATCTCGATTCTAGCAAGGCATTAGCAGATATAGTGCATACCGCCGGCCAACGTGGCTTCATCGGGGTTAGCACCTCCACTCATTCCTTTTCCTCAGAGAAAAACTGCTAACTTGCTGTGTGTCCCACAGAAATGCAACATGAATCACGACTCCCCAGACTACTACGTCGAGCCGTCCCCTGAAGCATCAGTAGAAGCTACTCGCGAAATAATCAGATACATTCGCTCCCTTCCTGCTGCAGGCGTTGCCCACGCAGAACTAGGCACACCTCAGCCCCTCGTCCAACCTATCATCACTCCCAGATTCGCAATATCCTGCACTGCACCTCTTCTTTCATCCTTAGGATCGCTGGCTGAATCAGACCCTACACTGCTCATTCAAACACACATCTCTGAGAACCTTTCAGAGATAGAGTACACGAAGACGCTGTTCCGTGACGCCGAGAGTTACGCTGGCGTGTATGATCAATATGGGCTGTTGAGGGAAGGAACTATTCTGGCGCATGGCGTTCATCTAAGCGATGACGAGGTAGACTTGATTCAGCACAGGAAGGCTGGAATCAGCCATTGCCCCACGAGTAACTTCAATCTTCGAAGTGGGATCGCGCCAGTTGGGAAATACCTGGACAAAGGCGTCAAGGTTGGTCGCACTTCAATGGCACTGTTCCTTAATTTCTAACCCAGGCTCGATAGGTTGGCCTAGGGACAGACGTCTCAGGAGGTTATTCCAACTCTATTCTCACCGAGATTCGACACGCGAGCATGGCGTCGAAGGTCCTACAATTCTCTTCTTCAAGCACTTCGCAAAGCCAGGGATTCGAAAACAAGCAACTGTCAATCGCCACCCTTCTTTATCTCGCTACTCTCGGAGGCGCCTCGCTCTGCCGACTGGATTCACATGTAGGATCTTTCGCTCCCGGAAAGGGATTCGATGCCTTGCTTGTCAGTCCGGGTGAACGGGCGATCGGGCTATGGGGGTCTGGAGAACCGCTGGATAAACCCATCACGGAGAAACACCTCAACGAATGGCTCGAAAGGTTCCTCTTCTGTGGAGACGACAGGAACATTGACCGAGTGTATGTGCAAGGTGTTTGGATTGGTGGTCGGAGCTGGAAAGCCAGCAACTTGAATGCTCATTGAAAGAGCAGAGTGCGCGTGTTCAATCAGCATGCATGAATTAATCTAGATAGTCAATAATGTACTTTCTTACAGCAACCCCCGACCATTCTAATGATATACTCATACTTCTCGAGGCTCGGATTTTGTCTGTTGGCTGCTGATTACTTGGATAGGTTGCTCCGCTGCTTGACCTGGTTTCAATTCTACGTTCCGTAAGAAGTCGTTGTCTACGAGGAAGCGAATCGCCTGGGATAGGTTTGACACCGTCACTCGAATTTCGGGCAGAATGAGCTAACAAAATGGATCAGCGACAGGGAAAATAATACACTCAAAAAGATTGCATACATTACGGAGTAGCGGTTGACGCATATCGAAGGGATTTTGAATGGGCCTCTTGGGCTGCAAAGGTCTTTGGGGCCGAGATTTTGTAGGAACGGTTTCCGTCGGTACGTTCGTGGATGGGGTAGACTTTTCCAGTGCCCTAGAGCTTGGGGGTGGAAGAGATTCAAGAGTCGAGGGTGATGCTTTCGACGTGAAAACTTCTGGTTCATCGTTGCTATCATCATCATCTGAAGAACCTGTTTCGTCGGCGACGGCTGGCGACGGGTTCACCTTCACTGGCGTTTCTTGTTCAGTAACTGGTGGAGGGCGGTGTTTCGGCATCTGATGTCCTCTTTTATTGCCTCTATTATTCTGGTTACCCTTGCCTGGACCAGGACGAGAATTGGGCTCGTCGGTACGTCGCCTTTTGACTGATCGAACGCCCATATCCTCTGCAGTCAACTGTCCACGAGATATAGCCTCCTCCATCTTCCTCTTCTTATCTTCCACGCGATCCGCAGTCGGGAACCTCTTCCTTCGCTCAACAATCCACGCCTCTAATGTTTCTGGAGAATCCAGGAGTATATTGGTTCCCTGGATTGGAATCGGTTTTCTATAACAAAGAATTTTTATTCCACATTTAACGAACAGGGCATGGAATTGAATGTTCGACGGGGACATCTCACCCTTTCAAGCTTGGATCAGCAAGCCATTCTTCTTTCTTTGGCCGTTTCTCCCAGCCAGGGGGGTAGATGAGGTGTCGGTCCATCATATGCAGCTCGACAGCCTTGTGCGAGCCTGTGAACCGACAATCCTTGTACGTGCACCTTTTGTTCCCTGTTTGATACCATGCACCGGTTGGTTGTGAGCCATGACGAGGCCTGGAGTTGTCGTTGGTGTTGGGTCGCGCAGGCACTGGGTGAGAACTGGTGGATGGGTGGCTGGGAAGCTGAGACTGCAAATAGGCCTGTGCGTAATGCGAGGAATAGGCATTCTGCTGGAGATAAGGGTTCGGATAATATGGCTGCTGCTGCTGCTGTGTCCATTGCGGGCGCTGAGGTAGAGAGGAATGGCCAGACGGTTGCATGGTGGTAAGCGCCAAGTTCAGGCGCCACCCCCGTGCTGAGAAATTCTCAGGGGAAAGATAGGGGCCCCTAAAGGCCGCCAAAAGCGTAGCGACCATAGATACATAGCATGTCATTTAATCTACATAGTTGATAATGTACGACAAGGAAATATTTAAATTGTCTCTGGATGGATAGCCTCTGGTCGCTCTTTCAGCGACGGAGACATCTCTTCTGCATGCATTTCGGTCGTAGAATCCTCGCGTTCGAGTTCCAGCGAGTCCCTTGATCTAGAAGCGGCCGTCGGGTGCCTAAAGAAAATTGGGCTCACTGAGCGTTGATGCTCCGGTGTCCCTGACATGGCTGGGATGAGGCGTTTGGATATCAGCTGAGGGCCTAGTGTCTGTGAGTATAGAAGGGTTTAGCCAACTTCACAGAGGGAAGACCGTTTGACATGACAGACCGTTAAGGAAACCCATAGCACACGTAGATTGCGGGGGTTGGTCGAAACAGAGCGTCTTTCCAGCCCATCCAGCGGGATTGCCAAAGCACAGACGATTAATCCAAGCAAAGCGGGAGGTAATGCTGCTTCTATAAAGATGAAAGCTGCAATACTATACGTGGTCTCAGAGGGTGGGTGATAAGATGTTGATGTTAAGCGGCCCGATTCGATGTCGGATAGAACCAGATGGATGACAATGGAGACTGTGACAATCAGGTTGACCAAGACGGAAGACCCGATGGTGAAGACGACCATGTAGGCCAGTGGTACATGCGTCGCCCATGGAGGGGGTCCAGATTGGGACAACGCTTCGGGGAACATGAAACCGGGGTTCAGGTTAAACATGGAGATCGTGTATACGACAGAAAACACTGGCCTCGAGTCAATTGGAAGCAACATGTGATAGAAGCTATACTGTTAAAGACTACAAGTCCAGAACCGTAGGCGATCCACAAGTGCCTAAAAGACACGAAGCAACGACAGAGCTAGAGTGGTGTTCCTGTTAGAGAAGTAGTTTAGATGTAAGGCAACAACTAAGACTTACCAGTATTCCATCGGCGAATACAATAATTAGCTGTAGTAAACTGCCGACGACAGTGTCCAAGATCCAAACCCTCCTTGAAATGGGGTAGGCTCGCCAGAGGGAGCATTCCTCTACATTCGGTAGGGCGCAAGATATGTCCGGTGATCTTAACCTCCACGAGTCATCGCCTGGTAGATATGTATATAGCTTCGCTGCGTTTGAAAGCTTGGACGCGAAAGAAGTTACGAAAAGGATGGCGCTGGCCAGGTACAAGATGAAAAGAACAGCACTAGCGATCGCAAACCGGTTTTGTTTCGCAAACGAGCTGATTCTTCCTCGACACTGTGACTCACGCACACGGTCGCGCAGAGTCAGACAACATAGTGTACCCTGTAAGCCTACGTGATACCATTGAACCCGTGAGTTAAGTTTAGGCGAGGATGTTGCTTTACTCACAGGAAAATACTGTAAATACGACGATAGAGGCAATATCGTCTTTAATAGGCCCAGTAGACGAGGTGGTATCTGTTAATGCATGGCAATAATCCGAAAGTGAATGCGACCAGAATCCAGTGACAGCAGACATGCCACTTCAAATGAGCGCCAGTCCGTATCAGATGCGTGCGGTATAAGACCTGCTTATACTCATGCAGTTGCCTAGCTCGAGGTGAAGAACATGACGGCGGCAGTGCGCAACCCTTGAAGCTTGAAGCATTCCCAGGAACCGGAGGGTATCAGGATCACGAAACAAGTCACAACTTGCTGATGCACTTATACTGCCCGTGTGAATTCTACCAAGCCGTGGGATAGGGCTGGTGACTCAGCTGTCAAAGGACGTGATGGCCATTTAAGCGCCCGCCGTAGCCATCCATTAGAGCGAAATCCGATCGGTCTTGTGCATGAATAGTGTCGACATACCTACGCTTACAAGCGTTCATCATCACTTTCCCGTCTAGCCATCCATTCCTCCATGGTGTATACCGTTCAGCAGTCTCAGATACAACAAGCATACTGCTAGGGCATTTAACATCTGCCTCATCATTTACTTGTCATTTATATACAACTTAATCACTCGAGGTACACGATCTGGAGGAAACACAAAGGAAATCTTTTGTCCGAAGGTGTGGGAAGCTCCCCGCTCCACCAGAATTCAATTGTCGGTGAGAGATTTGCGCTTTACTTCGGCAATAGTCGAAGCTTGAGATTCGGCATCTAGTTGCAGGTTGCTTGCGGAACCTCGCATAATGCGAAGGGACATGAGTTGCGGTGCCAAAGCCTGTCGGGGTTATTGAATAAATTACTTGAATAGGAAGCATTGACAAGGAAAAATATACCGTGCAAGAAAGCCATAAAATTCTCAAGCTACGGGGGTTGGTAGCGAGCGATCGGTCTTCGCGCTTTTGCAATGGGATGGTAATAATTACGACGACAATACCGAGCAAAAGCGGAAGCAAGCCGCCTTCCAGCACCAGCAGCAGGGTAGTTGCAATGCTGTACTTGCCCTTGGCTTCTAGTTGGTCGCTGAATGGTGATAGACTCTGCACCGCCAGATTTCGCCAGAGTATACGGGCAGCTACCCCCACAGTGACAATCAGATTGACAATGAGCGACAACCCGATGCATAAGACAACCATAGATGCCAATGGCAGTTTGAGATTTCCAAAGACCGGCCCGCTCCGTACTAGTGCTTCTGGGCTCTTCCAGCTGGGATTCGATCTGAGCATCTCAGCGGTGTAGACGAAGGGGAGTACTGTAGTGAATGTCAATGGGAGGTACCTTTTCAGTCGACAGTATTCAGAAAACAATAAACACGTAAGGCTTACCTATGGATACGATGTAGACAATGAATCCAAAGCCAAAAACAAGTAGTTTGCGCTTAAACAAGAGGTAAGATCCGTAGAGCTGAAGAAGAACAGCCCAGAGAAATGAATCGCGTGGACGGAGAAACGATTGATAATATATTGCCCACCAGTAATCCGTCAGCTAAGACTATAACCAACTGCAATAAACATCCGGCGGCTATATCCAGTTGCCATATCTTCTGCGAGACTGGATACGCGATCCATAAAGGGCATTCCCCCACGTTGGCTACAGCACAGACAGCACCCGTGAATTTTTCCGTCCAAGAATAGTCATTGGGGAGATACGTGTACAGTTTCGCTGCCTCGGATAGCTTGGATGCGAAAGTGATCACGAAAACGACCGCGCTGACTATGTAAAAGACGACAAGGATACCATTCACAATAGCAAGTCCCTTCTTGGCTGTCGTTGTGGAACTATGCCAATAGTGGAACATCCGCGGGATGATTATCGACACCTGAAGGCCTGTATATGGAAAGGTGTTAATTATGGGCAGTAAGCAAAGATAAAGAAGACATTTACAGCAGAAGAAGGAGAAAATAATGACTGATGCGAGGTCGTCTTTAACAGCCCTAGTTGGTATGCCAGGGGAGGTTAAAGCATGCCAATAGCTGAAGAGCGAATGCGACCAGGTTCCAACGATTGCAGACATATCTACGGCCTGAGGAGATAGCTGCGAACGAACTTATGTGAACAAAGAGCTGCCCTTTTATATTAAGACGGGCTCCCCACCTACCGGTGTTTTGGTGAAACATGAAGTAATTGATCGATTTCCCTCGCCTGTCAGAGATACAGGCCGCGCCAAGGCAGAAGACGCTGTGCCTCGTTGTACCCACACACCGACATGGCGTCAAGCGCGTCCCCTGAACTAATCTGAATTAGCGCCCACTCATCTTGAGCTTCAAACGCGCTCACCAGTTGGCTCAACCCCTTGGCAAAGAAAATAATGCGATATACGTTGCAATCGAGGCATGTCCACTGCCATAGATGTGTTACATAACTGTAGATTGACTTGAGTGGCCACGGAATTTCAGTTCACGGGCTGATCTGACCGTTGTCCATGATAATGGCGTATTTAATGACAAAGCGATAGTATGTCCGGTCTATCGAAGTAAGAACTTAATAGGAGCTACATCTGCAAGTTTTACCTTAGAGCATGGGCCCTACAATAGCTTCTAACGAGCAGACAGCGATAACCATGTCGGATCCGCAACAAAACGAAAGTTGTATACCCATGTCCTCAAAATCGTATTCGGGTATAGGCCTGCCATAGGAATGGGGAACTTCGATTAAGCGGGCTAAATATCCCGGTGGGAGTGATACTCTAGCAACACTTCTATAATCTACTACAATAGCGGAAGAACAAGCCCGAGTCCACGATAAGATCAGCTGACGAGCCATATATATCTTTGTATAGACATCTTCACCTGCTTCCAGAAGGTTAAACAGTGGAGAATAGTGGGCCTCCCTGCTTCTCCTTATCAATCGTCGTGTTCTGCAGGGTTCTCGCTTTCTTGACTGGGCGACGAATATATGCTAGTGAATAAGGCAAGCTTTAGGGTGTCTGATACTAAAAGTCGGGCATATAAGCGCTCTCAGAGTGGTTTCATAAATCTCATGCTGCCAGCGCGTTTTCGACCTCTTTTCCGACAGTTGAGGTTGACTTAGAGGTCGAATCCGAATCGGACAAGTGTTGTTTTTGTATATTTTGCAAAGGCTTCGGACAACCCCTGACTGAGTCAGCCTCTCAAGATGTTAACATTCAACCACGACCACCATCCCGTTCCCTATACATCGCGTTTCCCAAATCCATATTTCAAAGGAGCGCTGGAAATCGGACCCGATAGGCAAACTCTTCTTTTGCTCAGCACTATCAAACTAGTGCAAATTAACAATACGCGAGGGTGAAACGACCTCTTCGTGATCGGACCCGAAAGTTCCACAATGCAGCAACCAGCCAACAATTATGTCAATAGATTACCAGATGAAGTCTTGCAAGATGTCTTTCGAAAGGTCGTCACTGTGGTCAACATCGTTCCCACATATTATAGGCCCGAATCTATGGACCTCACCATTTGCCACGTTTGCAAGCGCTGGAGAGCGCTATGTTTGAGCCTGGCTTCCCTTTGGTCCAATATTGTGATTCATCTAGAGGAGATTGGGGGTGAAGGATGGGGAGAAATTCCGGACAATCGCCACGGCAGGGGTCAGCATGCAGTCCCGTTGCTTTCACGAATGGACATTCTCTGTAGAGATCTCCTTGCGTGTCTTTCACTGTCCAAAGGTCATCCTTTGACCGTTCGCGTCTACTCGTCATTCGAGATTGACAGCGATCTCTTACCCCCCATTTTTCGCATTCTCGGTAACGAAGCTCATCGATGGTCTAGTATCATCCTGAATGGGGAGGCCACGTTGGCAGTGGTCAAGGAAGGGAAGGAGCCTTGGGCAGTACAACCTAGACCAATGCACTTCCTTCAGTACCTTCGCTTTGATGATATTCGACTCTGCGAGCAGACTCTTGATACATTCGCCACCACATCATCCGATCTGTCGGCCTTGACCCACCTCTCGTTGAGCGGGATGAATTTTAATCGAACTCAATCTTCCGGGTACAATGGGGGTAAACGGCCATCAACTCAGTTCCCGTATCGCCAAATCACCCACCTTGCCATCGTCCATAGAGACGATGACTTCTTCGAAATGGAACTCACAACCGCTGGACCCTTCCTCAACCAATTTCAAAGCCTGGAGTATCTTATCATCTGGCCTATCTCCGACAACCTGGGTCCACTTGACGTTGAGACCCCCGAGACGCCTATCACTCTTCCACAGCTTCGAACACTGGTCATAGCTCTGGATATCCACCCCCGACATAGATATAGCGAGAAACTTCTCGGTCCTCTGAAAGCTCCAAACCTAACTTCGCTCAAGATATCTAGCCAAGGACACCGTGCAAGCTTTTACAACAGTCCAGCTACGACCTTCTCCATCCCCCGATTCCTCAACTCGAGTGGTTGCACCCTCACCGAATTGCAATTGACAGGAATAGACGGTCCGACATCCATCGCTATCTTTCGCTCTACACCCCAGCTAAAAATACTCAAATTGGGATCAGGAGAAGGCTTAAAGGAACCGGATACCCTCGATCGATTAGTGTGGAATTGTTGCTGGGATCGTAATCAAGGGTTTGAAGGCCGATCAAGCCTAACCTTGGCCTGCGAGCATGGTGCTGAAAACCTACTCCCACGCTTGACGAAGCTCTACTTGAGGGGATTCTTCAATTGTCAGTCAAGTATCATGAAGATGATTTGCTCTCGATTCTCTCAAGGCGAAGAGGGATCTAAAGGGAACCGTTCCGAGGATCATCTGCCTTCGAACTTGGATTTCGTGGAAATCGTCATCGAGAAGAGACTGCAGTTGAGCTCAGATGGCTATGCAGGTCCTACCTCCGAAGAAAAACCTTGCGCCCTAGATTCAATCTGGAAAGATCTTGGTGTCCATGGAGGGTTCCGTATCATCGAAACGGCGGATAAAACGTTTGAGAACCCAGGCTCTCCGTACTTTCCCCTCTACGGGTGGGAATCTGTGATATGGTAAGACCAATGCATCGAGCAATTTGCTATGGACTACTGTCGAACAATCCCAACGAATCGATGGACTAGCAGTTAACCCTTTTTTCATCCGATCGTGACTTCAGTGAATAGAAACTGTACGTCGTCCGATTGCCTGTATTCGTTTTGCCCTTGTTGTGGAACCTGGAATTTCCTTTGAAACACCATCCCTGATTTCGGTGCTCGATTCTTTCTCTTCCATTTTCGACTGCTGCCTGCTCGATGCCAAATGTCGACCCGGAATTATCCACCTTACGGCAAGAATCTGACGTTCATTTCTTCTCCGTCATGGCAGCCTACAACACTATACATAGATCACCCCTATACATGGATCGTAATCATATTCATTCTTTACTATCTGAATATGCTACGCCGTCATTACTGAGTGCACAGTGTCACGGTACATACTGGTATAAGTCGTGATTGTGGAGAGAGAACCCGATGTATACACTTTCTTTAGCTCCCTGGGTTAAGTGCACATGGGCCAGAACTATGGTACGTAATAGTATTAAAAATACACATAAGTACTTTTGCCACCACACAACCCATCTTCAATGCTTTCGCAAATTAAGCGCCGTAATCTAACACTTCCCGATCAAGACGCAGCGAGTGTTGTGCGGCGGCGGCGTTCTCTTTCAGACTTTTTCAGGCCTAAAGACCTCGAAAGGCCTCTCAATTATGCTTTCTAGTCGGTGCCTCTATAGGTGGTGACGGCCTCCGCTGGTTTACCTAATTAGCATGTACAGGGGCACAGGAACATGGGGAGGAGCCTCGGCGATATTGCGGTGGTTGATGACAGCCGCCACGTCTCACTCCGGTTCCAACTTATTCTTGACTTACACGCAGGGCAGCGGTCATTGCGGTCTCTCGGTGTTATAACGCTGTACGCTCTGTGTGGAGATCAATCTACTTTATATTGACCCATCGTCGAGACCTTTACCTCCAACAATGGGGGGTTCGGAAGGACAGGTGGGACAAGCAAAGAAGCATGCGTACCAGGAGAGAAAGCAATATCAAGGGCAGCGCCCAAGGTGATCAAATTGGACAAAATCACCGACAGGGCGTATTGTGTATGCACCAAGATCGTTCCTGTCAGAAATAAACAGTTTTCTGACTCGGATTCGGAGTGGACATCCTTCCGCAGGCTCCGTCGACAAATAGTGCATACACTGCTCGAGCACTGTATCTAAATCGCAAGCCTTTCGGCGGTTTCCTCTTCCATCACTGTGACTTTCAGAGTCGATTATACTATTCTTGATGGTTATAATTGCCATCCGTGTTTCCCGTAATGATGCTCTCCCATGGAGTACATACCCAAAAGTGGCTCACTTGGACTCTAAAAATGACCACCTTGATATTCTGTTGCAACCTTATCGGTCAAATCTCGTTGGCTTATTCTTGATATGTATTCGAGAAGCAGAGGATGGGCATATGGCTACGCTTCGCAGCATGTCTTGGGCCTACAGGATTACATATATCCACTGCCTTGAAAAATCTTACCCTCAAAGGAGATGTTCTTTTTTTTAGTTTTCTCGGTCGAAGTACAGAGCCTGCCGCTTCGGCATCCCTGTACATGTTGTGGTTTCAAGGGCGCCTACGCCGAGCAGGAACCCAATCACTCTCTCACTCTCAGACTTACAGCACGCAACACTCAACCTCACTCAACCCAAAGCGACCTCAGGGCCATCATACATAGATCATACTTACTTGCACATTACAGCAATAAGCTGGCATCCAATGCCCGCTCGAAACCCCACGACTACATGTTTCTATGCAGTCAGCATGGCAAAGCGCGATGTGTCTCTCGGGGAGATAGTATACAAAGTGTCTGCTCCCACACCACGGCTCGTACTCCTGCCTTCACCCCATGGAGTAGGACATTACGACATTTCAAACAAACGCCCTGATCTCTTTGGCGCCCAGAGTCTAATCTTAGAACCGATAGGTTCGGATGATGTTACATGGAAGTTTGCTTGAGAAAGCGGGATATAACGCTGCCTTTGATGCTGTCTCTACTCTGTGTTTGTTGCTGGTGCTTCTCTGGATCAGGAGAAGCAACGGAGGGCAGCGCTAAATTTTGGATCTGAGGTTACATATTATTATCAGCGAGGGAACACCCTCCACAGCAAAATCATCTCGGTGAATGGTTCGGCGAAGTAACCCAGGTTAAGGTCTTGAAGCTTTGGGGTTTAGTAGGTGATTAAGAGGTACCATACACCATTGTTGTATCATTACCCTTCCCACCCGACCAAATGGTGTCTGGACCCAATCTGGACCGTGGCTTTTGATCTACTTTACCCATATGTTGTGGACCGAAGCCGTAATAAACCCAGTCTGGGTGCAATTCTGCTCAAGCGATGATCGGTGGAAAGGCTTTGCTGTGCTGCTAATGTATGTATGTACATTGCAGCTGCCCTACTTTAATTACTTACTGAAGTTGAAGGCCAGCAAGGGCAACCGACGCGGATCTGAATCTATACGACGTGGGGGCACCAACATGCCGACGCCACGTGTACAACTGGGCCGTAGCCTGTATATAGCTCATATGTGGGCATGTCGTTGATGAGCAACCGTCGTCGGGAGGCATTTCCGACTCGGTTTTTATTGGTGGCGGCAAGGGCTGGCAAGGGAAAGGTAATACATATGTACAAGCCATCTGCCATACTGTGCCTGCTGTTCGTTCCCATTGCATTCCGGCACCGCTCTTGATTGACATAAACTGTGCAACTCGCCTTTGTGTCTTCCATGGAAGGCACTTCAAATACACGCTTCTCTAATATTCTCATTGATGGTGAAACCCGTTATCTCATGCTACTATGTACATACTGCTAGGACACTGCCGTCATACCACTAAATCGGCTAGATAGGTTGATCCCATTGTTGTAAATGTCAGATTCCTCCATTGATGTTAACCCCGAGGTGATGCACTTAGCCCCTGCTGTCACGCAGGCTAATCTTTCGATGATTTCAAGTTCGGGTATGTGGGGATGGGAGTGATTTAATGAGTCGGATGGGGCATGTAAGGATAACTTTACGCGTACATCAAGGATTGGGACCAAAAGAGCCTCATACAAGAACATGAATCTAATCCTTCCAATCATTCAGACCTACTCCGAATTCAAATCTGAAGGGAACTCAGTCTTGATGGTGGTATTCGGTGCATTGGAGGTCCGGGGAAAACCCTTGCGGGAATTCATCTCTAGAATCGTCAATGGGGCAAACTCCTCTGATGTCGCATCAGCAACCGAGGAGTGGGACTTACGGCAGATAGATGGATATGGTATAGTCAATCTAGGAATGAGGCCGTCGTTGGGTCAAGCCGACTATCCCGGATTTCTCGAATCCTCTTCCATCATTTTCTCAATAGCCGAATAATAATCGTTGACCTCTTGGCCCCAGAATGTGAAAGAGGAAAAGTGCGGCTGTTTTTAGCATGAGGGACCCTTAGCCTTGTGACATTTGCTATTGATAAGCCCGAGCTAAGAAAAGCTCTATATAAAGGTTCAGAGGAATCACGCCTATCCGTCCAGAGCCCCCTCTCTCCTCTCTTCTGGGCCGGAAAAATGCTACGCGTTTCTCTGCTCAGGCTCACCTCTGTCTTCTTAATTCTCCGGTGCTTCGTCATCGCTGCTCCCGAGGCAGACAAAGCCAATATCATCACTTGGGAAGGCTCGAGGTACAGCTGCAAATGCTACGATGGCGAGAAATGCTGGCCTTCGTCTCGTCAATGGCAGCAACTAAACGCCACTGTTAATGGAAACCTGCACAAGGTCATCCCCGAGCCCGCAGTCTGCCACAATACCTTCGAAGGGATCCCTGTGTACAACAAAGAGGCTTGCGACGAGATTAGGCGCGATTGGTATGATCAGAAGTGGCAGTAAGTTGGCAGGTCTCCTCGCCTCTTCTTCATTCGTTGAATCAGCGTGATATCATATAGCCCTGGCGGCTCACTGGTTTCAAATCATTGGACCACGTACACGAATACGACCTGCTCGCCTACAACCGACCCCTCTGAGCCATGCACCCTCGGATTCTTCCCCGAATATGTCATCACAGCGAGGAGGAAAGAGCATCTCAAAGCCGGCATCGATTTCGCTCGAAATAACAACCTTCGGCTTGTCATCAGAAATACCGGGCACGATTTCATGGGAAGGTCGACAGGTTATGGTTCTCTAGCTATTAATACCCATAACATGGATGGTAAGTCAAGTCAAGATCGAAACAAGTTCTCAGTTCTCAATTGAGATTTCCAGATATCAAGTTCATCAAGAGGTACACGGGACCAGGGGGATACCGGGGCACAGCGGTCACAGTTAGCGCCGGCGTCCAAGCCTACCAGCTCTTAAACGCCGCTAATCAGCAGAAACCTCCAATCACGATTGTCGCGGGAGAATGTCCTGTAAGTGAATTGCTCTCACGGTATTGGTTCCGTCTCCTCATATATCCATAACTCCTCCAGACCGTCGGGTTTGCTGGTGGCTTTCTTCAAGGCGGTGGACACGGGCCTCTTGGGCCTAAGTACGGCATGGGTAAGTTTTTTTAACTTTTATCGTGTGCCGATCGGACCATACTGAATGTTACACAAACCATTCATCCCCCACTCATCCCCCACTCAGCTGTGGATCAGGTTCTTTCATTTGACGTTGTCACCGCCGATGGAAGATATGTCACAGCAAATCAAGCCAGCAATCCCGACCTGTTCTGGGCGCTGAAGGGTGGCGGACCTGCTACATTCGCTGCTTTGGCGTCCGTTACGGTCAAAACATATCCTGATCTGCCATCAACAGGTCTCTCCTTGTGGATCAACTCCACCCACACCACCGACCAGGATGTGTATTGGAAAGGGTTCAGCCACTTCCACAGCCTGATCAATCATTATGTCGACAACGACCTGTACGTCTACTACGATCTCTTACCCACATCCTTCCGTGCCCGGCCTTTTGTCGGTTTCGGCATGACGCCACAGCAGGTGATGAAGATCCTCGAGCCTCTCTTCGCCAAGTTGAAAGAGGATAATATTCCTCACCAGTACGCCGTCAAACAATTCCCCAATTTCCTCGAGCTCTACTACGAGATGTTCGAGGGCGAGGACGCGGGACTCAGTCTTATCTCTGGCGGGCGCTTCTTGACCCGACAAGATCTCAACGAACGCCAGACAGAAATCGTCGAGGCACAGAAAAACGCGGCTCAGTACGGACTGATTGTGGGTCACATCCTGTCACCCAGCAAAGCCGTTCCTATTTCGGATAGCGCGATTCACCCCGTATGGAGAAATGTGTCCGGGTATGCCTTCACCCTCCATCCCGTCCCCGAAAAAGTGAGCTGGGGAGAGAAGCAAGGCCATCTCAGGTTCATGACTGAGCAAATCAATGGACCCTTGCGCGCGGCGACTCCCAACGGTGGGGCCTATGTTTCCGAGGGTGATCTTCTCGAGCCTGACTGGCAACATGCTTACTGGGGCAGTAACTACCCGAGGCTAAGACAGCTCAAGCGGAAGTGGGATCCGCTCGGCGTCTTCTATGCTCAAACCACCCCGGGTACGGAGGATTGGCAAGTCATCGATTATGGTAGAAAGCTTTGCAGGAAGTTGTGAAAATAGATATCAGGCATGCACGTAGAGTACTTACTTATTGATATATCTTAGTAATTTATACGCTAGTTGCTTCTCAAGTTCTTTTCCGAAAGAGATTCTTCCGAGTGAGAGATAACGCACCCGCTTTAACGGAGCACAGAGGTGCCCCCGCCGACTCGGGACATCGATTTTTCGGAATTCCTCTAATGAAGAAGGGAAAACCATTGGGAATTGCAAAGAATGCTACCGCGGACAAATCGCTACACGCTCAACACACGCGTGGGACAATTTTTATCTAGGCCTCCTGAACATCTCAGCAAATAGAAATGCAACGTTGCCCAAGGGCCAAGGACACGTAGACCAGTAATAACAAGATTCCTATAGAACAGTCGTAGAAAGACCCACCCAAAAAAAAACAATGATGATTCATGATTTTCGAAGAACGCCGACTCCATGACGAAAGGTGCCGTACGAATTAGACAGGGAGCCTAAATGACGAAGGACAGAGAGAGACAAAATGACGAAGAAGACATGACTCAAGAGAATACATTACAAAACTAAGATCAAATCGGAGAATGCGTGTCCACAACTGAAAGCAAGTAACGCCGAGGCCAATGCCCGTATTAAAAATCACCCCTCTTCCTTCTCCGAAGTCTAGAATCCCCATGAATTCCAGAAGGGAGGCGAGAGAGCGAGAACGGAACGGAGCTGCGCCAAATGTATAACGTCAATCACCGAATTGGCATATATACTTGCTAGTCGGAAATCCTAGTCATACATATGCTGATACGGAGATCGTGCGTGTAGATCCCAGTGATGAAATAATCGGACCGAGAGAGAGCGCGTTGGATACATAACTGGGTATCGGGGACTTGGTAATGCTCCCAACACATCCTATTGTCATATGATAGCCTGGGTGGCTTGCAAAGCGATGGGAACCGAAATCGAAGCTAACCCTGACGCGCTTCTGTGGATACTGAGAGAGTTGGCAATGAGGTTCTGTCGCAGCCGAAGACTCTTTAACCATGACCGAAGATCAATGATTTCCCCGATCCGGGGCAATCCCCCCGTCACATCGGGCCGTGCTGATTTTCATCCCTTCACAAAAGATATTCCTGCTCCCCGCCAACACGTCACAGCAACAACGCAGTCTAGAGCATAGCAGGGAAAAGGGACCAGCTATGATGAAACATTTTTCTTGTTCTTGCTCCCTTTGGGTCGGCCTCGGGGTCTCTTCATCTGACTTTCGGGTAGTGAACTATCGTTCGGTGCACTCCTTTTTGCGGTATTGAAAGACGAGGACGAAGCAAAATTCGCACTGGCACTAGGTGCGTGGCTCGAATCGGGGTCGTTACCGTTCAACCTCCGTTCTGTAAGGTATCTAAAGATATAGATCAGAAAGAAACCAAGAGATAAGGAAGCAGGAAGACGAAACGAAAGAAGACAAAAGGAGAAAGGAAGCAATAAGTACGGGCATAATACGTGGTAAATTTAGAAAAGAAAATCGAACGTACTGGGCGGTTCTTTCCTCCAGGGTTTGTTGGAGACTTGGGAGAGGAGGTTGGCCAAGTTCGGAGCGGAGTCTGTCCACATCTGCTTTCGCGATTGCGTATTCGCCTTCGGAGAGCTGTGTTATTTTGGAACGAAGTTCTTCACACCTGGGAAAGTTTACTCAGCCATTTTTCATTAAACGAGGAGGATAGACTAGAATTACTCGCGCTGCATGGTTCCCTCCGCCAAGTCTGCCTGGAAAGCTTGCGTATGAGTAATTCACAACAGCGTCATTGGGCGCGTGGCTTGCCTTATCACGGTCGGCGTTTACCTATTCACATTAATTGGTTAATTCTAATGATGTTGCACTGGGAATGCGTTACATGCCTCTTGCAAACATTTCAACAATCTCGCCCGTTCACTGTCAAGCCTGGCAGGGGTTGTCAGCCAAGGCTAGATTTGACTCAGTCGTAAGACAAACTCCTACTTGTTTTTCTGCTCCTTGACATCTTGGATGGCTTTAGACTTGGCCTCAAGGGTAGCATGAGCCGACAGGATATGCGCGGTATGTAATTGCAACGTCAGTGCGTGTTTCCTGTGGCCATGACCCCAATCAGTCCCGTTCAAAGCGGATAACGAATAAACGATTTATAAAACGCGTAAATCTCGACAAAAATACGCGTTTGGCAGGAAAACACCGGGTTTCGTAACGATGACTTACTTTAGCTCGGCCTGTTTGGCTAGCTGGACCAAGTCCTTTGTCCAGTCTCCAGTGGTGACCAGAGGGCCGTTACTCGATGACCCTGATGCATTACCCGCCGTGCTGGCCGTGGCCGTCGTCACTATCGCCTGTGAGGCCGATCCAGATCCACTGGCCTGCATGACCTGCTGCTGCTGTTGCACAGGCTGCTGTGGGATCCCCTGCTGGACCATCGGTTGCTGATAATGCATTATATGCATCGTTTGCTGCTGGACGGACATCGCAGACTGTGGGTGGACGATGCCGACGCCCGGGGTAGCGATATACGGGTGGGGAGGATTTGATGGGCCTGGATAATGGACATATTGAGGCTGAGGCTGTTGTGGATGCATATGTTGCGACATTCGTCGCTGCGAAGAACAGCAATCCAAGCAAATTCCGCACCCTTGAGCTGTCCGGGGTCCTATTTACAAATACAGCACAGTGCTCGGGGTCCTTCTTTGCTCTTGCTTGTTTGGGAAGGTCGTCGGGGTGGCTGTGCTCGTCCCCTCGTGTTCATCCCGTTCACTCCGACCTCCCTCACCGTTTTATCCACAATGAGCATAACAAGGCCATTCAAAGCTACTGATATGTTCAAGTTCAATAATATGTTTGTTCTATATACAATAGAAGTGGCCCCGTACTGACAGGATTTCAGTAACTTGGACCTTTGGACAGAAACGGTGCTTGCCTTTCTTATCTCCGAATTGACCAGGCGATTTATGTCCAATAGTATGGAATTGGCTTCTACCTGAGCTACCTTTCGAGGTGGCCAGACCTCTGCTTGGTCGAAGAGGCACCGACTGGCCGTATGATGGGCTACGGTGCGTCGCAAGCGCCTCGTGTTCCCAGCGAAGCACTAATATCCAGTTCCTCCCAGTCATCGGCAAGGCAGAGGGCACAAACACAGACTGGCACGGCCATGTAACAGCCATAACCGTCGCAACAGAGTACCGCAGACTAGGGCTTGCACGTAAAATGATGCACCAACTCGAGTCCATATCCGATGAAGTCTACAAGGGATTCTTCGTAGACCTCTACGTCCGTTGCAACAACTCTGTTGCTATCAACATGTACGAAGGTCTCGGGTATAGCGTCTATAGGCGTGTAAAGGAGTATTATGGAAGTTTGCAAATGGGTAAAGGAGGAAGAGACGACGAAGATGCGTTTGGTGAGTCGCATACCCTGGGTCGTACTGCACTCAAATTAATAAAATCCATCTCTAGACATGCGAAAACCTCTATCACGAGATCCGAACAGACGCTCGGTACGTCCCAACGGGAGAGAAATGATCGTCAGTGCACACGACGTCCCATAAACCACATACACCTACAAAATACAGTGTGCAATAGCTGGTTCTAATATCATACTATACAACACCTCTTTTCTTTGAGTTTCTATCCCGCACCCTCAAATGACCAACACTGGCGGATCCTCGGGGGTCACACTCGGCAAAAGTGCAAGCTGCTCGTCATAAAACGCGCTCAACGCCTCCGCATCCTGACAAAAGTCACACAACTTCAACCTCAACTCCTCAGCCCCAACCGCCCATTTAGTAGTCCCTTTATAATTGGTCTTCATCGCGGCACCCATCCTCCCAGGCCCCATCAACCTATTCGTCAAAAACAAAAGCCCTTGCTTCCCATCCAAGACCTGCACAAATGCCACCCCAGACCGATGCACCAACTGCGAATAAATGAACGGCGACCGGCGATAAGAGTATACAGCAGCGTAATTGGACCCGCTATACAGCTCTTGCGCTTCAACATCGATCACAAAGTCGAATTTCTGAAGCAGAGCGTATTCAAAGTAGTATTTGACAGCTCTGGCGCTGTCTGGCGGAATCCTCTTGTCAAGATCGGGAACAACGGGCGGAGGAACAGCGAACTTGATGGGGAAACACGACTGGAAGGCGTTTCGCTCTCGAATATCGCTGATTTGCATGACATACGACTCGACCAGTTTGAGCCCGTAGCGGTCGATAGCACGATTCCACTGCCGAATCTGGTCTTCAATGCACCGAGCTGTAGTCCCGATCCACTGTAGTTCAAAATGGAAAACAGTCCCAGGATTGTGAACAATATCGTAATGCAAAGTCACATATTCTGCCTGGTCGCTTTTCTGTAAAGGCAGCCATTTCAGTAAGCATCGATCACTTCCACGGATCGAGGAAAGAGCATCTCACCTTGAGAGGATCAACATCAACGAAAATATCTCTGCTGAGAAGCAACTTTGGCTTGTTTTTGGGATCGGTTTTAGCAAGAGGGGAGCGCATCTTGGTAGTAAGACCCGAAGGAGGGTTCGAAGGAGGGTTCGTCGTCTTCGGCTCAATCTCGCCCCGCTTGAACCACCCTTTGATATTCGGTGTCATAGGCAACGAATACTCTCCCTTCAGACGATAAAAATAATGCCTAAAGTCCCGTCAGAACCCCGCTCTCTTTGACTTTGCAAGACAACAGACATACCCATCAAGGAACGGATGATATCCTCTACAATGCTCAATCAACCCCTGCTCAAACAACTTGGTACCCCACTCCGCCGCCTGGGCCCTAGACGACACATCCATAAACTCCTTCAACAGCCAGGACACAAAATCAGCTCCAATAAACGAATTTGGATATTGCGCTCGATGCCAATGATAATGCTTAATCAACCCTTCCTCCGCCTTCATCAACCCCGCAATCTGGCTCAGCGTCAAATCAGCAATCTCCCTCTCGCTCTTCATATTCATCTTCCCAAGATTCAGCTGCGCGATCTTTTCGACGAGGGACTCGTCCATGACGGACATGGCTGGCTCAAGCGTCGTTGGAATGAATCGAACTGGACCAGGATTTTTCTCCGTTGGCGGGTGATATCGATGTTTGTTCCACAGTTCAGCGAGCTTTTCGATACCCAAAATGCGAACCTCTTCTTCGTTGAGCTCTTCGCCAGTCGGACCGGTGGTCATCGCTGGCGGTTCGGAGGTTGGGATCACAATGAACCTCGTCCGCCAATAACGAAGCGAGTCGTGAAGGTTGTACTCGTATCCAGCGACCAGCATATCAAGCCTACACTGATTGTCAGTCTTGTTTTGTGGCCAAAGTTGATCAATCATACCGATTCCACTGATAATTCTCGAAACCATGAGACTCAAACGTCGTCGACAGCTCCGTGTACCCGACTGAAACGCAGTTCAACCAACCTTCCATGTCAAAGCAAGAGCAACGAACATACCTCCAAGTTTAGGCCAAATCAAACACTTATACTTGAAAGGAGGATTCGGTCGCATCCTCCTAACATACCTCTTTACCTGAATAACCTCCCCGTTGAACGAGATCCTATGAATCTCATTCGTCATACTCAAAAAGATCGGATCATCCGTCGACTTCAAAATGTCTGATGCTCCAGTCGCCCTCGGCAAAACTGGATCTTCAGACATGAACGAGGTCGTCCTGCGAAGCGGTACCCGATGACTATTATTGCTTTCTTCCTGGTGATGCGTCACTTGGTCCGGTTTCAAGATGAATTGGAACCCTTGAGCCAGCCGCACAGCAGCCATGCCGCGCATGACGACGAGAGCCCACGCAGTTTGTACGTCTTGAGGCGATCCTTTGACAGCGGGAGGTCGAACCATGTACGATTTGAGGTCTTTGGGATCTACCAAGAAATCCCATGAAAAGACGTCGTAGCATGACTCCAGTTCAGCAGTAGATGGAAAGTAATCAACGGTCAAGGGTAGACATGCAGGTGTAACAAGGGCTTTCCACTTTATATCGTGCTTCTTGAGAGGATGGGGAAGGATATGGTGCCATCTTCGAGCCATTGAGGACTGGAGGTACGAGACTATCCGTTGAGGTTGCGATGGATTTGAGGGATTCGAATACGATCCTGGAGAAGACGAAGAAAACGATTGTGTAAGAGTACTAGCACCTGTACTCCTCCGCTTGCTAGCCAGGAAATCGTCCCGAGGTGGGGTGTTGATCGGCGACCGCCGCGCGAATGATCCTCGAGAGGGAGCAGCCAGACCATCCTCCTCATATCGAAGATTCGACCTCGTCAAAGAATTCTTGATCGCAACTGGGTAAGCGTGAGGCGATGGGCCAGCAGTCGCGGCTCGACTAGTTGGCAAAGGCATCCGTATAGGAGCCGAGGGGGTGAGAGGCGTCGAAGCAGGGGTCGAAGCAGCGATAGAAGACGTCGGAGGAGGAACATGTACAGGCGGTGTAGAGGCTGACGACCCGGCAACAATGACTTGCGAAGTCTGGGGTTCACTGATCCCACTACTTTTGAAAGGATTGAATAGCCATGAAGGCGTCAACTTGGATGCAAGACCTTTGGGGGTGCCCGGAGGACGAGCATTCACTAGTTTCGCGGAAGATGTAGACCTCTCCGATCGAGCCGACCGGATTGAGAACTGAGAGGGAGATGTGCTAAGGTGTGCCGTTGCAAGGGCAGCAACGCTGACAGGGGGAAGACCGTCGTCTGGTAGCTCCTTCATAATCCGTCTAGGGCTTTCCTCAATAGTAGTGATTCTCGTTGCTGCAATCGAATTCCGTTGGTGTGAATGGCGCGTTTCTGATCTAGAAAAACCTGAGACGGGGATCATGGGGTTTGGGAGGAAGAGAGACGGTATTGAGGGTTGAGTGGAAAAGGTATCGTTGTCGAACTTGTCAGCTTCTTCTTTCGTCAGTTTTGCTGCTCCTGGGAAAATCAAGGGAGCTACAGATCGCTCAGGAAGGAAAGGCACCTCGATGCTTGCAAGAACATCGTGCTCTAGAAGTCCAAGCATTTGGATTTCGTGCATCTTTGCCCGTGCAATAAATCTATGTCAGGGTTAGTTGAAGGCTGAGAGAGAAGGCATTGCCACACGGACCTGTCCTGGCGGAAAGGTAGATCTTTCTGTTTATCCCAGAAGGTAGTCGACAACCAAAATGGCTCCCACCAAAATGTCTTCTTGCTAGAATCTTCAGCGAAGTCGTCTGCCCAAAGTGGGTCAGTTGCAAAAGGGTCATCTTGGTCTTTCAATGACTGCTCTATTCCTTGGAAGCTAAAGACGGGGCTCTGATGGAGAGGTTGCTTCGTCAAGAGGACCAAGTTGAGAACGACACCCTGGTCAAGCATCCGAGTGGTTGTCAAGCGAAGTAGCTGTTTTGAAACACGGAAGTAGCCCGTCCCAGGGCTTATAAGTATGCTGGTCGCCCCCGTCAACGATAGTGACCTATCGATATAGTGGGTTTCCGTAGGGTTCAGACCCAAATTGAGGGCCTCAAGGACAGGTCCATCGTGAGCGTATGAAATTTGCCCGACCAGTCGGACTTGTGAAGGCAGTCCAACCTTGGAGTCCAAGGGTGCGTGGTAGTGATGAGTGAGGAGGATGTCTCGTTGGAAATCCCAGAAGGAATTCTTCAAGCTGACGAGGGTCGGCTTCCACTCGTAGTTGACTTCGAGGTCTGTGATGACTTTGAAGAAGTCCTTGTACGAATTCCCTCGTTCATCTCGTTGCAAAGGTCCAGCGGCGTACTCCACTTCCGAGTCTTCGTAGTAAACCCGAGAGATTAGGACGATCGTAACTGTATGGTTGGTACCAGCTTCACGCCATTTAGCGAAAAGTGCCGGGAGGAAGGAGTGAACAATCTTTTCATAGTACCGTTCTCCATCCCCGGAAAATTCCCAAAGCTCCTTGCATACTTGAATGAAGATCGTGACTTTGGCAGATAGAGAGCGGTAGATAGCTTTGGTAGAGGGTATCACGATTGCTGAGGAAACCTAGCAATGGAATTAGAAGAGCTATGAAAAGAAGTATAGCCCTTACCTGTTCTCCATTGACGTATATTCCCTGAATCTTTGCGGCTATTGAGCCAATGAATGTGATCTCTTGGTTGGAAAAGATGCATTGGCCAATTAGATGTTCTCCCAGCCTCCACATATCGTTTCTGCCAAGATACTGATCCTGGAAGACAAACTCTACGTGGTCGGCGACATGCGCCTTCCTCTCAACCTAGAGAGCGTCAGCATGGAGAGAGATTTGACTACTCCAATGCGTACCTTGGTGAGGATCACTTCAGCATTGTTTCTTATGTCGAACGCGTCTGCCGTTGGTTTCGGTATCGATATCTAACGAACAGACTTCAAACATAGTCAATTTGAACCGGAAGCACACTAACTTGGAGCTGATACCGAGCAACACCTTCGTCCCTAGGAACCTGGAACAGGAAACCTGGAGCTGAGGGCTCAGAGCTTCCGATAGTGACGCGTAAAAGATCGCCTTCCACAACACCAGGCCAGTAGTAATGGTTGAAGATGATATTAGGCGAGTCCTTCACTTCATGAACCCAAGCATTGAGAGTTCTTGCATCGCCAACCTTGAGGGGTGCCGGTGGGGGCGCTTGCGGCGGTAGTGCCCTGATTATTGACTGCGATGTATTCGAACGACGACGACCAAATGCAGAGTGTTGAGATTCGCCTCTAGAGGTCGTCATGAGATTGAAATTCGACCAGACGCTTTAGAGACCATCGACGTTCGTGGCCAAAGCTCCCGTCGTGGTTGCCGGTTTGAAGCCCGGCGGATAGCGCTGTTGGCAGTGTTTGTCGCCGTGGCCAGTCCCTTGCGATTCTGTGCCTTCAACGTCAACCACAACGGTGAGCACAAACCCCTCTTCCGGTCGTCTCTGGATTCTAGTTTCCCTAATATCTCTAAAGAAATTTGCAAATTGCCATCTCACGACCAGACCCCTGACTAGCCATACACTGTGACCACTTATCAAGCTGTATCTGACTTGCACGCCCTGCGCCCCGAGTCCAAGCTGGAACCTTGAACCATGCATAGACTGTGCAAACTTTCGTAGTCCAGGGCTTCTAATCTTCGAAGGCTGTCTGGTTTACTCAAACAGCCTCTGGGCTCTAAATCTCTCGGCGGCATCGTTCGTCTAATGGCTCAAGAAGACTTCGCTCATGGTTCCGACTCGAGGGCGTCCTTCACGGCATTGGCATGATAATAGTGCATTGTCTAATTGGACTTTGACCCAATCTTGATATTCCTTGAGCTAAAAACTGGAACTACAATGAATTGCCTCTGTGGCAAGATCGCAGGCGAAACTCGCAGTTCCCATGATCAAGCCCCTCTCGTTAAGCTTCAAGTCTAGTCACCGGCTCCAGCACTAGCGTCTCCACCATCTCAGCAGCCTTTTCCCGTTCCATGCCAAACCTCAGTCCCTTCAGCACACGCCCCGCCGCACTTTTGACCATGAGGTGATGTATCTCGCTTTACCGGGCTCCTCTTTCGGCATAGGCGCCCACACATTTTCCGTTTGCGGTTATTCAAGGTCCTCATGTCTCGCCACACCCCCTTTTAACCCTTGCGAAAGCATTTCTTTCTGAATCATGGCAAAATATCATCCCATTTATCAATTCACGATATGATCATTCGATGAACGTTCCTAGGTTTCCTGGCCTCGTGTGATGGCAAGCCTCCATTTAGCGCCCCTTTGGTAAAGACGGTGCAACATGAGTGAGTATTCATTGTGCTTCTCCAAACCACTCAAAGAAACGAACCGACCTGAAATCGGCAGGCTTGCATACTCAGATCCTGAGAAGGGGCCCTTGCCACCCCGATCTGAGGTGTCTTACGCCATTTTGTCCCAGATTCAGGCCCTCTGTAACATCCAGTTCTGGGTGAAAACATTTATATTTCTGGGTCCGTTACTTCTGAATCTCACTCCTCGTCTACCGAGTTGTAGCTGAATCTGCCAATGGCACCACAGCATTGGCCTCAGCAATTTCGGATGTTCGGGCCCTAATGGTGGTGGGTGGCGCGAAGCAGGTCCCAAGCGTTATTCAAGTTCGTCTTCGGTTCTAAGAATATCATCGGCCTTTGATCGTAACATGAAACGTATGTCTTGACAGATAAAGGTCTTTGGCAATCACAAGTCATGCCATTGAAGTTTGATAGTCGCGGATTGCGTCAATTTACGGGATCTACACACCAACGATTTCCTAACAAAGGAGATTTTAATTTCCGCCGAACATTGTCGACAGAATAAACGACATGAACCGGTTGTATCCGTACCGGCAGTTATCAAAAATTTGCCGGAAAAATAGTAAGGCTCAGGGTCGCTTTGTCTCCAACGAACTCTTCCAACCCTGGCTCCAACGACATGCTGATACCACGAGCCCTTTATATCTTTGAAAGAGATGCCTGTGTTAAGGGTTTTTTTATCTAATCAGGGAACATAGGAGCGGCTCCTTGGCTTTCGGCATCGCGCTCGAAAGTCGAGCACTCCAGGCAGACCGCAGCAGGGGAACCGGGAATTTCGGGCAGACGGCTGTTGCGTTGCAGCTTCTCTTCCTTCCGGCCTTCCGGAACCTTTGGGTGAAGGACAACTGGACGCCTATCTTCAAGGACAGCTGTCTTGTCAACAATTACGCCCCCAAAACGTTGCCAACGCGCTCCATCCCTGGCCAGTGACCATTTACTACTTGGCTTCTTTATTCGGCAGGCTCGCTTCTATCCGACGCTGGCTCCTCAGACGCGGCGAGACGTGCATTCAGCACTCACTTCTTCCGAATAGGAAATTTTGACCACAATTAGCAAAAGGTGTGGACGGAGATGAAGATTTACACGACCCTCCCCGAGACGGCCCCAGCTTAGCGTTTCAATCGTTCTTTTAATGAATGATGCAATGCACATTCACGGGTGCCTGCGCTGACTCGGCAATGCCCAGTTATCTGTTGACGCCAGAATAAAGTGGTCGGCATTCACTACATCAAGCTGGATGGCCACACGTTGGACTTGAACCACCTGGATTTCCTATCTCAACGGGTTGGCTTTCGATTCCAGACGCTTTGAGCTGGCTCGCTTCCTGAATTCGATAATCTGGCACCCCCCCTCTGCTGTTCCAATCTGTAAACCATACTTTGCCACAGATCATTGAAATATTTGGCCAAGTTTCGACTTGACTTGATAGCGAAGGGACGACAGCCTCCCGTTGCTGCCTCCATGAGCTGATCAGTCACTTTGTGGCGCTTGCTTCTAATCGCATTAACCTGGGCGTGGATAACCTGGGCGAACTCCCTCTGGCGAAACGTTGAAGCAGAACTGAACCAGTCATATCCGGTTGCTCCCTGGTTGACCTATGCCGCCTCACCTCTCTGCCCCGAGCTCCTCAGGGGTAAATCAGCCATTCAGTTACTGAGTTGCTACCCGATGCAAAGATTTACTAGCTGGACCCTGTTCTCCACAGTAGGCGCAACCACTTCAATGAATTCATCAAATGTGAAACAACATCTTGGGACTCCGACATGGCACAACACATTCATGTGTCCTTCAGAAGAATACGGCAAAAATACAGCCAAGGTACTAGCCAGGTACCCTCGTTTTCTTCGTCTGGATTTCATTCGTCGATGAGGTCGCGGAACATCACCATGTTTCTGCTTCTAGATCAAATACGAAGGATGTACGCGTGCTTTCGTACTACGATGCTCGACTATGGATACCTATGTAGAAACACCTCGACACGACCCAGTTCGCAAGTCAATGGAACGCATCTCCTTCCGGCTTTCCACCCACACCGATATGCCTTTGCATGTCCACGCAGCGAACACGTAGCCCCGGGAGCCGCTAGATGTGAAGTTCTTGAGGTATCACCTGCATATTATTCTCCGGGATAGACGCTCATCCTTCTGTCTCAAGTGAAACCGAAGGTCTTTAATCGGAAACTCTTTCGAACTGGAACCTTTTGTGTCGGGGGTATGTCGCTGAATCCCATATTCAAGTGAATATATAGGAAACGGAAGACCTACCGGCTGCTTCTCCACGATATCCGAACATCCTGACTGTTAATTAAGTGGGGGGAGGGCTTTCTAGTCGTCACCTCATTCTCCGAGGTTCGTCACTATAATTTTAACCTGGCCATTCGGATGCTTTACCGGAGTAACCTCGCAGGTGGGATCAAGAGCTTATTTTGCCCAGTAGATAGTGGCGCCTGTATTGCTTGATTGCTCTACGATAAGTATGTCGAAAGCGCAAGATTGGACTCCGATATCAATACCAGCATTAGGGTCTCGATAGATTGTCATCCCGGCGATAGCCTTCTCGATCGTGGGGTATATTCTCTGTCCTCCGAGGATCACCTCTATGTCTGATCTGGACGAGAGTCAATAGTGCTGTGGAATGAGGATGCAGAAATGTCGGTGAAACCGAGTTCGCACCAGTTAGGCAACTTGTACCCCGGTGTAGAAGTCAACTGGTAAGTGCTAGTTCACGATCCTACCTTGCAGAGAAGTATAAGGCTCTCTGGCCATTCACTCGGGCAAATGTAAGCACAGTATCCGTATGTATCCAGAATGACCATGTGTCGTCATTCGTAGAATGGCTTAACCCACCGGATAATCGCAATCGATTCTCTAATGGCCGGAGCTTGCACTTGCCATTCAAAGTCTCTGCTCGATCGCTGCCTTTGAGTGCTATTCTGCTATAGGTAGCGATATGAACCAGTTTGTCTTTCTATTCTAATGCCTAGCTATCGATGGGACCTTCGAAGACTTATTAGGCTTTCGTATGCGGGGTAAGTAAACGGGAAAGACATATTGGCACCGTTGTAACTTGTATTACTATGGATTACTGTTGATTGAGGAAGCGGTAAACTTATGCCTCGGCACATCCATGTGGGAAAGGGTCATGTACGGTTGCCCACTAGGGTCAGGTTCAAATTTGGCAGGCGGTGGTGATACTTCGTGATGGCCGAGTGCTGGGGTCCTTCTCGGCAGGTAACAAGTGGTAAGTCTCTGTACCA
>FTPT01000101.1:0-92947 GCA_900156845.1 Coprinopsis strossmayeri
TTTTGAGAAAAATATTAAGAAATTATTGAAAAAATATATAAATAATTGCCATATAAGGCAAATATTTGTGTATTTTTAACATATTTTCACTATTTTCCAAACAAAATTATAGTTCCTCACACCCAGTGGGATGGAGTAAGCCTTGTTTCCTCTTTGTTATTCCCAATCTTTTTCTTACATCTGCACACGGGAATCTAGATGCACCACCTCTGTACAATACTCAGTACATGCTTTGGTGAATCGTTGACACCTACCTTTCCAAAACCTGCTTATAGATTTCAACTAAAGTCCAGAAACCGTTGAATCTCTTTTCATCATGTCCCGACTCGCAGGAGACAATCGATACCGAGATTATACATGGAAGATCCTCCAAGCTATCGAGAAGCACGCACGGGTGGATAGTGGAGGCTATGTGATGATTTTAGACATGAACAATGGAGAGCCAAACAGAGGACAAGATGCAGACGTTTTTCTTGGTGTAGAGGTTTCATTTGTTAGAAGCACACCACCCGCGTTGCCTGTGGTTAACCGTCAGGCGCTCTGGCTAGATTATAGCCTAATTTAGCTAACGACGGAGGGGAACTAGAGGAAAGGAGAGTAGAGGATACTCACATAATTCTCAGTGGCGTAGCCAACGTGCGTCATCGTCTTGACCACCTTCTGTCATGCGCCGCGGCCAACGGAAGGCTGTCCAAATTGTTGAACATGCTGGATTTATTGAATGTGAGGGCACGACTGGTGAACGTTAGGACTCCATTAGGCCCAGTGACAAGAATGCCTAGAAGAGGACCAAGAAACCGTATGACACCCCCGTCTCCTGAGTGTCCATAGGATACGATTTCCGTTTTGTTCAGTAAAGGTAACATCGAAGTAATCCAGGATCAGCCAGATTTGATGTGGGGAATGGCGTTTATTCCATGACTTACAGCATTTCGTCCTGCTCCAAGGATGTCACTTATCTGGTTTTATCCGATGCAAGTTGGGCCATATCCAGCAGTAACTGGGTATTCCTGTTGCCAGCAAGCAGAAGTCATGAGAGATACGACCTAGCTTGGATTAGGCTATTAATCTTTTAAGCGTTATTCAACTAATGGATCCTCTGCACGCCTTGACTTATAATTGTGTGTCCCGATCTGAACTCCATCGTGAACCCGAGGCGACAAACCCGAGAGACCAGAAAGGAATGTTGAAATAGATTCAAGTTCACCGTCCAGAAAACGTTGATACAAATTTGTCTTGGGAGAAGACTCAAATGAAATGGTTTATTTGAAGTTGCAAAAGCATCTGGATAAGAATAGGCGGCGAAGGAGGACCGGGCGCTTATTTGGACACTCGGAATAGAACGAGAGCACTGTGTGCCGAGATCCCTGAATTGGATACTGTCTTCTCCATAGCTCAACATTGGGGTGGATCGCGGTGCAGGTTACAACGAGGTTCAACTCGTGTCTGTATAGAAGAGGTGCCAGGACCTCCTGGACCCAGCACGGTGGGTTCTGTAATTGACAACTGAGTTGACGGATGTATGGAAGCTACTCATACAGTCCGCCATGAGGCAGTAGCCGCCCGGCTTCTTACTCATGTTTCCAACTTCCAACCTCTAATGAATCACCAACCAGTCAAAATCCTGTCAGACATTAAGTGCCCAATTTTTAATTCGTTCTTTCCGGTTAGTTTGGAATGGCTGAAACTAATAACCCCCTTGATTTTGATCTGACTCGCAATATATCCCGATTTTCGTTCTACGCCAAGTTCCGGGCGATGTGGGATATCGATCAACCAGAGCTGAAGCTGAAGGGCTGACAATCCGAGCCGTTCAGGGTACATGTTGACTCTGGTAGCATTGATGAAAGAACTGACATTGTGCCTAGGATAGATTGGACCCGATTGTCAAATTGCTAACGTACTCTATCGATGATAAATACTTGCAGGCTATTTATCCCCACAAGTTACGTCGGGCACGTTGTGAGCCATTGTCTTGGTACCCATTTCCTGGTATGTTGAACGACCCTGCCTCTCGGTCATCCGGTGCAAGTACTTTGGCAGGCTTCTATACTCGGCCTGCATCACTCGGATTTCGGCTTTTTCCCAATCGTGACATCTTTATATCATCCAGATGCCCATGCAAATACCTCACTTCAAAGCATGCCGCTGCGACGGGATGTGTTAGCTTACGCTGCATCGAATTCGCTCAATGAGGCTGAATTGTTCGGCTCCGTGGCTGATGGATAGCTTCAATTTGCACGATGGTGTTCGTGAGGCATATTCATGCTTCCTTCGTCTACACTCATCTACAAGACTTCTGACGGGCCTTAAGGTTAACAGTGATGAGCTCCTTCAGGTGCTCCCAACTGATTTGGGATCCCTGTTTGTCGCCTTCCCCGCCCGCGGGGCCAGAATACACCCTAAAACTCCTAAGTTTATTTGAAGCTTTGTTACCGTCAATTACCGTCAATGGTTGTGGGCTAGGGCTGGGAGCCCATCATAGCTCCACGGGCGCTAATGTGTTCGGGCTTGGCGGTCTCAAGCGCTCGTGGCTGTCTTATTGCCAAGAGCTACAGGCACATGTGCGTGATTTTCTTCCCTTCACAGTCTGGCAGACAATGTGCACCTAGTGAATCCCCTGTACCTTTACAAGTAATCACAATTAGATCGCTGCCAATTATCCTTGAGATCTTGAGGTAGTGGCACAATGGAACGGAACGGAACCAGAGAGGCGGAGCAGTATTGCATCTCAATTTCAGACTCGGAATAAATGACCTTTGAGTCTTGACGTTACTGAACGGGTAATAATGAGAAGCATGAGTACTATAGTACGGCATAATCAATGTACTAGCAGGCTGTATGGAACGGAACATGAGGATGAACGGCGCTTATAGTGTCACGAGATAAAGAAGTTGTTAATTATAAGGAATATGCATACACCACGATCTGGATATATGTAGCTATACTCTCAGACCTTAGATTTCACTCCAAGTTCCAACCCGAGGACAGGTCAGTTACTTATGAACAAGGAAAGGTCTCTTAGGTTCGTCTACGTTTCGGAGTATAGACAGGGTAGTTGACTACGGGAGCTGCTGGTTGCGACGCATTATCTGCAGGTTTGTAAGGGGGAGGGGCATCAGAGGACGAAACATTTGAGATGGCTTCATGATCGGTGCGCTCGACTGTGATTGTCTCCACAGAGTTTGATCCGGCATCGCAAGCTCTCTCCCCAACATCAGTCGGGGAGGGCTCAACTGCTCCTCCGCTGGTAGCGGTCGACCGAGACCCGATAGATTGCAGAACCGAAAGGACACCTGTCGTAGTTCCTCCATAGTAGATACCCTGAATAACCGAAGCTAATGTTCCTGTAGAGCAAGTCTAAGCGATAGAGCCAGCAAAGGAACTGAATTGACTCGCTTGCCGCAACACCCCCAGCGGTGAACCCGATTGCTTTAAGCGTCAGGATCCCAAGTGTCGGGATTAATACCATGGATCCACCAATGACCAAGCCTGCACTTGCCGAGGCGACGATGTACGGGTGGTCTTGACGGAACTGCGCAATCGAATCCTTCGCTTTATCCAGCGGCTTCGACCTGGCTTCCTCCACAACTGGGCGCTGTCAGCGAAATCATCCTATCTGAAGGGCGATAAGGGGCGAAACCGAAACGTACTTCGTTCAGCTTCCACTAAAATGCTCAAAAAGTTAATCTGATACGGTATAGAGCTAGAATAGCACTCACCAACAACTCTCCGGATGTCGTCTTTGAAATCCGCCCACTTCCAGTGCTTCTCTCCCGACTGTTCAAGGAACTTTGCCTTTCGCTCCTCCATGACAGGTTGCAAATCACCTGAGATAAACAAAATGGCTGCGTCGGACCATTGGCTCTCTACCACAAAGTTTGCTTCGCATGCTTCTTCAACGATGATAAACCATTCGGATAGGTCTTTCGAAGAGCCCTTGAACCATGGGAAGCGACTGGACCTGGCTGCCCAGCCGTCAAGCCTTTCTTTGAGTACTTCGTCGGGAATGACGACGGGGGCCTTGGGAATGATCATACTGGAGATTGTCGTGGAGGTGAAGAGGGGGCAACAAAGCGGGGGAACTTACAGTTCGCATCAGTGGGTAAGTTACTGAATCGCTCCCATGAGCGTCTAGCGGTCCGGCGGCCCCGGACCCCTGAAAGAAACTCATCGATCAAGTCAGCCAGACTCGCGAAAATGCAAGACGAAACTGGATGATATAGATACGAACTAAATGCCCATCTTATACTACTGCAAGGTAGGATTGTAAAACGGCTGCAAAAGAGAGGTCAAAGCTGGGATCTATCTACCCTTACATCTAACGTTCCGCCGACAGAGAGATTGGGACGAAATATCAAAGCTTTGGTGGTGAAGGGCGAAGCTCCTATTTTTCATGCTATCGGCGACACCTTTATTCCATCGTTGGTACAAAGCAAGATCAAAAGGATCGACAATCCCTTTGCGAGGGGCGCAGGTGGAGTGCCGAGATCTGCTTCCTTAAAAGACCAAGTGAGGGAACCAGAGAGAATGGGCCCGAAGTGACAAATATAGACAGGCACGCCGATGTGGTTATTGTCGAAGATTCAAGGAAACAGGGTTGATGATATGCGCTTGGTATCGCAGCGTAAAGGATTCGTAAATTAATTTGGCTGGGTCACCGTAACCAGGACCTCCGACGTCCATACATTGATATTTTCTTGGAGGTTGTTAATTATCTTGTACATAACCATGATCACTGTGCCATTCGAGATTTTGGCTAATTACCAAGCTGGAGGCACTACTAGAAATAAGTTAGGAGACATTGTTCATGGGTGGACATAGTCGTAAATACATTAGGGGACGCGGTATTGGTTCGGAAGAAAGGGAAAAAACTACATGATGATCGATGGAACTGGGTAATCATGCCAGCAGAATGTAATCAGTTGCAAGAAGATGAGTCGAGACCACGAGTCTACTGGCTGGCTCCGCTGTTCATCAAGCTGTATATTTCAGCAATGACTCCACCCGACGGCATAATGTCATTTGAACGTCCTACAGCACTGTTTATAGCCTAAAAGTTCATTAGCAAGGGCCCGTGAAAGCAGCGTAAACACTTGTCACTTACAAGAGTGCGGCTAAAGTCAATGGTCCGGTCCATTTCATCACCGTCTTCATCACTCTCCGACACTGCTCCTGCATACAGTAAAGGAGCTACGTTAGTGGGATTGAACAGTCGCGGGACGTCCGGCTTCGTTATAATAATTGCAAAAAGGATGATGACCAAGGACGCCAAGTTCAGGATAGTCATCGGCATCAAAAAACCAATGTGTTCGAGCTTCGCGGTCCAACCAAACACTGTATAGTTGACCTGTCCATGGACCGGGCGATTGCAGCTGTCGGGCCAGTCATGGCTAGAGTAGAGCAGTCTAGAGTAGGAGGCCTGGTGTCGCAGTACAGTTAGGGCCTCTGTGAATGTGCTGAGGAACGAACTAACCTCATAGTCCAGAATGCCCTGAAACATAGCACCCCACAGTGGAAGATAGCGATCATTCATAGGCCCACGGGGTGGCAATTCAAACGACTTCACCCCGAACGTAATGACTGATTCAGCAACGAGGTGCGCCTGGCCGTTTTGCAGGTCACGCATAACACCAGCCAGACTGACCAACAATTGCTCGATGAGCCCCGTGTAAACATTTGACTGCATTGAAGTGCTGTTTTCAGACCTGAAAACCCTCGGTAGTGATTGGTACGTGACTGGGTAGATTGCCGGTTGTATGGGAGAGACATTGCAGGTAAGGTTGCCAATTGTATCCGCATAATTTGCCCGTCCTCTGATGTAGATAGAGTAGGACGGAAGTCCGGATTCTGCCGGAGGGGCTTTACAAGCCCAATAGCCGAGCGAATTGTTCACGTTCGAAATTTCGTACCCCAAAACGTTGCGGTCAGGCAAGAACTCCATGCCTTCTGGGCATGTACCGTTGACCCATGCCAAGTAAGCAGCAGGATCTTCAGGAACAGGGGAAAACTTCACAGGGGTTTCCTGATCGAAACTGCAAGTGACGTTGCTGGACAGTCCTTGGTAGTCGAGTGTGTAATTGTAGGCAATCACTGTCTCTTGAAGGTCGAGATCGCTGAAAATACTGCTCTCGTTGAGGATAAGAGTGTCGAAAGCTGGGGCGCCGTTAGGTCCAATAGGAAGAATGCCTCGAAGAGGACCCAGAATGCGCATCCCTTCCTTCCCTCCAAGCTGGCTCAAGGAGAAAACTTCAGTATTGCCCTGGGCCAAGGACACGATCTAGGGAAGCATAAGAGTCAGTAAGCTGGCATGAGAACGATGATCATTGTTCATACACTACTACGCCCGGCGGCGAGGATATCGGCTGCTTGGTTCTGACCGATACAGGTTGTATATTGTTGACCTTTGTATTCCTATAATCGCCAGAGAAATGGGTCAGTCATATTGGAGGAGGGAATTTGAAGTTATGACTTACCTCCCAGTCGCAAGCATTCGAAACCGCGTTAGCATCAAGCCAATCGAGGCATTCGGGAACATTAGATGAAAAATCCAATTCCCGACCTTCCAAGATTTCCGTCCGATCAAATGTAACAGGGTGCAGAAGACTAGTCACCCCAGAGGGTACAAATTGGAAGGCACCTATGCACACTCCCACGAGAACGACAGGCAGCCATCGACTCTTCCGTATCAGCATAGTCGTGTCCTCCGTTTTCCAAGGGAAGCTCTGGTGTCGGAAAGCATTCAAAAGGGTCACATGAAACACGGAAACCCTCTCGCGCTCAGCAACCCATTCTTGTGCGAAACGGATAACTGAGAGGGAGAACAGGATGTCGACGATGAGACAGACAAAGTTGCCAATAGCGGCCACGAAGAAAGTCGTGGACTGGGGGTGCCTTCGTAGGGTACGTCTGGCTGAGCCATTGCTCAAGCGCACACCCTTTAGACCTCGTACAGCCCCCCAGAACCCCCACGGCCATATTAACATGATGAGGATGCCTATGACTATGAGAATGTCCCAAATACGGCGGTTCAAAAGCGAAGGAGGAGCTAGAGAGTAGGTTATATGGTTAGCTATAGTTACTTGTGAAGTATCCTGTAACTGACCTCGTGGGGATGTGTCCCCATTATTGTCTCGACCAGAGGATTGCTTGTCGTCTCCATTCCCGCCGGCTAGGGCAGAGATCAGCTATCGCACTCAAGCTTAAGGAAATCAACAAAGTGACTCACCGTGCCCAGTCTCTTCATCCGGGACCGTGACTTTTCCAGACTCGCGCTTCTCTAGATAGCAGACATTAGTCACGTCGAGAAGATAATGAAACAGAACATAAACCGACCGTCCATTGTCAGAGTCTCGTTTGCTCCATCGAAATCTGCACAAAGTCAGTTTCACCATTCAAATCACCATAATCAGTGACTTGCCGCCGCTGCCGCTAGAGGGAGCTTTGCCGTTGTATCCTTGTCCCTGAGGAACGAGAGTCGCTGTGGTGGCCTGATGGTGAAGCTGTGGCTTTGGAAGATTGTGCAAACCCTGAGCAGGTTTCTCATCGGCCATTGATGCTCGGCGGGCGGACTGGATTGCGGGGTTTTAGTGGATTGAGCTCCAGGGACAGCTGAAGCGAACTCGAACAAGTGGGTGGAAGAGATGGACGCAACTTGAGCTTCGGAGAGACCTCTTATCTCACCGTAGATGTCCATGTTTCCTTAGCATGACTGGAACGTGTCTCCCTCACGTCCGACTTGGCTCTATCTCGTAACTCATGGGCCATGGCTGGGCATGGCGGTCATGCAAGTTTATGAATTGCCCAAGATCACAACTGGCACTAAGGCATGAGCTACGGCCTTCATTTCCTTGAGGCATCAATTGTAATGGGGGGAATTTGGTGCGATCATAGGATGCGTGAAGCGAAGGAAGGATATGGGCGTCAATCTAGATATCTGGAAAATGGAACTCAGTAGCACTGGCAGGATGAATGAGGGAAGCTTGAGAGGGAAGTTCGATTAAATAGAGCCTTGCGGTAGGCGGAGAATCTTTTCGAGTGCCAATTATGCATCCTGACACAGTTCCTACACGTAAGTAGAGAGGGAGAGGGTCGCAGGTTCAAGAACATTTGAACCAGCACCCGCGGTGCGAAATCACCCGCATGGCCGGGAGCGAATCAGATGCGTCGATACGGTGATTCCCGGCCTTCCGCAGCGCTTGTTCAGCGCGAGAGAGAAAGAAGACACTGTACCAATTTGAAGCGAAAGGCTATGATTTCCTATTGAGGTAGAAGTAATATATAGACTACCGAACCCGTTGTAGTCGTGGCTTTTGGAAATTCAATAGGTTTTCCAAGATCGATCTTTGGAAACGGCTAGTAGCCTGCCGACCGAGTAACGGTGTCTATACTATAATTCAATGAAATACGCATTGATCTCACATCTCGGCTTATGACCACCATGGGGGGTTTGAATTAGATGGCAGGTTCCTCTGCTATAGGCATTGTTTTTCCACAGGCACAAGGGCTGCCATAAGCTTAAGCTGGCATGCTACTACACCGTTAGTCCCCAGCGGATATCGGCGACGAGGCAGGGCAGCTCATGGTGAAAGAAAGCCTCTATTTAAGGAGCAAGCTGCCCATTTGAGTTAACCCTGACATCGGTCCCGTCAAAGAGAGTTACCTTTCTACGACATGCGGCGAACAAGGCCTTCAAAATCAGATGCTGGATGTAGTATCATGCCGCCGACCACCCCAAATGAATGATCGTGCAATGAACGCAGCTAACGCGAGGCATACCGTAAAGGACTTATTACACTACATGCACTAACTCTCACGCTAGCCGTGGGAGTAGGGTTTATACCCCAGGCGCTTAAGAACGACTACCCAGCAAGTCGGTTCTCGCCTGCTGGCGTATTAGAAGCAAGCATGGAAGCGGAGCACGCATACATGAGGCCAAGAGCCGCCGAAATCCACAAGGTTCGACTCGTGTTTGTATGTGATAAGTAGCTTCTGGCCGATCACGAAGCAGTCCCGTAAGCGCTCAACCAAAATCGAGATTGATGAAGCCCTGAGCATTCAGGGTGGCAGGAATGTGTAATTTCTAAGAAGAGCATTACGAATGAACCCGCACAAATACATAAAAAGACCCTGAGGCACATTGGAACTGTAGCCCACTCGAGGTACTATCGTTTGCCCTATGCAGTTCCTCTACATCCTCGTGATTCTTCAGCTCTGGGCTGTGGGAGCTGTAGACCTAGTGTATAGAAACAAGGCCTCCACCAATTTTGTTTCTGTCAAGGATGGCCGCTTCAGTCTTGATGACAGGTATGTGGTGCCGACCTACCACATCTTCTTGCACTGGCAGCCTGACAATTGCCAGTATTTTCCGCTTCTACGGGACGAACGCATATTGGATTCAAATGACCACGGACTACGACACGGAATTAACCTTCCATGACATCGCCAGTGCTGGTTACAATGTTGTCCGCCTTTGGGCGTTCAATGATGTGGCCAGCAAGCCGTCGGATGGCCCATATTTCCAGGTATGTTCCTACTCTCGACTCCAACAGGTAGTAGTACCTACCGAGGCTTACTTCCTACAGGTCCTTAATAGCCAGGGAAGCTGGATTAACGAGGGTCCTGACGGCCTGCAGCGCCTTGACAGAATTGTCTCCATTGCGAACAAGTATGGTATTAGGCTCGTGCTGACCTTGACGAATAACTGGAACCCGGACCGTCCAACGCCAAGTTCCGCGTGGAACCGACGCCAAAATGCTGACGCCCTTCCTCGAGGCTACCTGTCAAATGATTACGGTATGCGGGTTCCGCAGTAAAGTTCACCCTTTTATTAAATATATTAAATATCGCCAGGTGGTATTGATGCGTACATTCGGGCATTACACCCGGGTGGAACGCACGACCTTTTCTATACCGACGGGGCTATCATCGATGCCTTCAAAAAATACGTTGGCCATGTCGTGAGGCGCTATGCCAATAGTTCTACGATCCTTGGCTGGGAGTTGGGCAACGACCTTCGATGCTCATCGACTTTCCCTGCTTCACCACAGTGCCAAACTGCGACCATCACCAACTGGACCGCCCAAATTTGTGAGTTCACGACTTTCACTAGACGTATTCTGCCCAAATTTTAATACTGAAGCTTCTATTCGCCAGCCAGCTACATCAAGTCCATAGACCCAAATCACCTTATTACTGCAGGGTACGTGTTCGTTTGCGGTGTGCTGCGCTCCCTGAGGCTGATTATTCGGATCCCTCAGAGATGGAGGCTTTTACTGCCTGAACTGCACCAAGGTGTTCGCCAAGGAATCCACTCGACCTTCGCCATTCTTGATTGGCAGTGCGTTTGACGGATCTTACGGTATCGACACTGAGGATATTCTGGCCGTCCCCACCATTGACTTCGGCTCTTTGTATGTCACTTTCTCATGTTCTTGACAGGCCTCGTTGACGCCTATTCTAGCCAATTGTTCCCGGATCAATTCGAATACTTCCCTACTACTGAAGACACGTTCGCTATCAAGGCCATCGCTGACGGTGGACAATGGGTTAATGTTCATGGCAATACCGCTCGATTGTGAATATCCTTCCTTGCCTCAAGGCTCAAAATCATGATCTGTATGCTAATCGACTCTCAGACTCGGCAAGCCTGAGGCGGTGACCGCCGCAGCTCTCATTGACCAAGGAAGCTTTTCATCGTTCGCTCCGTTTAATTCGGCCTCTCAGGTTCCTGCTGGGACGCCTTGTGGTAAGCAATTCTGTACTGCTTTAATCGGACCCTATATCTTACAAATTGTCCATTACAGGCGGAGTGGAATCTTTCCAAGTTGACTATGCGTTTACAGCATGGGTAGGAAGTATGTGATGGTGCTTTACCCACATGTCAATTCAATTAACTGTGTCATTCCTAGCTGCATTGAACCAAGCTATCGATGGTTTCCTTGAATATCAGGTATGCATATGCCTATCCCTCGTCCATGCTCTATTAATACGGCTTCCTAACCTCTTGTCCAATGTATAGTGGCAGCAAACTGGACTCACTAGCCAGGGATTTGTTAATAGTAATTGGTTAAAGAGAGCTGCCCCTTCAAGTCCGAACGACGGCATGGGTAAACGGTAAGTCAATTCGGCGAGCCTTCGGAGTTGCTGATGTTTGACATGTCTTTTTTACAGTTACCAAGGCGCCGCAAGTGGCCAGAATGCACAGCAATACTCAGCCGCTCGTCGACCAGGGTTTTAGGCACTCAAACCTCAGGAGACTACACACCGACGTGATTGGGCATTTCTTTCTCTGTTCAATGTTTCGACTCGACTGCATTTACACACTCCTTTATTCATTCACGCTCATGGACATCCGGAATTTCTGTTCTGCTCTCTTTCGTTGGCCCTGTAGATCGGACTAGTTTAATCAGACTACATAATGCCTCAGCTTTACATCGTCCGAAAACGAGAAACTTCGAACTTGGGGGACAATAATCGCCATCAGAGTACCTTCAGCCTCGTTGCGACCAAGAGTCAACAGAATATAGATTCCCTTAGGATATAGACATCGTACACTCTATTTAGAAGAAGGCTCTGGGATTGGGTTCCTTCCCAGTTATCGTTTGTATAACGTCCCAATGTTCAACCATGCAGGTCCCTTCGAACCTCAACCGATCCGAGATGGCATAGGTGATTTCGGGAGAAATCCACTTGTAGTGCAAGACGCCATACCCTCCTCCTGAGAAAATAGTAATGTTGGTAACGGATTTCCCGGGGCCATGGAAATTCGTTTTGAGAAAATCTATGGCATTCTGTCGATCACCGACTGCGTCAAAGTGGTGCTGAATAAATTCCCTAGACACAGCATCCGTAAGTCCCATTTTTGATGACGTAACTGAAGATGGACCTACCCAGGAATCCAGCGATCCCAGGCTGACTGGATGTCGTACTCCACGAGCCAGAGACGACCAAACTCTTGAATGGCCTCCTCTTGGAGCAATGGAAGTAATAATCCCTTCGCTTTGGGGTTGCAGCGTTTCGGAGGCCAAGGCCAATGGGATGTGGCATTAACAGCAGCGGAGTCGACTGCGGTGGCGAGGACGCATCCGAGGGATGCGAGGGAAACGAATATGAGTGACAAGAGCTTCATCGATAGGTTTTCGTGCGATGCCCAGGAATTCCCATTAACCAGAAGTCCATTTTATAGAAATTTAAGCCAAGACTCGCAGCTGAGTGAACTTGACGTTATTTTTGACGAGAATCCATGAGGAAAGCCAACGTGAAACAATTAGAAGGACCAAGAAGTAGGTAGGCATCGTGCTGTGGCCGACAAGGACTGATGACAATCTGCCGTTTGCTTTCTTGGTATTGGTTGTAATGATAATGATAATCTTCAAGCTGGAAAGGCAACCGTACTAGCATATCCAGTTCTCACCTTTCCTGCGGCGTTCGGAGGACAGATCCAAGAGATGTCGGCGATGCAACAGCACGCAACAGATGCTGTGAGTGAGTAAATCATCAAAAGAGGGTCTGATGGCATATAGTCCTAGTTCAGCTCGGTTCGTACCTCTCTTGAATATACTGATACTGATATACTGCTGCTTCTCAGAAGATCAGTCATCAGAAGCGCAGAAGCATCTTCAACCAACGCTGAGCGTTGACTGTTGAGATTCTAGCCCTCTGATGATCAGTCCTCTCCCAGCATAGTGAATGATTAATGAGGAAATACGGCGGAGCACCGAATGGCCCTGTGGGCGCAGAAGCTCGATCGCTTCGAGGAAGGGCTGCGAGATTTTTCTTGATGGTGTCTGACTTGACACCGAAAAAACAAGCGTGGGAAGGTCCCTGGTTGCTTTCTCGGCATCACCCGGCATCGTTCATGATAGCCGAGCTACTAGTAGTCAAGAGTACTAGTCAACGTTTCAACGTTTCAACCGTCAGCTTAAATGCTTGCTGTTCAGATCGTGTTTTTTCCTTAAAGCTCAACCAGATTAGTTCCAGATGCTGCCTCCTTTCAGTCTCTCCTTTCCAGGTTCTATAGGCTATGGAAATAGATCAGACTTTCTTAATAGCGCTAGTCAGGTGGATGTGATACGCGGATAGTAGTGATCGCTTAGTTGGTCGCTCACGAAGAGTCTTGCACCACTGTTCTGAGGCCCTGAGGACATCGCCAGCAATGAGTACAACGAGGTCGCTTACCTTGCCACACTTTATGTATCCAGAACACGGATGATTCAGTGCTGGTAAAAAGTGGGACAATTCACTTCACTGGAATATACTGTATAGTGTAAGGTTTTAGCGGACCCCAATTAAATCGGACATCTAATACAGCAGGTCTGCGGCAGATTTGAATTGTGATAATTTACAAAATAAAGTATACCCCAGGTATACACTAGTGAAACTGGAATAGAAGAATCGGATGCGAGTAAAGGCTGTACGGCCGCACAAGCATGTATTCCGTCAAACGTCCTTCGAAACGGTCTCCTTCGTGACCCTCAATTGCATAGGTATCGCGTAGGTCTGGTTGTCACCTTGAATTTCTTTTTCGGGGACAGAGTTGGTGCCAGTTGCGGTAGAGTTCAACACGTTTGATTTGTTTCGGCTGAAGTAGTCGGTTCCGACACCACTGCCAATGAGTATGACGGTGTTCGAGCCATTCGTGTCTTTACTAGCACCGGGTGCTGCCTTCAGGGTGCTCACTTTATCGGTCCTATCGGAATAGAACACCGGTGATGTTCCCTCTGAAACAACCTGGAAGACGTTATTGACGAGTCGGGTGGTCATGATCGAGACCAGTGCGATATGGAAAGGAATAATGGTCGAGGACACCACCGGGGCTTCAATGGCTGTCAAGAAGACAATTTCGGCGATACTGATGGCAACGGCTACTGCGAAATAAAGGACGCCATCTCGTAGAAGGGTGGTCTGAATGGGCGAATGGAAATTCTTGTACTCGTGGCGGTTAAGCACTATCAAAGAAGGTTAGCTTATACACGGCCCAGAAGGTATAAGTCACTGTACCAAGCTTGTAAACCGTAAGGATGAAGACGACAGTGTCAAAAACCGCATTGGCGATGAAGGACGCACTATGGCAAGCCGGTAAAAATAGACAGAGAAGGCTAGCCATCTCTCTTTACTTACGGTGCATACTTCTCGCTGCGAGTGACAGTGCAACCAGGACCATTGGGAAGCCTTCCAGCATCTTGCGAGAATGGTGCAGTCAACGACGCTCCCAAGCATAAGACCCACAGTACGATGAGTGTATTTTTCACAACAGGTTTTCTATTCCAAATAGCCAGGCTGAATTACTAGTTAGATCACTGTATATCTCACGAGGACAGAATTGGCTTACACCCGGTAGAGATAAATCAAGGATACCGACGGCAGGACCACGGCACCGCCGAAAGTTAAAGACACCTTCCCAAATGCATAGCAGTTCGAGGGGGTTCCGACACGGATGTTAACCTGCGCCATGATAACCACAAAGGCGCCGTAGCGCTGGAGGAAATAGGCCCAGAGGACAGGTCTCTTCCACCATCCTTTGGTGCGAAGGTACTTCAAATCCTGGAAGAAGTGGACCAAGAGCTCCCAGCTGACGAGGACAAGCGACCCGACAGCGAAATATTGGAAGGTGGCTCGCTGTTGTGGGGTGGGTGGTGCTGGCGGCATCTTAAGCGAGGGTGAGAATTCACTGGCGCTTCTTTACCTCTACTTGCGTTTTTATTTAGCTCGAGGGGATAGCGATTGTCCCGAGATCAATAGTCCGTATTGTTAGAACTGGATTCGAAGACCTATTAGGATGGGTATTCTTTGATATCGATCCAGTCCTGATGCTGATGAGGGAGATAGTGGTCTATCACGAAGCCGGTGTCCAATTTAATTCTTACCATGTGTTCCTCCGGACTGAATTGATAGTAGTAACTTTCTTAAACAATGTGTTCAGAAGGGGGTGGTCTGCGTCTCCTCATGTCATTTCCGACCCTTTGATGGGTGTCCAAACATCGTCATGGTTCTAAGTATCTCGAAAGAGCTTTGATCAATGTCAGTCCAGTGACTTGTTTTTTCCGGACGGGAGAAGCAGTCCAGCATGTGGCACATGTTCGATTCATCAAGCGATCATCGCCTTGAGTTTCACGCTGTCTAATTACCTTCATCTGCTATTACAGTACTATTCGGCACCTGGAATTGGCTGGCTGGAATTGGCTGGAACCTAGGTGCGCCCAGTGGCTCAAGCGCTCGTATACTGACCGTGGATCTCAAATCCAGGACTCAGCCGCTCTTCAGCCGGAGATCTTTCACCCGCCCTAAGTCGAAATTGCTCGAAGTATGAGTGTTCTGAGCCCTTACGCGACTTCATACACCTAGTCTTTAGATATGATTCGTTACGTGACTCTTCAGGAACCTGGGGTTCCTATGTATGCATCATTGATTGTGCTAGCGTCCTGTGCCACCTTGGCGTGGATTATTAGGTTCCCGTTCATGCTTTCAACATGACGATTTGGTACAAATCCTTAGAAGTCTGATTTTGAGTTTGAGGAATGCTCCAAGCAGTCTCTCTTTTAACAAGGCTATGCATGCCATTATAAAGGGAAAACCTGCCCGACTCCACATCCTACTTCACCTATCTTTCCCTCTGATCGCTTCTATTCATAATGAGACTCTCTGGCCGCGGTCAATCCAATGCGTCGCTTGTTCTTCCGGGAGGTCCTATGCATGGCCTATACCTATCCATCGAAAATGAGTGGAAGCCAGGTTTCAAACAAGGAATCTCCAGACTTGATGTAAGGACAGCTGAGTATCCGTCTGGCCAACCTCAAATCTCTCAACGCTTCCTCTGTTCATCGACAGGTGTCTGAAAATGATCTCATGGACAAGGAAATGTCTGTTGTATGTGAATCTTCTGTGAAGGTGCCTTGAAGGCTAACTTCAGGACCGTCAAATGCCAGATTGTCAAAGGACTTCTAGCCGAGTTTCCCGATAACCCGCTCGTCTACTCGGGAACCACAACAGCGTCGTGCTCACGAAAGCTGCTCGAATCGCTTGGCAAGTTTATCACGAAACATTTCCACACGTACGAGGAGATTGGACCAGACAGATTAGTAGGAGGCTCTGGGTGCAGTGACTTACTGGACGCACTGGCCCGAGTTATTTGTGATACCAATGATGTTGTTCTCACCCCAGCCCCGATGTGGGCAGTCCTTCACGTCATCCTGGGCAAGGCGGGTGTATCAATTTCCCCTGTCCTTCCGACAGAGCTTTCTAGCGGCCGAAACCAAAATTCAGACGCAGGGGCATCGACGATAGACAGCCTTCTTGATTGGAATGCAGAGACGCGAGCGCACTGGGATACCCATCTACACCAGGTAGTCTCCGCAGGAAAGAAGCCACGAGCAGTACTGCTGAGCAACCCTCAGAATCCACTGGGGAAGTGCTATTCCCGGGCCTTCCTTTGTGGGATAATGTCATTCTGTCAAGAGGTAAGAATAACTCGTTCTTCACATGTGCTCGAAGATTTACTTGCGACATATCTGGAAGCATGACCTCTTCCTCGTATCTGATGAAGTTTTTGCTTTATCATATCATGAAGTTGAATCAAATTCTCTCCAAGAACGGCGGACATTTCTCTCTGTCCTATCAATAGATCCTGAAGTGGAAGCACAATGCGATCCACGCCGGGTCGTTGCTTTATGGAGCGCTTCAAAAGATTTCGGGGCAACTGCTGCTCGGTAAGGATCCTCAATCGATGTCTTAATCAAGGGTATTGACACTAAACGGGAAATGCGGAACTGTATAGCCTTGGAGTTGCCATAATGCCTAAGGGCAACAAGCTTCTCAAAGCCGCTCTTGATTCATTGGCTTTCTCTTTCCGAGTTTCATCACTGGCGGATAATTTCTTTTCTCTCTTTTTGTCTGGAACATACGATCCGACGCGCTGGCATGGATCGTTAGGTAGGTTCCCAAGTTGGAGCCCACTGGACTCGCCGAGACTTCATCCGGGTATTGATCTAGTGCGTCAATAGGCCCTAAGGAAGATGATTTTGTGTCGGTGTATGCCCGGCAGAATAGTATCAGGCTGAGAAGAACGAAGAACCGTCTCCAAGACTGGTGCCGTGCTCGGGGAGTTCAATGTTTGGATGCTGACTTTGGTGAGGCTTAACCTTAGCCACAGTCCTAGACTCGGAGCTCGAGGGTCACTTACCGTTGTCTTTTAGGGCACTCATTAATGATTTCTTTCGCTCCCTGGCTTCAAGGATTGTGGAAGGCAGGCGGAAACCCTTTTGATGCTGAAAAGGCCTTCTCAAGTCACCTACTTTCCCATAACGTCATTCTACGAGGTGGACAATCTTCCCATTTTCCATTTCCGGGATGGTTCCGTATCACCTTCTCCCGCGAGGATGAATACATGGAAACAGGGCTATCTCGTCTTGACGACGCACTGAAAAGCTGGTCTCCAATAGACAATGTTATGGCGTAGTGTCACAGGAAGATATATTGTTCATCATTTCAATTATATCTATATATAGAAGAACCACCGGATCGACCAGCCTGAGGGGGCGAAGACCTTCAAACAATGCTCTTTGCCCATTCAAACAGGGTCTCGTTCACTTCTTTGGGCTTCTCGAGAAATACGGCATGTCCTGCACCATCTATTATCTTAGTCGAGAGAAGACTAGACTCCCATTTGGTCTTAAAAAAGGATTAAGTTAGTTAGTCTCAAGAGGCGTAGAACTTGTTAACGGAGAGCACCTTGATATAGTCGATAAAGTCAACACTGTTCATACCATCCTCCCGTCCAAATACTACCAGCTTTGGCACTTTTTTGGAAGCTTGGTTCATGTAGACGTCCCAGTTCTTCTTGCGCTTGAAGATCCATACTCGGGTACTAGTATCGCACTCAGTTAGCATTCCACGTAAACGGAGCGTTATATCCCTCGGTAACGGGCTGTTATAAACGGTAAATCAGAGCAAGCAGTTTCAGAGAAGGAATGACCGTACTTATAGGTGAGGCTCCGAATGAAAATGCCATAGGCTTTATGCATCTTTGTGGCGTCCGTGTTATCAGCAAATCCTGGGAAGGGGGGATGGTTGAAGAACCTGTGGCTCTCTTCCCTGTATGTGTGTAGCGATGAGCGTTAGCGTTGTCGTACTCCTCGGATTGTGTGCTTTACTTACGGTGGCCCAGTTAAGCCAGCGACGACAGCAACCCCGCGGACCTCGTCGCACCCGTAGACACTCATATAGTCACCTGGGATAAGTGCACCATATGACCAACCGACGAAGATCGGATTCGTAACGTTGAACTCTTTCAAAACAGCCGCAACGTCGCTAGCTTGCTTTTCGTTGTCGAATGGGTTCTCCATCGTTTCCGGAGGCTTATCCACGATATCAGTGGTGGTGCACATCGCAATACAAAGCACCTACAGTCTCACTAAGTCCATGACCCCGCAGATCAAAACGTAGTTGATAAAAGTGCTTGCTCAATTGAGGATCGAAGAACTGGTTATCCCACTAAAGAAGGGATGTTACCATTTTCAGGGCAAGCGATAAGTCCTGAAAGCTATTCGACATACGACACCGGAGGAAGTAGAGTTCTACCAGATGGGTAAGTATGAATCCGAGATGGTAATACTGGAAACCTACGCCGTGTATGTACATAATGGCAGGCATACTGGGATCACCTATTGCCTCTGCATAGATTTTGATGCCGTCGATCAACGAGGAAATCGTCTTGGAGACAACAGAAGGCGGTGCAGAGGGAGGGCTCATGATTCTGCGCGCGAAAGAGATGAGACTTGTGGCCAACGACCACGGTGACATATGTAGGAGTCAGGAGGCGAGTTGCTGTGCACTTTATCTGGAAGGGTTCACTCTTGGGCTGCGGAAATGCGGCGCCCAACGCTCATAGTTGATAAGGCTAGCATCAGCATCATAGTAGCATTCGAAGAGTTCTCTTGGAGCCGAACATCGACACGACTCAGAATCGGCAGATGAAAGTCTGCACGAGGCTATTTGTAAGACACGTTACTGACCGAATTAGGCACCAGCGGGAGAAGAAACTGGATATTATTTCTCCGAAAAGCAACTATTTTGGGTGGACTGATCATCAGTGGTTTAGAAGCATTTTTCAGGGGTCCTTTGCATTGGAGTAACCATCTGCTGTATAATTGGAATAGACGAATCAGGAAGTCTTGCCAATTATAACACATTACCAGTCGAAGGAACTCAAGACTTCTATTTGATATTGAATAAAGAAGCTGTTGAGTGATCAGTTCTCTCCTGGTACCCATCCGAAGACCTTCGCTACTCGGGGTTAGGGGTTTCTGATATTACGGATTCCATTGTTCCTTCGTTTCGAACGGGTCGCTGAGCTGGTCCGTGGGGCTAAAATTCTGCGAATGGAGCTGAAAGCAGCCGCAAGATACTTAGCAACTCACAGCACACAAACCATCAAAAACGATCTTTCAGGGATAACTATCAGACTACTATACTTTTGTGGTGGTTTTGGCGCCACGATGTCCAAGAGGCACCGTGATAGTTGGTACTCTCAGGAGAGACTCGGACTGGTCCGGTAATTGATGAATTGAGAAAGGCTATGGTGGGATATCCCACTGGCGAGCGTACTAAAGGAGCGACTTTGGAGACCAATCGACATTCGACCGAGAACTCAACAACTACACAGCAACCCTTCATTATCCCCTACTTCTTGCTATGTCCCAGCCAACAACAATTGACGCTGTCCTCCTCTCTAAGGCAGCCTCGTACCCCGAGCAGCGTATCTTTCTTCGCCCTATCGAAAATTCGGTCGATACGGAAGTCGAACCTATTACATATGGGGCATTTAACGCTCATGTGGGTAGACTAGCAGGGGTTTGGGCGGGCCTGAAAAAAGACATTGACGTGGAGGTCAATGGCTCTACTGACGGTGTCGCGAACTTGGTATCAGAGCCGCTGATCGTCCCTAAGTCGATCGTTGGCGTCTACCTTCCGTCTGGATATACTCTATGCGTCGTCATGTTTGCCCTTATCCGGCTCGGAGCAGTACCCTTCTGCATCTCCCCACGTAACTCAGACGAAGCCCTCAGACACTTAGTTCGGGTGGGTAAAGTCTCGGTAGTCATTGCATCAAACGACCCGGAGGACGGATTGGCGGAAAGAATGCGCAATGTCCTCCGAGATGGCGACCCGGACGTGAAGGTTGTCAATGTTGAACGAAAGGAGGTTCAGGACATCCCACAAGCCCCTTACACTTCCTATCCTCCGCTCCCCGAAGGCACAATTACGAGAAAAGATATCGCTATCCAGCAACATGTCAGTCACTTTCTTGACCGATACATGGAATCACATACTGAATCAACTTTTATTTAGACCTCAGGGTCAACGGCTTTCCCGAAACCTGTTCCGCTATCGCATGAGTTCCTTCTCAGGGCAATGAGTGGCGGAACCTGGTACGTAGAAGGTCACCATTCTCAGTCGGACGTCTATGTTGGGCAGCCTCCTATGTTCCATGTCAGTTCATTCCTCGAACTTAGGAGTCATTTTTACTGACGAGATCTCAGATGTACGGCCTCATTGCAGGTTTACTACACCCCCTGAAGCGAGGCCACACGTTCGCTATCCCGCCCCTTCCGCCCAGTGATGCATTGGCAGGCGGGCTTGCACCCTCTCCCCGTACTCTTTACGATTACGCTAGGAGGATGAAGGCAGTCGAGCTTTTCGGTGTCACAACTGCTATTGTCGGTGTTGCCAGACTGGGGTCCAAGTCAGGAGATTTCGAACCCGACTGCGAAGGCATACAATACTTGAAGACTTTAAAACGCGTTGTTGTCGGAGGTGCACCCATCCCAAGGGCAAACGGGGATTGGATTGTATCCCAGGGAGTTCACCTTATCGAAGGCTTTGGAAGCACTGAAGGCGGGTCTTTGGTACAGCATTCCATCCACAATTTTAATGGACAACAGCTAATTTCAAAATCCAGATGCATTCCAACCGTCCAAGAGGTGACCCCAATTGGCAAGGGATGTGCGTGTGCTGGAACGTTGCCCACGAATGGCGACCATTTGGTACGGCACCTGGTACCGATATCCCACTTTATGAGCTCGTCCTCCAGTCTACAGACAGGTGGGGATGGTTCTCTGGGTCAGACCCTGAGACTGGCAAGTTCAACACCCATGACTTGTTCCAGGAATGGCCAGAGCAGGGAAGCGGGCGTTACAGACACTTTGGGCGAAGCGACGAAATGCTGCTACTTAGCAACGGCCAAAACTGGAACCCAAGACCGACAGAGTTGAGGATCGAGGCTGTAAGTAATCCAAATTTGAGCGACATTCCTCGGAATTTTGATAAACTTTACATAGTCCTCGACAATCCGACATGCAGTTGTCTTCGGGCATGCCCGGCCATATCTTGGTGCTCTCATTGAACCAAAGGACTTGTCGTCCATCGATAGGGACGCGATCTGGGCCGCAATCGTGGAAGCCAATTCTGTAGCGCCGATTAACGCACAGATTGCGAAACACAGAGTTTTAGTGCGGACAGAACAAGGGGTCATTTTCCTCGATCGTGATAAGCCCAATGGTCCCGTCAAGACGTTCAAGGAGTTGGAGTTGGATAACGGCCGTGCAATCGACGGTCATGGCCCCAACGGGTCTATGACTAGTGCCGCCAAGCGCAAGGCCAGGCAGGCGGCCAAACGGCGAGCCAAGCGTCGGGCCCTTGCTGCTAGTAGTAGGGCCAATGAACAAGCCACCACCGACGACACAACTCAGGGTTACGCTGTTGGCGGTGGTATCATCTACAAGACCGTCAAGAGGATTCCGATCGCAGACAAAGGCACCCCGTTGAGACCAAAGACTTATGCTTTGTTCAAGGAAGAAATCGACGCAGTTTACAATGGTGAGGTTTAGCGAATTGTTGAGGCCAGTTTTCTATAGAAGATACCCCTTCATGATTAGCTATCCCTTTTTATATATTTATTTATGTGGACATACCGCAATGCAATAGATTGCGATTAGGGCCGGCCGCGGCTTCAATCGATCCATGAAATTATTCTGAAAACGGTCGTTAGGAATCAGAAGGCGTATCCTTGTACCAGGTCCCTCGGACAGTGGACCCCAATAACTGGTTCTAATAGTGACATGGCGGTAACGGTGAAGGTGCTCCGTGGCATTTCGTCAATATTCGGGGATGGGCGCCAAAACATACTCCGTGGGAATATATTATTTGTCGCAGGTGAGATCTCGTAATCATGAAGTCCGAGGTATGTACCCTCACGACTCGGATAGGGGCCTTATGTAGGTTGTATCAACCTGTATGTAGGGTTGTACGTACCTTCATGACAGACATGTATACTTGGAATGGCTGTTTGAAGGAATCATATCAGGCGATAGATTAGAGCTACTAAAACAGCAATGAAGGTTCCATATAGCTCGAGAGGAACCTAAATCTGAAGGCGTCTCTTCGAGGTCCCTTCGAGAGTGGAGGAGCTCTTCTCCTCGAACCAGCCCGTTCCAACACCACTTCCAACTAAAATCACGAATTTTGAAGGAGTGTCCTGGGACTCTTTGTTAGAGCTATGCGTAACGTCGGAACGGAAAAGGGGTTCCGATCCTTCATTAGCGACTTGGAAGACATTGTTGACAAGTCGAGTCGTCATGATAGAGACAAGTGCGATATGGAATGTGATAAGGAGCGAAGATCCAATGGGATTCTCCCGGTCTGCGGTGAGAACAGCGATGTTAACGATACTGATGATGACTGTGACTGCGAAGTAGAGGACCCCGTCTCGCAATAGCGTTGTTTGGACAGGAGAGCTGAAGTTGCGATATTCGTGACGGTTCTTAGCTATGAATTATCCTAAGTTCCGTCGAATATTCTTTGGGATTGCGATGCTTACCAAGCCTATAAACAGTCAGGACGAAAACGATAAGGTCAAATAATCCATTCGCGACAGCCGGTGTTCTAGTATGCCCTTAAGTTGAGTATGAATTACACGAAAACCTTTGTTTTGTAACCCACAGTGCATATTGTTCTCTGCGAACGACGATGCATCCAAAGGTACCGAGGTTACCAAGCTCTTGGGAGAAGGGAGCCGTGAACGAAGCGCCAAAGCATACCACCCACATCGCACCGAGACTATACTTCAAAAAGGATTTTCTGTTCCAGATAGCTAAACTAAAGGAAGCCAAATGCGCCAGTTAGATTTCTGTTTATACCCAAAGAGACAAGAGTGGCTTACACCCGGTACAAATAAATCAACGAACAGCCTGGTAAGACGACTATGCCTGCGAAGGCCAGACCGACGGCGCCAACAACACGGCAACTCTCAGGAGGGCGACCCACAACAACCCTCACCATTGACACCATGGCTATAGGAGCGGAATACCGCTGGAGGAAGTATGCCCAGAGGACTGGCTTCTTCCACCAGCCTTTCGTGCGAACATACTTGATGTCCTGGGGTAGGTGAACCAAAAGCTCCCACATGACGAGAATGAGGGAGGCTATGGACATGTATCTGAGGTTGCTTATCTCTTCTGGGGTCGGCAGTATTAGCGGCGCCATGGTGCTCGAGGACTAGCTTGACGAAAGGGAGGAAACGGGACTGCGGGACTTCCTCAGTGGTATATGTACCTAATGGTTTGATAGATGGAATGATGATTTCCCGCATACTGTATCACGAGTAGTTCCCAGGTACGTCGAGAAATCAGTTAGAAGTGACTACGTATCGTCTTCGCGAGCGGAGAGAGTCGAGTCCAGGTTGTTACATAGCATGGGCTATCATCAATGATTCTTCGATTAATGAAGTGTGACAGTGGCGTGTCATAACTCTGATTTGATACAGAGTGATCGAGAGAATAGATACCCAGTCCACCGTTCCACGGATGAGAATTCCTTCGGTAGATCACTACATAGCTCCTTCAAAGGCTCCATACGGCGAGGTTACCTGAGAGTGAGGACCGGGGGTACTACAAAAATGAGCATCCCGTACATGTGAAGGGAAAGCATCTGTTATTTCCAGCGAGAAGGTTTGGTCCTGGCATGAAATCACTCAATGACATTGGATCATGGTTGATTGTCGGGTATTAGCTGCCGGCCATCCTGACTTCTTGATAGATTAGCAATGCTCGCAAATGTGACAACTCATAAAATCAATAGACTATAATGCCCCTATACGCCCTTGCAGACGACGGGATATAATCATCCCACACCGGATACCACCACCGACACGGCCATTATCAAATTTTTATTTTTTCTCCTCCCATGAAATTTCTTATATCGGGCCAACCGAAGACAACCGAGCACTGCACACCTCTTTGATCACCTTCGTCATCCATGCGTTTCGTATTCCTCTTTGGCTCACTGAATACCCTCGAAATTGCTTACCTCCGAGTCGAAATATGTGTATACGTGACCCGTGAGTGGGCCGTATACTTGGAAAAGCTGTAACGAATCATATCAGGCGAGATATTCAAACTACTACTTGCACAATGAATTAGGGCTCATCATATCTCGAGCGGAACTAAGGCTTAAATCTGGACGCGTATTTTCGAAGTTCTGTCGAGACTGTCAGAGCTTTTCTCCTCGAAGTATCCAGTTCCAACGCCACTTCCAATTAAAATGACGACGTTAGAAGGTGTCATCTGTGGCCCCTGATTCGAACTACGTAGCTCTTCAGAACGGAAAATGGGCTCCGATCCCTCGCGTACGACTTCCATTACATTGTTGACAAGGCGAGTCGTCATGACGGAGACCAGTGCGACATGGAAAGTGATCAGGAGAGAGGCCCCAAGGGTATTTTCCCGATCCTTGGTCAGGAAGGCGATGTTAATGATACTGATTATGACTGTGACCGCGAAGTAGAGGATTCCATCTCTCAGGAGTGTTGTTTGAACAGGCGAGGTGAAGTTGCGATATTCAGCGCGGTTTTGAACTATGGGTATTGTAAGTTCCTTCAGTATTATTGTAACCTGAGATCGCGTCGCTCACCGAGCTTATAGACCGTCAAAATGAAGACAATGAGGTCAAATAATCCATTTGCACTGACCGGAGTTCTACACTAACGAGTGAATTCCAAATATGAAGCAATCTACTTTGTAACTCACAGTGCATACTGCTCCCTGCGGACAATGATACACCCCCAATTACCAAAATTCGCAAGTTCTTGGGAAAAGGGAGCCGTTATCGATGCACCGAAGCACACAACCCACATTGCGCTGAGAGTATACTTTAAGTACGTATTGCGGTTCCAGATAGCCAGACTGAAAAACATTGCATGGTCAGTATCTTGCTAAAATTGGAGAAAATCACTTGACTTACACTCGGTATAGATAGATCAACGAAACCGCTGGTAACACGACTATTCCACCAAACGCCAAGCCCACTGCCCCAACAGCATAGCAACTCTTAGGAGGTCGGCCTATAACAATCCTCACCATCGACACCATGGCTATAATAGCGCAATAGCGCTGGAGGAAGTATGCCCAAAGCACAGGTTTCTTCCACCAGTCTTTTGTGCGAACATACTTGATATCCTGGGGGAATTGGACCAAGATCTCCCAGCTGACGAGAACCAGGGATGCGATGGACATATATCTGACGTTGTTCAGCTCTTGCGGAGTTGGCAGTATTAGCGGCGCCATAGTAGGGACTAACTCGGTTAGGGAACGCGATTCGAGAGTTCCCGACTACTAGAAATACCTTGTGCCCAATATTTTTATGGATGGAACAATGATTTTCCGAATAGTAATGGACTGTAAGTTACCGAGAACTTCGCTGGAAGCGAGTACAATCTTCACGAGGATCAGGAGACCAGATGGTTAACATAGGCCAGGATTATCATCACAGATTCTTCAATTGAAAGGGTGATAGACGCGAATATCATGGATCTGATTCTCAGGCTCCAATTTTCGAGGGATATATGAATCCACTGGCATCCTCCTGCGACTGTGGGTCACAATCCTTCGTGGGGGCATCAGGTCGAGATATCCCAGCGACGTTAGTTTCGATCCACTTGAATTGCTATTAGCATAAGCACGTGGGAGGCATTGTATCTCTAAAGGAACTCACTGTAGAAACCCGAGACTCGAGTTATAGATGATTATCGATTAGATTCTCACATGAGATTGGCTATGCTCCCCCTAAAATCATCCTGCAGGGATTAACGTTAACTATTGTGCTACTTACTGTACAGAATCTATCGGCATGCCGAAGGTTTCTGTATAGCTTACTCTTCTTTGACATCTGATTCATACTTCATCCCACGTCATGTGCCACTGGCAGATACTGGTATTATATGTTCGAAGAAACATAGACATTGATCTGACAAGGGATTCGAGCAGTGATAAGTTAAGCTACCTTCGGTACGAACTGTCTCGCCTTGGCCTACGGTTACACGGGTATCTTCAAAGTCATATTGCCCTCTCCTGGTGGATAGATGGCAGAAATGAGCGATCAGTGGAGTCGTTCGTCTCCTTGAAGTAGTCCGTCCCAACGCCACTTCCTATGACTATAACGAAGCTCGAACCTGCTTTGGTACCATTCTTGGTTCCTTTATGCGAAAGATTTTCCCTTTCCGTAATTCCAGAAACGAAAATGGGCACTGATCCTTCGTGAGAGACTTGAAAGACATTATTCACGAGCCGAGTAGTCATGACGGAGGTAAGGGCTACGTGAAAGGCGATAATGGTCGACGATACAACAGGGTTTTCCACTGCGGTGAGAAAGACGATGTCAATGATGCCAATTATGACCGACACTGCAAAGTATAGGATGCCATCTCGCAGCAAGGTCGTTTGCACTGGAGAACTGAAGTTGCGGTATTCGTGGCGATTTTGAACTTTGCGCAGTAAGTCCCTCTGTTCAATCCTATATCATAGTCCTTACCGAGTTTAAAGACCGTCAAAATGAAAATGAGTGTGTCGTATACTGCATTGGAGACAAGCGGTGCTCTGGATTAAGAGGTGAGTTTATAATGCAGAGAAGGCACTATTTCAACTGACGACGCATATATTTCCTTGCGGACAACAAAACAGCCAATGGCAGGAAGATTTCCAAGCTCTTGGGCAAAGGGAGCCGTCAAGGATGCACCCAGGCATACCACCCACATTGCGCTGAGAGTATACTTTATAAAGGGGTTTCTATTCCAGATAGCTAGACTAATAATGATAAGGTGGTCAGCCATTTGTTAGTCTCCGCGCCATCTATTAGCTTACACGCGATAGAGATAAATCAACGACACGGATGATAAGACGACTGGGCCACCAAAAACAATACCGACAATGCCAATGGCATAGCAGTTTTCAGGGGGACTGCCTGCAAGAACGGCCACCAGCGTTACCATGACGATTAATGCGGAATAGCGCTGGAGGAAGTATGCCCATAGAACTGGTCTCTTCCACCAGCCTTTGGTACGGATGTACTTGACGTCCTGGAGAAAATGGACCAAGATTTCCCAGGTGACGAGGACCAGGGACACAATGGTCATGTATGTTATGTTGGCTCGCTGTTGTGGGGTGGGTAGGGTTAGCACCATTGTATCTCAAGCATGGGTGAAATTAAGTCAACGGGAGAGGGATTCGAAAGATTCATGTAGGTTCCCTTTGCCCACGAAGTGGCACTTCCATGCCATCGCCATACATAGCTCCTCGAACCTGAGAGAAGTTGCGTTCCCAAGCGAGTAGCGATATTGTCTTCCTTCTGTGACTGGAGATGGTTAACATCAGTGTCGTCGAGGTCTATCGTCAGCCAGGGTTCTGCAATCCAAACGGTGCTTTCGCTTCTCGGGACCAGTGGAAACGGAATGACAGTCGTGGACGGCTTTGGAAATGAAAGCTTTCCCATAAGTCCTGTGTGGTTCTTCTATGTATTTTGGGACCTTCAGGGGCTGACATACGCGCGAATGAAAACGCTCCGTGCCCAGGGCAACTACAGCAAGATATTCCTGGACTAGATGCCGCAGTGGGGGTATATTCAATCTCTTGACAGCCAAAGCAAGAGAGAATCTCCGTCTCCAAGACGAAAGACACTGGTTGATGAGTTCTTGATAAGATATACCCACTGGTAGATCAGCCAGTTGTCCAGAGTCGTGTAGCCCAGATCGATGTAGCTGAGATGGATCCCTTGCTATGCCCATAGAACTCCAAGGTCGTGCTCGCTGTGCATCGTCGAGTGAATCACCAGTACGATGCCCAAGTGGTGGTTGAGTTCCAAGTTCCGTTCGCCGGAGGAAGCTTGGGGTACAGCGACCGAGGTCCGATGCCACGCGCGCACAGACCGCGAGCGTTCCTCGCGTCACGATTAACTACCACCTTGATCACCGGCATCCTCGTCGAACTCAGGCTGTCTTATGATCTCTTGAACGTCGGAGCCGCCATTGAACGATGGCCCAGTTCAGTGACGACGATTTCGCAGCACCGTTACCAATCCCCCTGGCGCCGGGACGGCGACCCTCGTTCTCGCCGTCAGACGAAGATCAATTCCATACCCACCGTCCGGTGCCATCGTTGAAGCGATCCTCGACGGCAAGCTCAACCTCCCGTTCTCATTCTCACCGCCATGTAGACATAGAAAATCTGCCGGCTCTCCCGTCATCCTTATCCCACTGGGCTTCCCCACCATCGAGCCTGCTTTCTACCCAACGGCGTACGTCGTGGGCCGAAGTCTATGAAAAGTCGAGCATGCGGCGGTTTAACAGTGAAGTGCTGCCAATGACTTCAAAAGCAGAGTTTCCGGACGTCGCACTCGCGGAGCCTCATTCGCCAGAGGATGGGACCAACCTGAAGCGTAGTTTGGAGATCAATATGAAGGATTTGGTTGGGGATGCTGTGGGCAACGTGAGTTGTGATTTCGCAGGCCAGCACAACTTCTAACGGCCCCGTTGGCAGATGAGCATCAGCCCTTCATCCCGGGATATCGTTCTCGCTGCGTAGGCGTTTAAATCTTCGACTAGACCATCTGCTTACGTCTTTGAAGGCGGAAAGGACTGTTCATTATCGATTTGGAGCATCCTTTTGAGGTTCCCCGATTCTTGCCTCAGGGAGGCACATGGGATGTCGCAGACGTCCAGTGGAACCCCCACCCCAGTCGTTCACAATACATTGTATCGACCTCCAGTGAGAAAATGTAGGTGTTTTCATAGCATATATGCATGTAGCTCCATCTAAACGTTTGTCAGGCTTATATGGAACCTTGGGATTACTGGGAAAACCTCCATAGAACATATCCTAAAGTCTCATTATAGAGCAATCACCGACTTCAACTGGCATACCACCGAATGCGACGTCGTGGCAAGCACGGGAATTGATTCATGGATATGGGTTTGGGACCTTCGCAATCCTCGCAAACCTGCCTTTGGCCTATCCGCTTTCAAAGCTGGTGGAACCCAAGTTAAGTGGAACCGTCAAGATGGCAACTTTTTGGCTTCGTCTCATGGAAACGAAGTTTTAATCTGGGATCGCCGGAAAGGATCCCTTCCAGTCACGCAGATTACAGCCCATACGGCCAAAATCTACGGAATCGACTGGTCGCACCATTTGCGTAACGAAATAGTGACATGCTCGCTGGACACGACCATCAAATCCTGGGACATCAATGAACACAAAGAGCCAACAGCAGTCATTCAGACAAACTATCCCGTTTGGCGAGCACGGAATCTACCATTCGGACAAGGACTTCTTAGTCTTCCCCAGCGGGGCGAAACACGCCTCGAGATGTACTCTCGCAAAGACACTCAGCTGGTCGAAACGTTTGAAGGACATTCCGATGTCGTTAAGGAATTCGTCTGGAGGAAAGGCGGCGTCGACGAGTTTCAGCTTATCACTTGGTCTAAGGACCGCACGCTCCGATTCTGGCCCGTCACACCGGATATCATGCAGAAGGTGGGGTATATGCCTGAAGTTCCCCGCGGAAGATCGCTACGGGTAGAGAGAGAACCTACGCTTTCCTATCGAAATCCTCCAGAGAATCCTAACAATGAATTCCCCAGCCAACAGCTGCTATCAGCACCCATCGGAAACCGTTCTATCCTGGCTGAAGTCCGCGCTGGTCCTCCACCTCGCAGCACAAACCTCATCACCCAACCTCATACGGGCTCCTCAGCACGCGCGACCACAGGCGAATTAACACCGACATTGACGGATGTAAAGCCCGTTGCCGTAGCCAACCGTAACCGGGGAGGCACGATGAGTCGAGGAGCTGCCACTGGCAAGAGTGTAGCTGGGATGGATGCATTTGCTTGGTTGACGAATGTCAAAGTTGGGAGCACGAGGGGAAGTAGCTCTGGGGCGGGAAGTGGGAGTGCCGGGCCGGGAAGCGGCAATTCCTCGAGATTGGGATCAACTTCAAGAGCCCAATCGAGAAGCGGACGGGGAGATAGCGAAAGTGTGCGACATAGGAGTCCCAGTCGAAGTCGTGGGGCGGACGATCGTCGGGAAAGTGAAAATGCTCAATCGCTGCAGGATGAGTAAGCTTGGCTTTCTGTCAATCGTGGCAGTGGTTTCTTATATACACGCGACAGGATTACCAGCGTGCTCACGAAACTCTCATCGTCGAAGATCAAACTTGAGAAAGTTAGCTTTCACTCTCATGAATGTTGGGAACTGTACTGACCATCGCCTGTAGCATGACCTTACAAAGAAGAGAACCTGCACCCTGGGGTTGCACGGCCCGTGGGGTGAAAGCTCCTCCGTCTTTATGCGAGTCACCTTCACCTTTCCTGCCAAATATCCTACAGGCGTGCATCCAGAGGGCACACCAACTGTGGAACTAGAACGCAATCCCCTTATTTCCCCGCGGGATCGTGCTTATATCCTCAAACGTCTAAAAGCCATTCGAGAGACCAAGCGGCCTTGCCTGGAAGCTTGCTTAAGATTCCTTCTGTTTGCCGAGGATGGTCATAGTGGAAGGATCGGTATGATCGATTCGGAGTCCTCAGATGAGGATGACGAGACAGGTTCGAAAAGAAAGGGGAAGGAATTGACGGCGTCGATGCTGAGGAACCATAAGAACATAGCTGAGCCCATAACTTCCCAAGGAGCCTTTGGACCTAATGGTGAGTCTATGTGTCGATTATGTCAGCATTCAACTAACACGTTTGTCCGTAGGTGAACTGATATGTTTCTTCAGAGCTCCGCCTCGAATTGTTCGGAATGTTTTACGCGGCTTTACGGAAAACCCAGCTGAAGAACACCAGCAGCAGCAGCAGCAGCAAAGTCAGCAACAAGAATCGCTGCAACAGTCTCGTTTATTCCAGTCTCCCGCTTTGATATCGGATGCTATCAAAAGGTTGCGTTTAGCTGCAAAGGACCAAACGGTCCTCGCCGTAGAACGAGGCAAAGCCGAAAACGACCTGAACATTCTCCGCGCCATGACGAACCTCTTGACTGTCTCTCAGCACAGAATCCGACCTGAATCCGGTTCGAACCCGAAGAACTACTCCCTTCTACCTACTAGGAGGAGCAACGTGTTTATGGCGGACACTATGAGCGTTGCTGGACCAGATAAGGATGTTGCTGCTGGATACATCTTTAAAGCGGACAGTTTGGCGGAACTTTGTGATGGAAATGCTCGAGTGGCTCAGGAGGCTGGACGATATGACCATGAACGGACATTCAAGACGTTGAGGTCGCTATTCCAGCATCCTTCGAAAGAGGAACGTGGCAAAGAAGTGGTCAATATTAACGCCTTCGTTTCTGATGCTCTGGCTATTCGCATTGTTGAGACTATGTGAGTCTATCCGCGTTGTTTTGTCAGATTTGCGGCTGAACGAGTATTCAGCTATACGACCTTGGCAAAGCACAAGGATATACAGATGTTGGCTATGCTCTCCGCTATTGTTCTTCAGACCCCTCATGGCTTGAAGAAGCCGGTCTCTGCTGTAGCAACTAAACCTTCCTTCCCTATTGCTGATCTTCCTGCGTTGAAGACCAGTGGTATGGATTACTTCACCCTTGCTCGAACACTCAACAACGCCCCCAGTCCTCTGTCCCCTGCATGGCCATCACCCATCGCACCCACCATCGCTCCGTCTGTATCTTCTTCCACAAGCTCTCGCGGCTCGTGGTCGAGCCTTTTCAACGCCGGGAGTGTGAGGCAACTGATGAGCGGTATCCAGGATGGTCTAACAACTCCGACTGAACTTCCTGCCGTCCTCTCGAGTATTCCCCCAGAACCTCTTTCCAAGCAGAATAGCCTTGAAAAGATGGTGCTTAGCCACGCTGGTGCTATTCAGAGGAAACGTGCGCGAAATGATTCGAAGCAGTCAGTTGCGTCGTTTATGTCCAAATCGTGGAACGAAGGACAGCCGCCTGATGCTCCTCCGAGGGCTTTGTCGGTCTCGTTTTCCTCGGCTGGGCATAAACGGTCGCGTTTGTTGCGTTTGGCGGATATCAACCCACTTGTTCAGGAGAAACGACGGATCGTGTTTGAGCCTTCTACCATAGAAGAAGCGTGCGTCTCTCTGTTTTCTGTGTTACTATTTTGTCTGACCATATATTAGCCCCCCGGCTGCGTTCACGGATGGCATGATCCAGCAATTCCACCGACATGTTTATGCTTATGCGGAGTTGCTGTTCCGTTGGGAATTGTTCATCAAGCGATTGGAACTCCTGAATGCTGTTGGGCTGCTTGACCCACCTGTGGACGAGCGAGAGTATCGAATTGGCCTCGTGCGCCGCTGTGTCCGACCTGAATGCTCGATGTTGCTTGGCGATAAAGATCATATCTGTAGCCATTGTGGCACGCATGTCCTTTTGCCTGCCTGCACCATCTGTCGGCTTCCTGTCAAAGGTACGTATCTTTATTTATAATTATATTAAATCTATCTCACATGTTTTTTTTTGCTTGACTATCAGGGCTGTCGCGCAACTGTCTCCGATGCTGCCATGTCACCCACATTTCCTGCTGGAATACCCTCGACGTTCCTATCTGCCCGACGGGGTGTGGATGCTTCTGTTCGGGGATTGAAGGCGTCTCTACTCGCCCCTCCACCCGCCTAGGCCTCTCACCCACCTCAAACAGCCTTATGCTCTCCAATGCTGTCTCATAGACTACCCGCAGTCTATTATTAGGGACCCAGGGCATTTCATTTCCGAAGCTTACATAGCTCATATCATAGCCGGGGAATATCACCTCGGCTTGTGATGACGCGGATACGCGGGCATCTCCTCTCCTGGCTGCGTCATGGTGGTCCTAGCCGCTCATCCTCCTCCGCCCTTGTCAGCATAGTATCGTATTTGCTGATGGCATAAGATGGCATAGGGGTATTTCTTGGCAACGCGTTGCCTAGAATTTTCACATGCATTGGTACAGCACCGCAAGTTCTAGAGCACACGACCGACGTGGACGAACTCTGATATCTTTCTCCTCCGCACACCTATTGACCAAGTCCCTATCCTCTTCCCTTCATGGTGCCCTCTGTACTGTATCTTTAGCATAGCTGTATTTCTAGTATTACCCAGCCGTGTAAACTCTTACCACTCCACCCGATCATGGAAAAAATATCCTCTTATGGTGTAATCTAGTAGTCAGAATAGGTCGGGGAGGCTTCTCTCTCTGCAACCACTAAAATCTCTCTGCGAACTCCCAAATTGAGGGTAGTTGAGGCCCTGTTTCTTGAAAGATGCTTCGAGGTCGAATATCCCCGGTTATGAGGCCAATTTCAGGGACAAAAGGCGCCTCGTGTGGCTTTCTTCTCAACTGCCACCAAGCCCATGCTAGGACTCTAACTAGTCGCGCCGACCCCATGCTTTTCTCCAGAAAAAATATCATTACGACCGGCAAGAAACCTTTATATGCAGCAACCAAAGTCATAAACGCTTCCTGCGGATCGGCGACGTCGGTTTTCGCGAGATGTTGGGTGCATAGCACCAACAAGACTACCGCCCTTCTGCGCAAGGTCAAGAACAGCGGCCTCAAGCGGGCATACTCGACCAAGCATGCGGCAGAAGGAAATGGGCTTGGGGCTGGATCGTCAGGGAGTGTACCATTCTATCGTGCGTTGTTGGTTGGTTTACACGTCGTGCGAGTACGATGAGCTGACCTTGATTTCCCAGGCAAGGTCATCAGTGCATGGTCAGAAACCCCAACAAAGTGGTATCCTCTACCACTGGCAGTCGGTGCCCTACTTTTAGTGGCTATCCAATATCGCCGTAAATTGAAGAAGGCTGGCAAGGAGGTCGAGCTCGACGAGAATGGGATGGAGGTCATCAAACTCAAGGGGCCGTGGCAAGTACGTAGCCATTGTGAACCCGTCGACTTCGTCTACTAATGACTATCCTATAGGTCCATGTCATCGGTGCTTTGCCTCTGCGCAACATGTCACGACTGTGGGGTTATGTTAATTCGCTGGAACTGCCGGTCTGGTTCCGCCCTTATGGATACAAGCTTTACGCCTACGCCTTCGGATGCAACTTGGATGAGATCGAGCCAGCTGATTTAAGGGCGTATCCTAGTCTTGGAGCTTTCTTCTACCGTAAACTCAAACCCGGAGTGCGCCCCGTGGACCAGGCGGTTCTGGTTAGCCCGGCCGATGGCACCATTCTACATTTCGGGACGATCGACCACGAATACATGCGGGTAGAACAGGTCAAGGGCATCACATATCACCTCGATGCTTTGCTTGGTGTAGAGCGTCCAGGGAGCTCTGTGCTGGTTGAGCACAACCGTGATATGTCCACCGTGGACGACCAAGAATTCGCAAATGTGAACGGCATCGAATACTCCCTTGACCAACTTATGGGTGCCTCTGGCCCCTCAAGTCCACCTTCGACACCTCCGAACGGCGAAGTAAACGGGGGGCGCCCCCACTCTCACCATCCCGCACCGATAAAGTTCGGCCAGCAAATTGACGCATCTGTCGTTGAACCGGGACAAGACACGATCGTGCATGACGCTTCAGTGGCTCTCGAAATGGGTGACAAGCCTGCGCTGGAACGCAAGAACAGTTTAGGATCCCGAACAGTTCGCCCTGGAAACTCTTTGTTCTTCACTGTCGTCTACCTCGCCCCGGGAGATTACCACCGCTTCCACAGTCCAACTGCTTGGGTTGTTGAAAAACGGCGACATTTCGTGGGCGAGTTATTCTCTGTATCACCGTGGATGGCTAAGAGGTTGGAGAACCTGTTCGTGCTGAATGAGCGTGTTGCTCTCCTGGGAAGGTGGAAGTATGGTTTCTTTGGCATGGTTCCTGTCGGTGCAACCAACGTCGGAAGTATCAAAATCAACTTTGATCAGGTATGTTGAACCCTAGTTCTTTCGTGGGCCGCTCTAATAGTCTTCCAGACTCTCAGAACCAACGTCCGAGGGCGTTTGCCACCGCCTGGAACGTACGCCGAGGCGGTATATTCAGCTGCGTCGCCCATTCTTAGAGGGCAACCATTGACTCCTGCTGAGGAGATGGGTGGGTTCTGTCTAGGAAGTACCATCGTCCTAGTCTTTGAAGCTCCTAGCGACTTTGAATTTTCAGTCAGCGCTGGTCAGAAAGTTAAGGTCGGCGAGCGTTTGGGAGATGTCTCTGAACCGGATCATCAGGTTTAAATAGACGCTGAAGTCACTTCCTTCTCTTCTTCTCGTCCTTGCATTATTACACGCTCAATTTAACACGTTAATATCTTCATTCAGTTCACTACATACCATCACTATATATCTCGGTTCTTCAGCGCTCAGCGCTCAGTTGGGGGGGGTTACGGCGTTCCTTTGCTCTTCTTACGTAGTGTTTTTGTGACGATCTTTTGCTTCAATTACCCCTCTCTTCTCCTTTGGCATTCCACTGTATCCATACTTACTCGTCAATAGAATCACAGCTCAACCTGTGAAGCTTTGTGCCGTCGCCGGATTAAGTTCGGGTTATTGAATCCTCTGCCAGTGATGAAGTCTGATTCAGCGCTCAAGCACTGAAGGCGCCTTGGTGTGGTACTACATCTCAATTCTGGTGGATCATCTTGAACAGAAGACCAACGCCCCAGATAGTGATTAACCCAGGAATCAGCACCTTTAATTTCCAGATGAACTGAGGTAAGGCCGTGGCCTGACTCCAAACTGCGCAACTTTGCCTCCATTACTTTCGCACATTGCACTGAGATCCGCTCGATAGGAGCGTGTAATCATTTCCATATGAGTGAAAAAGTATACATAAGTGTGTACATCAGAGCATCTCGGTTGGAGATGTACAAGTGATGTTCCTCAGTACTGTCCCGATGTAAAACTGCGAGGCCCCGTGAGGAACTTGAAGCAGTCCATTGATCTTGCAAGAGAGAACCCAGAATAACTGACATCTATCAAACATTGAAACACGCAATCACGGGAGAAGTGCAGAATACTATAATAGATTGACTCTTGGAGTCTACCAGAGTTCTCTAATCAGCGCCCAGGCTTGCGCTTCCGAGACACCCGAAGAATTTGAATATGGGTTATCGAATCGAAATTTCTCGGCTTCTCATCTGCTCTTACGGGTAGGAAATTGCTTCTCAGAGAAAATACCATCATCTTCTCCTTCTCCGGTATGGTCACGCCGAAGTGATAGAGATATAATAACTATCCTGCAGCATGGCTAAATAAAGCCACATCATCCAGTGTTCCAGGTCCTCATCGTGTCCTGATCATTATCTTCGTCTGGGGTTGAACATTCATTGCACAACGTTCGGACTATTATGCCATCGTTAGTCACTGTCGCTTCGCTCTGGCTGGTCTCTTGGGAGCTCTGCGTCCACTTCCTCCAGGATGTGAATTATCTACGGACCAAAGGACTATGGAAGCGCCCTGTGTTCTGGGCGTACTTCTTGCAGCGCTATTGCGCGTTCATTGTCGTCGTCATGCAGGCGAATATATCCTTAGGCACGCCTAGAAACTGCTATGCGATGGGTATGGTTGCTCTGACGTTGGGTGGTGCGGTATTTTTGCCATCTGTATCGCTGATTTATTTGTATCGAGTGTGAGTACTTTGTTGTGTGACATGATCGGCGTTTAACGCGAAAACTAACACAATTGGTTGCGTTTAGTCTTGCCATCTGGAATAGAGCTCCTGTGGTGAAATATGGACTCATCGGCCTATGGGTGCTATGCTTTGGAGCGTCATTGACTGCTCCGTTCTCCCAGGCAGCGGCGAACCTGCCGGGTGGAGGGTGCACCATTATTCGCAATGAGCCCTATGCACCGTACGTGACTAAGTCGGTGTCCAGTCATGATTACTAACTTCGTGTCCTTTGTTATAGAGCATCCTTCATCGCCAATGCGGTTTATGATTTTGTGATCTTTGTTTTGACCGTATACAAGCTGTTCAGTAAGTCCCCAAGTTCACTAGGGTGGAGAAGTGAAAGGAACTTATATGGTCTTTGTCAACAGTTGTCAACCGCAAGGAATACCGCAATTTCCATTCGCCTATTCAAACAACTCTTTTGCGAGATGGCGTCCTCTACTTTGCAGTAGCAGTCGCTATTGGAATCATCGACATTATCTTCCTACACGCGATCGACAATCCGGACATTGCAACGACCATCATTCCTTTCCACATCGCGCTCGCTTCTGTTATGACCACTCGGCTTGTGAAGAACGTTTTCCAAGTTGTGCGCGAGGACACGGATGTTGTGTCCCTCAACACTAGTAAGGACAGTTCGAACGTCCACACCAGTGGGAGTGGTAGTGGCAAGAAGGAATCGCCGAAAATGGTGCTTGTAATTGGTAGCGGGGTTGGAACGGGATATTTCGTGAAGAATGAGAAGGGAAAGCAAGTGTCGTCCGAGACGCTTTCGTTGCCGACATTCCAACCAGGACGCACTAAGGACTCTGACATCGAGATTTCGTCCAGAGTCTAAAACTCTAAAACTATAAACCTTTCAATTTGTCACTCAATAGTTTGTTTCGTTATATTGGTCACCATACCTGGAGTATGCCTACGCCTGTACCTAAGCTATGTGTATTTATTTGATCATAAATCTTGCCACTTATCTGATAATCCTGATTCCTGAAGCCGATCATCACGCCACCGCCGTAGTGTCGACTAGTGTCCTGTGTATATCGTACTGGGCCCTATAAACAGTAACGCTGTTACCTTTACTGGAAATGGATGGGGACGCCCGGAGATCAGCGACCAGGGCGACTGGTCTGAGTAGTCTCTGTACACCGCCCCGTTCTGGCCAAAGAAGTAGAGCTGCTATGTAGACTTCCCTGAAATCTTCTGATAGCAGCGTACAACGTCCGATAAATGACCAGACAGAAATAAATTGAGTCAGGGTAGGTTAGGGTGCACTTTCTCAAGATGTATTTTTAGATCTCTGAAATGTGGAAGCAGCGCGATCACTGGAAGGTCTGACGTCCACATGGAAACGACTCCTATTTCTTCCGCATCTCGAAGAAAAACAGTACGATGCGGATCCCTTTTTCAATTTCTTTGAAGTTCTGTGTTTCATTCCATGACACATGAACCCCGATCTATACCCTGCGCGAAGATTTTTCAATCATAGAACACGGGTAATTCAAAAAGATGCATCAACTTCTATTGCATACTTTATATTAACAGCGAGAGCAATAAAACCTCTTTCAGCATGCGTGCTCATCTCCTGATCATCTTCCAAACCCTGACCGCACCCGCGTGCTTGAAACTTGAATACGGTTGAGCACCATGGCATCGGCGCCTCCTACCCCACAACAGATCGCCAATGTTAATTATGTCACTGTCGGCTCGCTGTTCCTAGTCAGCTGGGAACTCGTGGTTCATGCTCTCCAGGACATAAAGTATGTGCGCACGAAGGGATGGTGGAAGAGACCCGTCTTCTGGGCTTACTTCTTGCAACGCTATTGCTCTTTCATTGTCATCATAATGCAAGTTAACATCGTCGGAGGTCATCCCAAGAACTGCTACGCGATGGGTATGGTCGCTCTTACGTTGGGTGGCGCAGTCGTTTTACCATGTGTGTCCTTGATTTATCTATATCGCGTGTAAGTCTATTCCTTTGATATGATCATTGCAAAGCTTAATATATCTCTTTAGACTTGCGATCTGGTTAAACAGGAAACGCTTTGTACGCTATACACTCATAGGCCTATGGGTGTTATGCTTGGGAACGTCGCTAACTGCCCCGTTCTCCCAAGCAGCTGCAAATCTGCCAGGTGGCGGATGCAATATTATCCGCAGTGAAGTGTACGCCCCGTATGTCAAGACCAGAGGGTTTCTAAGCTTTTATCTGATTGCTTATTGACTATAACCGTCTCTTCAGGGCATCATTCATTGGCAATGCGGTCTATGATAGTGTTATCTTCCTTCTGACAGTATACAAACTCCTCAGTAAGCACGAAGACCTGATGGAGAAATAAAACAAAGCTAACATCGAAAATAGTTGTTAACCGCCACGAATACCGCAATTTCCACTCCCCAATTCAAACGACTTTGCTTCGCGATGGAGTTCTCTACTTTGCGGTAGCAGTCATCGCTGGCATTGCCGACATCATTTTCTTGACCGCGGTTGAGAATCCATTCGTCTCGTCAACCATGATCCCTTTCCATATTGCCATTACTTCAGTGATGACCACTCGTCTTGTCAACAACGTCTTCCAAGTCGTTAACGAGGGGTCAGAGCCCGTGTTCCTCAATACTAAGGAGACTGATACCATCGCGACTGGAAACACCTCGAAAAACGGAGTCAAGAAAGCGGGATCTTCGAATGTTATTATTGCGATTGGCAGCGGGGTTGGAACCGACTACTGGAAGGAGAGAGGGGGTAGGAAAGACCTACCCATATATGTGTCAACCTATCCAGTGCACGAAGAAGAGATCGATGGCACCTATACAACTCCTGGAGGGCCACCAGTCACAAAGGAGACTATGTCATCGAGGGTATGAACATGTGGCTCGTTGGGACCTTCAATCCTTGAACTTCGTCCTGTGTATCTTTTAGGTTACCTGATGTAATCTTGGTATGGTTATTCCAGGATGCGATTAGGCTCAGCTAAGCAACCCTCCCACGCCTCGAACGAACGTGAGAGGCCGTCCACAGGTGGACGGTTTTGTGCCGAGACTAGCCTAGCTGCCTGAGGATGTGATGGGTTTCCAAGTGGGGCCAGGGGGAAACTTAAGACCGCTATGTAAGCGCGCTGAAACACTTGATTGGTGTCACCCACCCCTTCCTTCTTTCCGCACACCACCTTCCGACGACCGACAATCGCCGGAAAGAAGTACCTGCAGTTCTGACCATCCGAAGACCCACAACGGGTCCTGGTATTGTGGAACTTCGGAATCTATCTGTAACCTGGAACATGCAACCATGCAACAGTGTTACGTTTTGGCAGTGGGAAGTGGAGAGATCTAGGACCCCGAGGCCTTGATGGCTCTTCTAAATTCTAAAATACATGTTGATGGACAAGTCGGGTTCGAACCTAGAGAGCGAGCATAGATTATATATGATGGTGAATCTACCATCCTTCGATATATGTTGGATGAGCACGTGGATAGACTATAGAAGCCTTCAGCTCCTTCGGACGGGAGAAGAAGTGCTGATCGACAGGGACGTTGAATGGATGTGCATCAAAACGTTGGAACATGGAACACGCAACTATGGAAATGGACGTTTATTTGCAGAGATTTCTTGCCGAATAGATACCATTTTGCTTCGGTATGGACATAGGACGTGGGCCATTTGAATAGTGAGTCGGACTTCGCATAGACTAGGAATATATCCTTATCAAACCAACATAGCCGACTCAATGGGACGCACCAACTTTTAGCTCCGCACCTGTAAAGCAACATAGATGCCAATCAATGGCCCAGGGCCCTAAATAAAGTATGGATTCGAACTACCTATCTTCATCTTCATCTGTGCCGGAACTCGAGCATTGGACAACCATGGCATCAGCCCCTCCCGGTGGACCTACCCTGCAGCAGTTAATGAACGTTAACTACGTCACCATCGGCTCACTTTTCCTAGTGAGCTGGGAGCTATTGGTGCATTGTCTTCACGACCTCAATTATTTACGTACCAAAGGATGGTGGAAGCGCCCTGTTTTGTGGGCGTATTTCTTGCAACGCTACTCCTCGTTTATTGTTATTATGGCCCAGGTTAATGTTGTTGCCGGACGTCCCAAGAACTGTTATGCGATGGGCATTGTAGCTCTGACTTTTGGTGGTGCCGTCGTCTTGCCATCTGTGTCCCTGATTTATATGTACCGGGTGTAAGTAATTTTTCGTGACGCGTAATACATGCTAAGCTTACTCGCCTATTACCATTAGCCTTGCCATCTGGAATAGAAGGCCTATCGTGCGATATACACTCATGGGGTTGTGGGTAGTATGCTTGGCATGCTCGCTCACTGCCCCATTCTCCCAAGCAGCTGCAAACTTGCCTGGTGGAGGATGCACCATTATCCGCAGTGAAGCCTATGCACCGTAGGTATTGTATCAGGTATTTCTCAGATTTGCTCACTGACATGGGTCGATTAGAACATCATTCATTGCCAATGCCGTCTATGACAGTGTTGTCTTCCTTTTGACAATATACAAACTCAGTAAGGATAGAAACATTCGCGAAATGAAAGTAGTTGACTTTTCATCTAGTTCTTAACCGGCATGAGTACCGAAACTTCCATTCCCCCATTCAGACGACGCTGCTCCGCGACGGCGTCCTCTACTTTGCGGTAGTAGTCGCTATCGGTATCGTTGATATCGTCTTCTTAACCGCTATCGAAAATCCAGTCGTATCGTCCACCATTATCCCACTACATATCGCTCTTACTTCCGTGATGACCACTCGGCTCTTCAACAATGTTTTCCAAATTGTTCGGGAGGGATCTGTGCCCATGTTCCTTTCCGCGAATTCCACCATGAAGAAGAGCACGAACATCAACTTTACTAAGGAAGGTAATAACTCCTCAAATACTGTCATTTTTATTGGCAGTGGGGTGGGAACAGAGTACTTTAAGGAGTCTCAAGCGAGCACGGGTGGGTTAGCCACCAATACATCCAACCGTTCACTTCAGATGACTGTGGAGGAAAAAGAAGTCAGCCAGGGCTATGCAATCTCTGCGCACCCGCACCCTTATGCGGCGCAGGAAGCAGTATTGTCGAAAGTATAAACATAGCAGGTACCGTTGTGTACTGATATCATATCTCCTATTCATCTATCCCTGACTTCGCATGTATTATTCGGATGCGCGCTGGTCACTTATACAGGATAATTGATGTATTGAATACTGCCCAAATGATCAGGAAAATCGAAAAGAAGCCTCGAGAACGTACGAGCCGTTCAAGAAATCAATCGCAGGAATACATGATGAAGATAGTAGGATGGTGATGGGACGGACAAAGGGAAATGTACATGAACAGATTGGAAAGAGGAACGACGGACAAACGCGTGTGAAGTCGTTGCAAAAAAAAACGCACGTTTCACATATATATGGACAGATTGAAGGCAAATTGAAAGATTGTCCAAGCTCTTAGTCGTCGTGTTTCACATCTTCCCAAACTCGACCATGGTTTCATTATCATGCACCGCTGGTTGAGCTAGATCGGGGGTATTGAATGGGTGTGCATTAAAATGTTGGAACACGGAACTATGGAGATGGACATTTACAGACATATTTTGCCTAATAGTCTGTACTATTTTGCTCTGTTATGCACACAGGATGCGAGCCTTTGAATGGTGAGTCGATTTTCGCATAGACTAGGAAGATAACCTGATCAAAAGAACATAGGCGACTCAACGGCAGGCGCCAACTTGAACTTCGCTACCCCAAAAGCAAAATAGATGCCAATCAATGGCCCAGGGACCTAAATAAAGTATGAATACTAACTACCTATCTTCACCATCATCTGGGACGGAAGCTTGGGCATTGAACATTGGACATGAAGATAACATGAGGACTGCGCGTGCTCGACACGCGCTTCAAAACGCAATCTACGAATGTGTCCGACTAAGATAATAAGAGGAGTACCGAAAGGCACTACTCCTACAGGGATAGTAGAGCATTAATAAAAGTTGAATAGAACATACAATGCGCATATATGCAGTATGTTAGACCTTCTTGCAAAGCCTCCTACCGTAGTCGATGACCTCCCAGTCCTCGGTTCCGGGGGTGGCACGGGAATAGAAAACACCAATAGGATCCCACTTATTCTTGATCTCCTTCAGCCTGGGGTACTTGCTACCCCAGAAGGCGGTCTGCCAATTAGGCTCAGCAAGATCACCCTCGCTGACATAGGCGCCACCGTTTGGGGTCGCAAGGCGGAGCGGTCCATTGATCTTGTCAGTGTTGAACTTCTCTGCAGCCATCTTCTGATCCCAGGTCGAGTTCTCTGGAACAGTATAGACAGAGAAGCTATACTCGGAAGTCTCGCGCCATGCTGGGTGAATGGCATTATTGGCAATAGGTTTGCCCTTGCCGGGCGCGACGACATGGGCGACGATGTAACCGCGCTTCGCCGCTGTGTTCTTCTTCGCGTCGATGATAGCGGCCTCGCGCTCGAGGAAGTCCTTGCGGGTGATGAGACGCCCGGAAGTGATCATACTCAGACCGGCAGGCCTGTCTGGGAACATGTCGCGGTAGAGATCATAGAAGGTTGGGAATTCCTTGGCCTCGAAGGAGAAGGGAATTCCCTCCCTCTGCAGCCTCTGGAAGAGCGGGTTGAGAATGTTGAGGATCTGCGTCTTATTCATGCCAGGTCCGAGGAAGGGGTTGACGCTGAACATGCCTTGGGTGAGGTCGTAGTTGACGTAGAGGCCACTGTCGACGTAGTGGTTAATGTAGTTGTGGAATGCGGTGTAGCCTTTCCAGAACAGGTTAAGGTCAGTGGTGTGGGTCTCGTTGATGTGGAGGGAGACGCCCGCAGCTTGTTGGTCAGGGAATGTCTTGATGGTGAGGGAGATGATAGCAGCGTAAGTGGATGGTCCTCCACCTTGCATCGCCCAAAAGAGATCGGGGTTGACCCCGGCATTGGCCTTAACAAATCGGCCGCCCGCAGTGACCAGCTCGAACTCGAGTGCCTGGTCCGCACCTGAGAGGAATTTTAATCTATATAGAGGTAGAGATAAATAATATATTTACCCATGCCGTACTTGCCACTTAGAGGGCCGTGGCCACCGCCTTGAACGAAGCCTCCACCAGTAGCTACGCTCTAAAAAAAGAAATAATGTGTCAAGATGAAACCCATGGGCTGGCATACGCAAAAGGAGATGAGCGTACCGGGCACTCACCGCCGACAATCATGCGGGGAGGGTTCTGGGCATGAGCTGCATCTAAGATTTCAAACGCCTGAACACCAGTGCCAACAGTGACGGCGGGGCCGTGATAGTCTCCTGGGCCGGTGTAGCTGTTGGTGAACGTAATACCTGAAACTCAAATGAGATTTTTTGAGATCGTCATCACGCCGTCCGACTTACCCTTCAAGGCATGGGTGTTGATAGAGAGAGCACCGTACCCAGTAGACCTCCCCATAAAATCGTGCCCAGTGTTTCTGATCACAAGCCGGAGATTGTTGTTTCGAGCGAAATCGATACCAGCTTTGACGTGCTCCTTCGTCTTCGCCATAATAACATACCCGGGGAAGAAGCCAAGAGTGCACGGCTCGTTAGGGTCTTCGGTGGGATTGCAGGTAGTGTTTGTCCAGGTAGTCCACTCGATTGATACCGGATTCCCGGGGCTATTGGGCATAGAAGATAAGGCAGAGACCTCGGTATAGAAAAGGACTGTTTGATAACTTACTGCCACATTGCGTCACCCCACTTTTCTCTGAGTTCTTTGCAACCAGTCTCGTTGTAGGTCGGCTTGCCTTTGAATGTGTAGTGGCATACAGAAGCTTCAGGAATGACGTTAAACAAGTTCCCGTTGACAGTGGTGTTCAGTTGGGACCACTTTGGAGGCGTGGGCCAGCATGCTTCGCCTTCGTAGCACTTGCAGCTGTAGCTTGAGCCTCCCCAGTGGAAGACATTATTCAAACTGTCGGTGAAACTCTGATGAGCTAGTAAGGCAAACTGAACTATATTAAGGAGTAATTCAGGGACCATCCTCTCTTAATATAAGAGAGAGTGAAAAGGTGTGTGGATGTGTTAGAGTGAGAGTAAGAGTGTTGGAGAGGTTTGAAAGGCCACTCAAGCACGGAGCTCCTCAAGAACACAACGACTAGATAGACCTGGCTACCTACGACACCAAGAACCTGTCTATATACCCAACAGCATGAGGATAACATGAGGGCTGCGTGTGCTCGACCCGTGCTCCGCAGTGGAATCTATAAATGTGTTCGACTATAATAGAGCAGTGCCCAAAGGCACCACTCCACTATGTATGCCTATGACAGAGATGGAAGTTCTCTGATGAATTAGAGACAAAATTTCCGTCCCTATTTGAGCTGCAGGGATATCATCTGGGAGGATGTTGAAAGCACCCCTCGGACCTGTAATATTCCTGTAGCCTCTCTCATTCTCCCTGCCCAGAAATAAGGATCGGAAGTGTGGAATAGTCGTCTGTGGCAGTACATAGATTCCGTCATGCTTCCGGTGTTGACTTGTCAAATGCTTGAATTTCCGTAATTGCTATGATGTTGTACTATGGAGTCTTGACGGGCAGGATCAAGATCAAGGCACGCCCGAACTCCAAGTTAAGAGCCAGCAGAAGCCTCCCCATAGGCCTGGGTTAGAGCTCTCAACCCTTTTTGTACAACACTTTCGATACATGGGCAAAGCAGGTTAGATGTGGTTACGCTCGGCGAGTCTGTCCTATGTACCTATCTCGCGCTGTCATTTCTTACACGTCTCGGTGTCATGTTTTCGTATTACTTGAGTAACAAAATGAACGCAGTCTCCGATAGCAATAACACCGGCAACAACGAAAGCGGAGGATCGGATGTACATATATCTTACATCAAGACCATAACGTGAGATGTGGAGACGAGTTTGGTAATCACTGTTACATATGGGAATAAGTGTGCCGCTTCAATCCGCACGAAAACCATGCGTGTTTCACGTTTTTACGTAGAGACAGGGGTGAGACCACGCGTCGCCAGCCAGGGCTGCTCGCAGGTCCCTTCTACTCACTAATAAACCGACTCGGAAATGAATTGGCTCCGGCTATACCGCTATGTCACGAAAATCATTGGACAATCGTACCTATACAAGGTAGTCCCCAAGTCAGTCTACGTATCTCGCGTGAGGAATGATGACGACTGGCGCGCGTTGAGCGCTAATCTGTGTTCCGTCACGATGCGTGAATCCTTCCGGGAGCGGCGAACCTTTTCTTTTCAAAGGGGTTAAGCACAGGTTATGAAGCGTTACATATATTATGTTTAGCATCCCGATGAGGCGTTGATGGCATTCGGCGACAGGGTATTGGACTTCTGGCTTGCAAACGAGCATCCGTGAGCCGTGACTGGTGTGACCACCTGGGCCAGCTCATGTCTTAAGCAATGCTAATTCCTTGGCTAAAAAATTCAAATCACCTAAGCCCATGCTGCTGGTGGCCTATTAGGGCGTTGAAGAGGTCTCCCCTTCGGATCTATAAACAATCTTGCTGGGCACGTGGAATTGCATAGTTTGAATATCTTCCTCCGTAGCTTGCACTGGCCACTGGGCGGCCTCTCTGAGGTGAAGAACCATGCGAGTAGAGATTATGCTATTCACAATGCCTTGAAATGGCCCCAATAACAAGCGAAACCTCTCCTAGAAGGTGAAGTGTTAGCATGCAATCCTTCGATCCAGAAACAAGTATTTCGTTACTGGAAGAAGAACCATCGTTATCCCATTTATAATCGAAAATCCTGGAGCACGAGGAGTTGGGTACAAGCAAAGGAGTGTATAAAGTAAATCATACCTGTCGAAGCAATGAAGTAGAATGTCCCATCGCGATAAAGTACCTTGATTAAGGTATTCTCTCTGTGCCTCCGGTACTTTCGAATCCCAATATATATTCCAAGTATCATAACCACTTCACAACACGGAGTTAGTGCCCAAGTCCTGGCGTCTAGTATATGAAGGCCAAATGACATACTCGTTTCGCTATACAGGGCCGCGATGTATGCACCTACAATCAACTTAGGGCTCTTGAAGAAATGGGCGGCATAACATCCAGGGACACCAAGAAAGGAAATCGGTTCCCCTTAATTGTTTCAATCTATTATCCTCAGCAAAGCAGTGGATTCTGAAGGGCACTTACACGAAATCCCGGAAATGAAAATCCCTTCGAGAGTCACACTTAAGATAATCACCACCTGTGATGCAACACGTTAAACTTCAGCTTCAATAATAGTCTCAATACATCAAGATTGGTATACTCACACCGGCATTCAGTAGTAGAAATATCAACACTCCCCTGTTCTGCCCTGATAGCGCGTACACCCTAAGATAGAGGATGGCTACCAATTTCCCACTCTCTAGTTAGCAACGAAAGGCCTGAAATGAGGTAATAGACCGACTCCATACCCTCTGATACCACAATAGTTGTGGTATACCCCACTGTTGGCTCATAATATGACTCAAAGGTCGGGGCTAAAACGACGGTATGGCACGTACATATTGACCCAGTCGTCAGGGCTCTGCATATCTGCATTTCCACATTAGTATTTGAGTCGACTAATAAGGGAGTTGAGTAGATAGCAGGGATACCTGATGGGGTGGACCGGGCACATAATTATCTACGGCACATTGGTTTTCCAGTGTCAGCGGCGGCATGTATTTGGGGAAGCCAGGGCTACACACTCACAGTAGGCAAACATCAATGGAGTGATTAAGAAAGGGAGCAGTCGATTCAGGAAGTAAAGGTTCTTGAAGGCACCCCGATGACTCGACCATACGAGAGAAACCTAGTAGGATAAGGAATCGTTGGGTGACTAAATCGAGGAGCAACCGTTTGCCCTACTTCGAAATCGAGAGTCTGGATGTATTCGACGAGCTGATCACGACAGACCATGCATGTGCTAGCGTTCAATAATCTACTCAATGGAATGTACAGCTAATCAGCACTCACTAACAATGTAATGCAAGCGGCTACATCGTAATCAGTTTCTTGGAGGACCCATTTAAACAACCGACGAGCAGGGCTGAGCGCTGACCATTTACAACCTTCTATAGATTAGACCGGCTTGTTTGCCAACCTGGCATTGAAATTTTGACTTACATTATTATAATATATACTCAACTTTAGGGTTTCCAGTGGTGGAACCTGTGGGTCGATCGCCATTGCCCTGAGAAGTGAGCTTGAGGGGTCGAGGGGGGACTGTCCGAATGAGGGAGATTAGCAGCGTGTATTGAAGTCCTAACAAGTGCTGTAATTGACAAGGTTCAGAGATAACAGCGCTCAGCGACGGAGAGATAGCTCAAATCAATCATGCCCAACAGCTTCGATAGATTAGACGAGTTCTTCGTCCCACATCAGGTCTGACACGCGTTCTCACGCTGTACTTGAGTTCAGCATTCCCTGTGTCAATCTCCATTATCTTGAGAGGTGAGTCTAAGGGGGTAAGAGCAGATCTGGGAGGACAGACATGGGTATGCCCAGCAACCCGTAGGTCAAGTCAGTCATTCCTCTGGTAACGCAAGTGAAGAATACCATGCGATAAATGCTGTGGTTACTGCGGACACTCTGCGAAGGCAGCGTCTTGACTGCTAAGAATCTTGAATGATTCTTGATTCACAACTCATTTACCAACTTCCGAACGTTGGTATTGGTGCCCATATATTAGTGAGCTAATCAAGTTCAATCCAATTATACTCGCGGATTAAATTATTAGCACCTAAGGAAGCAATGACCCATCTCGTGGGAGTCGATTCAACGATGGTTCCTTTATAAGTACAGATTCCTGGAACCTATTTAATACGAGCAGGTCTGGTGCCTAACGAGGACGCTTACTTGTTCTTTCCGAAGTTAAAGGTCAGCACGAAGGAATGGTACGAGTTGAATGTATGAAGGAATAAACAGGTAGTAAACGCTTAGTATACGATCTGTGGGAGCCCAATTTGAATGGAGTAGGATTTAATTTTAGGTGACGGCAATTGACAAATGAGCTGATTCTACGGAGATGTGCAAGACTACTATCAGTCCACAATGGACTTCCAAAGGAAGTTGGATTTTGATGGTTTACCTCAACCACGCAGCGACAAAGTCCCAAATCGTGCTATATTCCGAGACATTGGCGCAATATTAGACAATCGAGTCAGCTGTGTATAAGAGAATCCTCCACCTTCCAATCGGACATTACAATCCGGCATCTGGGTACAATTTGAATAGACGCTCGCGATCGTTACGCGCTTGGCTCAAAAGCATGTGCATTTGTATACACGTGGGTCAATCAGTGGCGGTGCGCGCCGAATCAGTGGTCTGCAACAGCGGCCTCACCGTCGTTCGTTCGACCATGCACCTTCTCTATCGCCTTCCTTGCTTTACCCAGTTTTGAGGCCCAGCGTCTACAGTAAAGCTGCGAAAACTCGGAATAATTAACAACAAGAAACACTTCATGACCCACAAATGCATTGATATTTCGACCGGCATTTCTATCGAATGTGTACTACATAAATCGACACGACCAATTCATGATGCGAATGGCGGCGAGGAGGATCAGAAATTGGCCATTTGCCTACATCCTTGGTCGTGGCTGGGAGGACAGATGAATGACCCGTACGTCGCTCTGAACCTAGTAAACATCCTGGATTAACTTCGTTACGTTCGATTTTGGTTCGATCAGAGTGTTGCATAGCCTTACGGGCGTTCTCGAGGACAGCGGTTATCACATATTGCGTTACAATTCTCGTGGCGTAGGCAAATCGACAGGGCGAGCTTCCTTTACCGGTCTAGAAGAGGCCAAGGATCTTAACGCTATCATAGACTGGGCGAACAATGAGATCTCTAGACTTTCCAACATTCTGATTATTGTGAGTGAAGATTGACCCAGGGCTGTTCATGCATTCCTCTAACGATGTCTGTAGGGATATAGCCATGGGTCGCTAATCGCTTCTCTTCATCCCCCTTGTCATTCTGAGATGAAAGTTGCACACGTGCTACTCTCATATCCTCTTGGACCCCGTTCATTCTTGACATTATTTCGGGGATCTTATTATGACCAGAAGATGGATGAATTGGTCAAGAATCCTAACTCGAGGGTTCTGATAATTTTCGGGGACCAAGACGAGTTCACTTCCGGTGAAAGATACAAGTCATGGTCACTGAGGTTACAGGGATCAGCTGGAACGAATCCCGACCATTTGCGAATCGCACCTGTCCCGGGTGCATCGCATTTCTGGCAAGGTCAAGCCAATCAGGAGCTGCGTTCGATCATAGCCTCATGGATTCCTTCAACGCTGTAAACCGAGTTGGACTCTCGCAATAGACGCGGTGCTCTCTTTACAAAGCTTCAAGTTCACGGATGGATCCGATGGGTGTGCCTCATAATCGGCCCCTGAATCCAGCATTTGGCTCAAGCAACTCTTTCCCATACAGTAGTCACCACCAAATGGCACCCGAGGTAGCCAAATGCCGAACACTAGCACGATGCACCAGGAGGATATTGTCATCACAACACATGAGGCCAAGTAGGGCCAAGTTTTGTGGACATGGTATGTACTATGTCAGCAGATGTCAGCCATGACGTTGTCTCTCGTTGTCTTGACTCCCTTGGGCGGGACCAGTACTCGTCGGCGCTTATTGGTGCATGTTAGGGACTTTCAGGGACCAGCAGGGACCACCATATGTACTTACACATGTTCCTCGTGTTCCCGGCAGCTTGGCAACTGTACCTGAAAGGCTTTGGAGGAGTAAGTACATAAGCATGGGTGACTGGCATGAATTCCGTGATTCCAAGGGGGTCTTCCAATTGCTATTTTACTATGTATGGAAGACGAGGAAAACCTAAAGAAACCTTCAAGCTTCAAGCAGGTGTGGTACATAGGTGTAGCAATGCGATGTAGGCGTACGAAACGCAGACCAACATCCTATGTATGGCCTCCAATTCATCATGAAATTAGAAATCTCCTACATAAGTATCAGAGCGACGTCGCCCAATGGCATGTGATCCGACGTCTGAGAACCGGTTCTTTCAACTTCTTTCACCTGATATCTTGAGGAGGGAAGCAATAAAGCATGCGTAATATGTGCAACAACGTACAGAGACGCTAGCTAAATGATACCAAATATCTGCAGTTTGAAGGCGAAGGGTAACCAGTACAGCAATCGGAAGCTACAAGGATATAAGTTAGGTGTGAAGTGAAGTGGATAAGTTAAGACTCAGAGAGCAGTCCATACATGCCCGGCTGGATTGGGGTGACGGGTTACATGGGATCAGTATGTACAACAGGTTACGGACACGGATTCTGGTATGTATTTGCGTGAGCGTTCGTTAGTAGGAAGAGAAGTCGTTGGAACAAGGCCGCAATTTTGGGTGGCGGACAGGCGGTGCTGGAACCTTGGACGGAAACTATCTGAAGAGATCGACATGGCAGGTCCTCAGATAATCGGTGGAAGCGAGTGATACGTAGGAGTGAAGGATAATGAAGTGGCGGTTAGGTGAAGAGATACCGACATCGGGGAGGGGGCACCATCATTCAAAGCATAATGTTGCGGATCTGAATTATATATATGGTGCGATAGGAGCCAATAATGCGATCTGTCAGCGACCTCGGGTGGAACACATATGGAGATTGTACTCACATTCTTGCTCACAATGGAACTGCATGATCGGAAGAAACGAGGCCAAAAAGCACAAGAACGAAGGTAAAGACGAATGTCGTTATACCGATGGCGGCGAAGAAGACCAGCACCGATCCAAATTTAGAGCGGTCCCGGAGATGTTGGCGAGATTTGGATGGGCAGGCCGTAATGGGCGCATAGACGTCGGCGTTTACCAAATTGGAGTTGGTATGGTATGGTATGGGAGTTTTTGGAATGGAATTTGTGCCAGGTTTGGGATGTTTCCAAAAGAGGCATTAGCGCGCGTGATGGGTGTCCGTCCGTCGCAATTGAGCGCATTCGCGTTCGTTGGTGGAACGGTTTTATTATGGGTGTATTGATTCGTTCGTTACCATGAAAAGTTCCGCCAAGCCAGAAGAGCAAGAGAATATTTCCAAGTCCAACCCACGATCGGTCATTGGAGGAAGGAGGCCGTTGGATAGGATTTCAAGTTGTTTGAGCAATTCGTTTGATCGTGCATTTCATGACAGTGTGTAACGCAAACACGAGAGACCCGAGGGAGCAACAATTGCAAGAAAAGAGAGGGTGGACGGATGAAGGAGATGTGAAAGAGAGGGTTCATGAGTTTATGTTTTACAACTGACATTGAAAAGAAGAGCAAGCGAAAAAATAGAACAAAAATAAGGATAAAGTGAAGGGCCCGGGGAACGAATATGGAGAGATTAACCCGGAAGATTTGTACGGATATGAAGATATGGTAGCAGCAAGATGCGTTTTGAAGCACAAAATGAAATGAATAGATCATGCATGGGCTGAGGCGGAGGTATCGGGATCGCTATATCAGCGCTGCAGTCTCCAGGTTTGCCCGGAGAATGATGCTGGGGTTGACAAAGAAAGGAAGTTGAGCCGGGTTGGTTCCAGGAATGAATGGAGGAAAAGAGGAGATGAATTAAAGAAGCAAGAAAAATAGCAAAGCCACAAAAGAAGGAAAACGTCACCGGGGCATACAAAGCGAAATCGAAGAGCGAAGACTGAAAAAACAACAACAAAAGGGGGTAGGTACTCACTCTACGAAGGCGATGCATGAGCTCAATCAGTTCGTGGTCGCCGGAACTAGATGGAATCTGCTTACCTTCAACAGCGGCCATTACTACTCTCAGCATAGCGGTATCCGTAGCAGTGGTAATGCTATAGATAGTGCAATATCAGCGTCCTGTGTGACCATTCATGACCCGATGATCCTGGATAGTGACGTACTGAATGTAAATTTCGCGTTCTTTCGACCGGCCTGCTTTCTGCGCTAGTCTCCCGAACCGCTTCTTAAAGTATTCGCGACCGCCTCGGGGATCGCCTGGTTCACCGTCGTAGTCCTGTTCAAATGATTAGCACATCTGATATGCGGAGAATGTGAGGCGAGTGAAGGAGAAGCCAAAATGGGGTCAACGCGGATGATTAATAGAAGCACCAGAAGCACCAATGGATTACGGCAGCGATGGCACCTGCAGTGGCGAGAAGTAGACTGATAGTTATCGGGTACTCACTGGAAAGAAGTTCTTGATATCTGATTGAGCGACCTTCTGCTCGAAGAGATCATTCTTGTTCAGGAAGAGAATCTGCATGTGCACATGGAAGGGATGATGACGGTTTTCAATACGGTGACGAAGGAGTGGATAGGACGTGGATAGGACGTGAGCGGCGGCGGCGGCGAGGATCACAGACAAGCGAGTGAGTAGTTAGTTGCAGATAAGGTTAGGAATAGAACGCACTATTGATGTCTGTTTGAACCATTGAGAGTGGCATATCGAATCCCAGATTGTCATTGCATCTTGCATTTGATTCTGAGGACAACGATCGTTGATGATGAGCGCACAGAGCGGAGACAACGGAACAAGTGTCACATACCGCATCCTTGTCTTCCACCAAACACTGATCATAGCCGCTCAAACTGACCAAGAACAATATGCTCGTCACGTCCTGGAAGCAATGAATCCATTTCCGTCGTTCGCTCTTCTGACCGCCAACGTCAACCATCAGCATTTCATGGTCTCGAAGAGTGAAATTCGTCTCGGTGATGCCTATCGTTCGTGCCCTGCATCGAATGATATCTTGCTCGGTGGGTTGGTACTCCGGGTCGAATAGTCGATCCAACTGTGAATAGAAATAAATAAGGCTGTGATAGTGTATCAGAATTCAATTTGTAGACAAGGAGAAGCAGATGACTCACTTCTCCGGTAAAGCCGCCTCATTTCCCCTCAGCCAGGCTTTCTGAACTTCAGGGTCGTACCAGAGAGATTTGAGGGGTTCGTAGTAGGCTACTGGGAATGGCTCGCCGTCTCTAATGTCGCGGGCGTGGAGGACTTGGTCCACGTATTGTTCGTTCTCCTCTGAAACCTTGAGTTCCATGTCCTCCATCGCTTCGAGAACGTAGCCCATTCCCCGCGTCAAGTTCTCAAACACCAGCTGCCGATATGATTCGATTTCTTGAGCAGAGAATGGAACTTTGTGGATCAATCGCATTTGCTAGTAGAGGGTAGATCCGTCAGAATCCGTTGGTCTGCAACCGCTGGGATAAAACATACCTTGAGGATCGTTGACTTCCCCGAGTCGCCTGATCCTAGGAGAAGAACCTATACCGCCCACCATCGCCATACAGTCCCGAGTCTGAGCATAACCTAACGTACCTTGACCTGGGTGGCCATTTTAGCCTTCGCCTGAGCATCGGTTGGTGGTCAGAAATCGTTGAGAAACTTGAAGATATAGGGTGAATGGGCGCACCTCCCGCAGCTGCTTCTCGACCTCTCTATTCTTCGCCTTCTCCTCCTCAGTCACTTCTATCCCTGTCGGCGACGACAAACAAGAACCCATGGCTGCGACTGGTAATTCGATATCTCTTCCTCCGTCCAGGCGAAAAGGGTTGAACGAAAAAGCTTAAAATCCGTCGAGAGCTGGGCTGCAATGCGATACAAACCCGGGGAAAGTCTTCTCGTACGGTTGCCAAGAAGGGTGTTCTTCGGGAAGTATAAAGGAGAAATACGGTTTACTATATCACCAGCACTTGTTCCAGCCGCTGGATAGATATATACAAGACAAGCAAGAAAATTAGAGGGGAGAGTTGAGGTCGACAAGAAAGTCCAGGAATAGCCAGGGGCCAACGTCTTGGCCTGGTGGTCCGCCTAAACCAATTCGTGATCTCAGTGTGAGACACATGGCCCGGCATCCTATCCCCATTCGGATACCGTGGGCCTCCGGACGGCATCAGAAATTCATTGAATTTTCCCTTCCGTTATTACTTACGGGGGAGAATTCGTTGTGGTGGTGAAAAAGTGGGTGCATAGCAGTCTGTAGCGGGTTTCCCTTGGTAGATGCCCATTACGTTAAAAGTAACACGATAAAGTCCTAACGGCCCTTGCCGGAAGATATGTTTCTCAAGCGCTTTGGGTCAGCCTGTCTAAAGCCAGGGGGAAACAAATTCCATGAGGGTGCTTCGAATTTTAAAATGATTTTAATTAAGGCCCTGTAGACACCATGTGGCCAATTGGACTTGGACGATGTGGGATTGTCTACTTTGAGTGCCGAACACATGGAATATCTCAGAAACAGTTCACCGCGTCAGACAAGAGCAGGTGCCAGGCCTCCTGGCGCTCCCACCTTCGGGAGCAGAGAGGGCAGGTCCCAGGCACTAACTATTACTGGGTACCGATTCGCAGATATGTATGCTCGTGGGGAGCGTCTTCGGAAATCTTCTCTTCGTTACCCTGGGCCTGTGCTAAGCATCACCCTGGTAACACCCCCTTGAGCGGACACATAGGCCCGGGAGTATGCATTACCAGACGTAAGCATTTTGGTTTAGCTATGCAGCAGGAACGAGCTAGTAGTGACTGCAGACCTAAGAATTCCAGTGCATGTAAGAAAGATAACATGGAGAGCATGGCATAGGATCCATGTCCTTCGACTTCGTCCAATTTAATGGTAAACATCCATCGACTGCGAGTTACAACCAGTTGATTTCGGACAATCGATCTCCGTGTCGTCTAGGTCCATACTAAAACAGCCATGGCCAGTTACTCTTACATATCATTACGGACTATCTGATGAATACATAATAATCAAAAGAAGATGTCAATGAACCCGGGAGATGTCGAGGTTAAGTACATCAATGGGCGCTCTGTGTACCTATACGACCTGTCTATCATATCAAGTGTTCAGGTCTGGCTTCTCACAGATTTGACATTTGCCATCGGGAAAGCCTCGCTACGCATTTTGATGGTCGGCAAATTCCCAGAGTTCGATGTGCGCAGGGCAACAAGTATCAAGGATTATGGACCGAAGACCGTGATCGTATTGTTGCATACTTTCTGGAAGCCTGAAACTCTCTGTCAGTTTCGGCCCGTGAGGCTTTGCGCTTGCGGTGGGAGCTTGTCATGCATAGGCCTGCTTTCTCAGGGAGGCACCATGGGAATTGGTTACACCAGAGGAATATGAGATGTCTCGCATCTTAGTTCTGCCACCCAGAGTAGTGGCACGCAGGATGTTTCAAATCAGAAGGACAAGAGGTGCTAGGAGGACAAGGGTGCCTGGACACAAGGTCGAGGTATGTACATCTCGTTGCTCCCACGAACCCATGGGGGCAAGGACTAGAGGAAAGCACGAATACGTTTCCTTCCTTTCACACACTGCATCGTCTTCCGCAAGAGGGTATGAAGTGGGAGAAGGTTGGAAGGGGGGTGGGCTTGAGCTCCGACTCGGATTATTTGGTCTGCCCAAACAACGCGTCGTGCACGTGTCGTGTCAGACTCGCCGGCGGTTCCAGACCTCTGCGCCCCTGCGCCGACCCAACAGCGACCACGACCATTCGACAACGACACCGAAGCTCTTTGCGGTCTGCGCTATCCCCTCCAAACTATAGTCCTATAGACACTGAAGGGTACAAATCGCCTGTCTAGAAAGATTGGTGACTGGCCTTAAGCCAGATGGTCTTGCTCCGATTCGCCCCATCGCCCACGGGGCCTTTGCATCTAGGCGGGCTTCGTATGGCGCTCTACAACCATCTTTTTGCACGAAAGAATGGAGGAAAGTGGATTCTGAGGATTGAAGATACTGATGCGGTGCGTACATCCAGGAAAGTGGTGCAGACGAGTTCTGATAGTCCGTGAAGACTCGGTTTGTCCCTGGGTCTGTGGAGGGGATTAGGAAAGCTTTAGAATGGGCAGGGCTGGGATACGACTATGGTGGGTCTGCTATCGGAAAGTCTTAACTCGTAGGGGGGGACTAACGGTACGGTGATTAGGTCCAGGGAAAGGTGGTCCCCATGGGCCGTATTTCCAAGTCAGTACCTGGAGTTTCTTCTAGGACAACCCATGAATATTGACAAAAAGCTAGTCTGAACGTCTGGACCTATATAAAGACTATTCTAAAAAGCTCCTGGAGGTGAGTAACATAGCCTATCTAAAGGGAACTCGAATTGAAGTCGGACAGTCAGGTCACGCCTACCGATGTTTCTGTTCGGTCGATAGGCTCGCTGAAGTACGCGAGCGGCTAGCGAGAACAGGGTCGAATGCGACTTACGACAGATCTTGTCTTCATTTGACGGAAGAGGAGGTGGCGAGGAGAGTTAGGGCTGGAGAAAAGTCTATCGTGCGGTTGAACGTCAGTTATTTCTTGTTCCGTTCCATGCACATGCTGATTCTTAGGAGACTTTAGGGATCTAACCTTCCCGTTCGGCCTTCAGGCGTGGATCTCATCTTTGGGAAACTGAAAGATGCTCACGCTTCGCTCGCAACAGATCCCATCCTTTTGAAATCTGACCTTTTCCCGACATATCATCTTGCGTCGGTCGTAGACGACCACGAGATGGGGATCACCCATGTATTGAGAGGAGAGGAATGGTTGCCTTCCTTACCGCTCCATCTTGATTTGTATGCTGCGCTGAAGATTCCAAAACCTCAGTTTGCGCATTTGCCGATTTTGTTGAATCCGGACGGTTCGAAGATGTCGAAGAGGAATGGGGATGTGAGGGTTGAGGATTATGTTGTGTGTTACATCTTTCCTTCACTGGACTTGTAACAGGCTAATTGGATGGGTTATAGCGTCGAGGGTGGGAACCTGAAGCAATTTTAAACTGGCTGGCTTTGGCTGGCTGGGGATCGCGACATGACCACCTGCATTCTTCTGACGAGGAAGGGTCTTCGGCCCCGTCTTCGTCATCATCTTTGTCTTCGGAAGCGCCTGATAGTACCGCGATATACAGCCTGAATGAATTAATCAACGAGGTATGCGCTATTCAATCTGTTGATGGAAAATAAACTTACTATTGTTTGCAGTTTGACTTGAATGCAGTTACGCACAGAAATTCGTCGTTGGATCCTATGAAGCTGGAGTATATCAATAAGCAGCACCTGAATCGACAAAGGTCGACCCCCGAAGGTCTGGATAGCCTAGCAGAGAGAGTTCAAGTACAATTGAAAGAAACTTTGCCGGATAAGTGAGTTTTTATATTCCATTGCTCCCGTTTGCGAGTTGTTAATGGAACGATTGCAGTCAACATACTAATATTGAGATGATTAAACGAGCTATTGTTCTTCTGGAGGTTAGTCGCAGTGGTGTGCTTAGCCGTATTCGTTATAGTGACGCTCGTTTGTAGGGCCGGTTGACAAACCTCAAGGAGCTTCCTATTCATGTCTTTTACTTGTTTGAAGAACCCGATCTGAACTCGGATGAAGCGAAGGAGGTGGCTAGTACGTTTGATCCTGCACAACGAGGTATGTTAACTTCCTTTAGCCGTTCGAGTATCTAAATAAATATCAAATAGACAAGGTATTGGTTACCGTTTCTGATGCCCTTGAGGCGCTGCCTGATCCTTGGGAGGATCACGAGTTCTTGAAGCTGCTTCATGCAATGAGGAAGGAAATCAATGTTCCTACGAAGGTGTTCATGAAGGCTTTGCGACATGCTTTAACTGGATTTAAGGTACGTTTTTGATCTTTTTTTCAGGGTAGATTTCTGATGTGCGGCGCTGTTCTACAGGATGGTCCCGCCATCCCAGATATTATTCGAGTATTGGGTAAGGAGAGGACATTATCTCGGTTACGCCAGCAGCTCTAGTAGTTTATGTTCAACGTCAAGAATTGGTTCAGCCTTTCAGTCGAGTTGACGATACATTTCCCGATTCCGCCGCTGGAACTCAATATTTCGACTGTGGATCGTGTGCAGAGGTGCATTCTCCCTCTCTCACCTTCTGCACCGACCTATGTCTTCTAATTACCAATTAGCGTACTCTCGTTTCGCTGGGAAATACAAGTTTTGATGGTAGTGAGGCTTCCTCCTCCTCCCTCCTTCGTATTTCTCCTTTCTTGACTAAGATAACTACACAGACATGGGCCCTGCAAGCCTATGTATAAGGCCTTTTATTTTCACGACTGTACGGATTTTCTCCATGTTGAACAAGGGGTTTGCAAGACTCCGCTTAGTAAGTCCATAGGTGACGATTGGTCGTTGATCGCACGCCGCGTGCGGGCATTGATTCCTTCCGCCATCAGTAATCCATTATATCCTTGTTCACATTTCTTCTGCGACCCTCACGAGTGTGTCACGATCTTACTAGCCAGCGATGGCACACCGACTCAGTCAGGATCCACGCAGCGATCCCCTCTCGGACCTCCGCTTCTCGCTAGAGATAATGCCAGGCTCAAGAAAATATGTGTTTACCCCGGCAGCAAGAGCTGAAATCCTGACGAAACTGTACGCCTCGCTCATGGGGTCCAACCAAAAGTACTTTCTTCCCAAAGGAGTGGCGAATGTGCCGCAACACCAGCTTTTAAGCGAGTACCAGGGATCGGTGGGGTTCTCTGGAGCAGGCAAGGAGGAGGCGAAAGGGGCTGACGGGAGACCTTGTAATCATATATTTAAGAAAGGGGAAAGCTGCTATCGATGCAAGTAAGGTATTCCTCATTTAATCTATTCAATTCTAATGGTATTACAGGGACTGTGCGTTGGACGACAGCTGCGTGATGTGTGCGCGATGCTTCCACGCCACGGACCACACGGACCACAGTGTGAGCTTCTTCATCGCACAACAGCCTGGCGGGTGCTGCGATTGTGGCGACGAGGAGGCGTGGAGGAGGAACATGCAGTGTCCGTTTCACCCCCATCCAACCTCGACGGGGCCGTTGCGAATCCCGGCTGGTCCGCTCCCCAATGACCTCCCGCCCATTTCGCCACTGCTGCCAACATTGCCACAGGCCTTGAGGGACTCGATGCATAGGACGATCGGCTATGCGTTAGATTTCTTACTCGACACGCTTGACTACTCACCCGATGAAATCACTGTACCTATGAACGAGGCCGATCTGCGACTACAGCCGTCCGCGGACCCGATGATGAAAGACATGTACTGCGTCGTACTCTGGAACGGGGACAAGCACACGTTCGAGGAAGTCAAGACAGTTATATTGGATCTGACTGGCAAAGGCAGTGGGCCTGAGAGGCAGAAGGAGGTGGAGGCGATGGTGAAGACGTTGGAGAGCGATGGGCGGGTGATCGTGGACATGAACGTCGTGAACACGCAGCCGATACCCCCTGTTCCCCATGGACCGCAGCCGCAAGCGAAGCTTCTCGAGATGGCGCACTCGATGGCGCAGATTGACATGGGCGTCACCATCCGTAGAGCCTACGACACGTTCTGCGAGCAGGTGGGCGCCGTGATCCTCGACTGGTTGTTGGACCTCACGCGAGCGAGAATAGGATCCGACACCTTGGCCTTGAAGGAGATTCTGGCAAAGGAGTTTATGATGTCCAGGAGGCGGGATGCGTTTTCGCTAGGCATGGCGGGGTTGTCGAAGGGTCAGCCTGGAGCGTTGGCGCATCCGTCCTCTGCGGTCAATTTGACGGAAGTGCCGAATGCAACGCGGTTGGACTATATGTTTGTCTATCACAGCAGATTATGGAGGAAGCTGAGGTTGAGCTTGAAGGAGGTATATGCATCGCTTTTGTCGTTGAGCAAGACTCACAAACTATGCATCGGTATGTCCCTATTCGAAGGTACCATTCTCCTTACCCATTCTTCTCCCAGCTGGACATTTTGCCAACACCTACCACCGCATTACGGACACATATCTGCTAACGGATCGCGAAGCAGAGACGTCGATCAAGTATTTCGCTCTCCAGCTCTTCACTGTTCCATCCGTCTCGGCTCACCTCGTCAAGAACCACAAGATTATCACGAACTTGTTGAATCTCCTCGCCTGTTTCTTCACCAACCAGATCAGCCGGCCTAGTAAACGCGTCATTGTACCTGTGGCTGCTCCGAGTGGCCTGACGAACGTCCCCTACTTCCCTTCCACTACTGGGGGCGTACAATTTGGTGGTTTACCACCAACTGCGATAGGAACCGCACCCTCTCTTCCTTTCCCGCTGAGTGGCCATCAGCAAAGCCATCAGCCATTCCACCAACAACCAGCGGCCCACCAAGCTTTGCAACATATGCCTCAGCAACCAGTTATGGACGTGGATTCGTTTCCATTCAAGTCCAAGCGATTTATGCCCATCTTTAGCGACCTTCGGTATCTCATGCATACAGCTCCTGTTCAAGCGCTATTAACTGAGGGATCTAGCGTTTTGTGGCATCATGGGCAACGTATGCTTATTTTTCTCTTTATATACTATATGATTGCTAATTAGCACTCCATAGCCCAGATTACTGGTCATCTCGCCTATCTCGTCCCGTTCACACAAACTTGTCAGCTGTTCATGTGTGCCCAATCCAATCGACGGGCCGTCAACCTGCATGTGGAATACGAATCTGACGCGTGGATCAGTGTCTTTAACGTGACCCTGAGCTTGAGCAGGGTGATCAAGGTTGTGGGCAGTGCGTATGCCAATACGTCGAACAACATCCAACTGGCCGTCGAGGGTGAATCGGTTCCGCTGTTGACGACGAGAGGGTCTAGAGAGGTCGTGGAGGCTTTGGAGGTTGTCATCACTTGCTTGCTTGGAGTGTGTAAGAGCAATGGGGGTGATGTCCCAACTGCGAGGGACCCGCCTTTGCTGTTGGCCGCTTTGCACAAAAGTCATGGTGCGGGTGCGTGCGACCCATCAGTTTTCCTACAATACATTTAACGATTTTGATAGCCTACAACCCGAACTTCTACTTTAACCCTACGTTCTTGGCTATGGACAAGACCAAAGTAGGACCCATTCAGTACCATAAAGTCCTATTTGGTGCAGGGTACAAAGATGAAGACACCCGAAGTCGGACGAAGATATATGAGATTGTTAGGTTCGATGTGGCGGAGAATTGGGTTAGCTTCCATCACTCCCTACATTGGTTGCTGGCGGAATTGTTCAAGTCTACCCATTTGCTTTCGGAGGAACGGTTGAAGGATGAGTTTGGTGGGACCGATTTCGAGGAGTATATGAGTATACGGGATATTGTGATGAGGTGTGCGGGGAGTGATAAGGCGGTGTTGGCGATTATTGATTTCCCATTACGTGGTATGTGTCTTCGTTCATATTTTCTTTCCTAGAGGTTCATTTTCTTATTCGTTGTAGTGCTGGCAATGGTGGCTCAGATTCGCGTCGGGCTGTGGGTTCGAAATGGGTTCGCCATTCGCGGTCAACTAATGCACTATCGCGACTATATGCTACGAGAACTCTGCTTCGATCAAGATTTGTTCATGCTGCAGTCGTCATTGGTCCTTCTGGATCCGGATCTGGTGCTCGTCACAATCTTGGATAGGTTCAACCTCATGGCCTATTTCAATGGCGTGGCAATGGACGAAGACGACGAAGACAGTGATGAAGATGATGAAGATGACGGGAACGAGGAGTTCAAACCTACAAAGACTAGTCCGTACGCTACCAGCTATGAGGATATCTCCCATCTGTGCGGTATGGTCGAGGAGCTGTTGTTCGTGTTGATTACTATGGTCAGTGAGAATGCCGCAGCATCTCGGATGCCTGTTCAAGCCGCCGTGCGGCGCGAAATTGTCCATGCGTTGGCTATGGGTCCTTGCGGGTTCTCCGAGTTGACAAAGAGGGTTGCAGAGAGGTTCGGGGACAACGTTGCATTTGAGAAGATCTTGAAGGAGGTGGCGGTCTTTAGACCTCCCGAAGGTGCTACCGATGTTGGCGTGTACGAGTTGAAGGAAGACGTGATGTTTGAGGAGGTCAATCCTTTCTTCTTCCATTATACACGGAATAGGAGGGAAGAAGTGGAGAATATGCTCAAGGCGAAGACGAAGAAGAAGCTGGCGAAGGAGGGCAAGGCGGACGAAGAATGGGTCTACGTGCCGAAGAAATTTGGAGTTACGGACGGCCCATATAAGGATATTCCGAAGGTCTTCGACAGCGAGGTCTTCCTCCAAATTTTGTTTTACACCATTTATAATGTCTTGGTGTTGACTGATACTTCAGGAGGACAGGGTACGGCTGGAGGAGGGGGTAATGGGAATGGAGTGGGACCAGTTCCTACGTCTGCGTCTGGGACTCCGCCGTCGGCTGAAGCTATCCTGGATCAGGTTCTGCATCTCATCATGCTTGGGTTAGTCGAACGGGACCAGAAGTTCGCCAAATTGGCTGGTGTTCGACCATTCGAAGAGGATCGAACTCTCGTTGACGTTATCTGCGCTCTGGAACATCACGAGCAGTACAAACCTTACCGTGCCCGTGTGCAGTGGATCCTGACTGCGATGTCCAAACACATCCCAGAGGAGGTTCGGACTAGCCGAAGAGCATACGAAGCCCTGAAACCTGCTGTCGATCCCGAAGAAGCGAGGAAGAAAGCGGCGAAAGCAAGACAGCAAGCCATAATGCAGCAGATGAAGGCCCAGCAAGACCAGTTCGCAATCAACTTTGACGATTTGGATGATGAAGATGATGAAGGGAGTTCGATGTCTGTGGATGATGATGATGGGAAGGAGGAGGCTGATGTGAGCTTCGGGACGTGCATCGTGTGTCAGGAGGAACTCTTTTCGAGCGGGAAGCCGTTTGGGGCGCTTGGGCTTGTGCAACCTAGCCGGTTCATTAGGCGGCACCCGGATAGCCAGCACCATACCTATCTCAATGGGGTGTTGGGAATGGTTACGAATTTGGATAGGGCGTCTGGTGGTCCCTCCCAATATCCTTTCCCGCCTCCTAATGCCGACGCTTTAGATGCCAATGCGAATAGCACTACTGCCAACTTTGAAGGTTTCCCTGCGGCTCATACCCGCTTTGGCCTTGTGACGTCTGTTTGCTCTCATATGATGCATCTAGAGTGTTTCCAGGTGTATAGCGTCTCCATTCGACAGCGGCACCGGGCGCAAGCGACGCGGAATCATCCGGAGAGTATTCCCAGGAAGGAGTATATCTGTCCCCTATGCAAGAGTTTGGGCAACGTCATTTTGCCTGTCCTTAACCCGTTGAAAGTCAAGATGAACACGACCCCTTTCTCGGATTGGATTCGAGCGGCTGGGATCAACATACTCAAGTCGAAGCCCGATCCTACTCTTGACTCGTTGCAGATTCGGAATGGGACGGGTGAATTTGTGTTTTGGGCTGCGCAGGACCCCGGGTATTCGAGTGCAATTCGAGGGACAAACAGCGAACCTAAACCTGACATCCTCGAAGCTGATAAGATGGTCGATACGGTTATGATTGTTTCCAAGTCGTTTTCGCAGCAGACGAAGCATTTGCGCGACAGAGCGGAACCGGAGCCAGGCGAACGAGGTGCAGGGCTGTATCTTCCGGAGGAGTTGTTGGGGTATACGATTGCGCAGATTGAGATTGCGCAGAGGGGATTGGAGGCGCCGCATTCGGGGTTGATGGTGGATAATTTGACAGAGTCGCAGACGAGGATGATTAGAGGTCTCGTTTCGGTTTTAGGGAGGTTGGTCGGGTTCCAGTTTAGAGGGAGGCCGGATGAAGGGCGGGATGCCGTTCGGCAGGCTGTGGTGAAACGGCTGTTGCCTGAGTGGAGTAGGACGTCTTTGACTCCTTTCCATACGCCGCTACTGTTACGGGACCCTTTCACTATTCTCATTGAAGCAGCAGCCGTGGCCCCCGATATCATCAAGCATGTATTGACGCTGACCTACTACGCGTGTATGGCCCGGTCGGTGGTTGGCCTCGTGTATATCCTCAACAAAATGCGCAGTTATTCGATCACGCAAATCCAGCGTCGGGCGCATGAAGATATCTTTGGCGACATACGAGTGTTCTTCATGTCTGTTGTTCGACAGTCCCCGGTGTTTGAGCATACGGCTACACTAGCCTTTGAAATGTTTGGAGAGGCACGGATCGAGAAATTGATTTATTCGTTCACGCTGCCTTTCCTACGCAAAGCTGCTATACTCTGCCGGTCTATCCTCCCTTCTGCATTCCCCACTCCTTCGGTTGGAGCACCTGAACCGTGCGAGTATACCAGGCTGCTCAAGTCCTTGGGTATTCCACCTGTTTCGGAGCTCGCGGCTCACGACACTCTGCAGAATGCTCTTACAGGGTGGTGTGCGCACTATGGGTACGCGCTTACGGCCTCCCAGATGAACTGTGCAGTCTCGCTCGATTTCCCTGGAATTTATCGTCTGTCGAGGCTTCCGTTGGTGCTTGATACGATGTTTACGTTGCCTGATAAGGCTTTGACGTGTAATCGGTGCAATACTGTCCCGAATGATGGAGCGGTTTGTTTGCTTTGTGGGACGATTGTTTGTTTCCAGAGTGGGTGTTGTGTGGATGTGGAGTATAATAATCGGGGGGAGTGTAATATGCACACGCGAGAGTATGTTTCTTCTCTTTTTGCTTCGTTTTTGCAGTTAGAGCTGACGGCATTCCTCAGATGTGGAGGATTGATTGGGTTGTATTATCTTATCAAGCGGGGGAGTCTCCTTTACCTCAATGCTGGCAATGGGACGTTTTATCCTTCTCCGTATCTTGATGTGCATGGGGAAGCTGATCTTTCGATGCGGTATGTTTTTCTCTTTGATAAGTGCAGGCAGTGTTTGCTAATGATGTGGTTTTGTGGTTTAGGCGGGGACGTCGACAGTACTTGCACTATCCTCGATATGAAGAGATACGCAAGATTTGGTTGAACCATGGGATCCCCACTATCGTTGCGAGGAAGTTGGAGAGTACGTTGGATTCCGGGGGGTGGGAGACGTTGTAGATTTCCACATTGGTGCGTTGGATGGACTATTCTGTTCCTTTTAGCTAAATGAGAGTAGGAGGGCTAAATTTATACAAAAGTAGAATGATTAGTGATTGTATTGTGTATCTTGTCCTGGTGTAGTTGGTTTTAGACTCTATTACTGTAAGGTCTGTTAAGTGCTGTCGAAGCTTTCTCCTTCACATCTTTTACGGCATCCTTTCAAGAAACGTCCCCGGTAGCTATGGGACTCAGATTAAGTTAAGGAATGGCAGAACCGAGTGTCCGATCTGTCAAGGATGCTCTAAGTTGTTCGATAGTTTGGTTTGGTTGGTTACGGGGTGCTGGCTGTAGACCCTTCCTTTCTTCCCTTCTTACTTGCTTGTTTTTCTTTTGTTATTTTTTCTAGTGGATCTTTTGTGGAGATATGGAGAACCATACCCCTGTACGTTTGCTCCTGGATTGAATTGTGCTTTGACGAAGCTAACAACCTGGTCTTGTAGGAATACACTATAGACTATGATCAGTATAACCATAGGGGAACTAAAGGCTCCTTCGAGGACGATAGTTCATTTGACTCTGAAATGTCTATAAGCACTGTGCGATCGATCGGTGGTTCTGCGCACCAATCTGTCTACCAGATTGGCTCAGAGGCTAGCTACTCTACTATCTCGGAATCTACCTATGCCAATCACCGTACTGAGGGTTATAGTCGACAACCGGTATGGCTTTACATTAATTGCTGTTTGTACTCCCAATTATTGATGCATTCTGTAGTTGCAGTTTCACTTGACTCATCCTTTACAGTCAATCTCAGCCCCGCCGCTGGAGCAGACATCCAACAGGAATAAGAGAATAAGATCTAATGCTCAAAGACATTCAATTGCTACCTCGAGCGAAGCTCAGAAACGACGAAAGGCAGCAAAACAACCCAAGGTTGACCCATTTTCGATGATGGGATCGGTTTTTGTGGGGTTGGACGAGACGAGATTTAGAAGAGGCTCGGTTGCGTATGAGGCCGCCCAGGAGCGGATTAGCCTAGGGCTGCCTTCGTTGATTGACGAAGAGGAGGAAGAGGAGGAAGGAAGTTCTGGAAGGGAAGAATTGATATCGGCTCCGCGGCTTGAACTTTTGGAAACTACCGAAGAGGAGAGCTCTTGGAACAGTGGGAGCGAGTCTGAGAGTAATATAGGGAAGATGTCGGAAGCTGCTCCGAGGCAGCGTGGAGCCTTTAGAAGTAAGAAACAGGAAGGGGGTGGAAAGGTTCTAAGCCCTTTTATAGCTGGGATAGAATCTCCTGTCACTATTAGGGCTCGCCAAGAGCGTGATAGACCTAAAGAAGGTTTTGCCACCTTAGAGGTGACTGCTAGGTCATCTCAGGCTCAGACAAGAAGTCGTGCCGCTGGCAGGCCAATACCAATACGGGTGGCTGATAGAGAAAGGGGGTCGCCATTACCGGATAACTCAAATGTGACCTTCCTGAACCACCTGAGCTCTCTATCGGCGCCAACCAAGGTAAGTCTCTTTATATCATATATGCATGCCTCATATTGATCATACGGTCTCTAGATTGACCATTCTATCTGCCCCCAATGTGGCTATAATTTTGAAGGCGATGAAAGCCCCAAGTTGGACAACAGTGTCCACCAGGAGGCCAGTGAACCTATGCCGGACATAGCATCGTCTCCTTCCGCTGAGGTGGTGTCTCTTGAGCCACCAACCATGCGTCAAGAAGATTCAAGCTCCCGGCCCAGGGCAGGGCAGCATCCTTCCGTCAGGCTCAGGAGAAAGAAGAGCTCTAAATTCGGGTATAAAGCGTCCAAAAGCTATTGGGTGATTGTCCTCTTGATCTGCCACTTTGTCGTGACGATTAGTCTTGGATATGCGTTTTTCAAGTATCTTCCTGTTATTTTGTTTGGAATGGAGAAGATTTTGAGTGTCAAGTATTATGTAGTTTTAGATGTACCTTCCTAGACAGTCATAAAATGGGTCTTTCCCCCTCGTCTCTGCGTACTTACTGCCAGGGACTATCTCGGACCTGAGTCGGGGGTAGGGGCCATGTCAATTTTACGCGCTTTGTGGCGCGTCGAGTTTCCCCTTTGTCCGACTTCATCGACATCTCGCTTGCCTCAATCTACCCATAGAATTCCCACCTCCCTTTTTATGGCTCGAAAAGCCGTATGCTGGATCCTTAATCCTGGACGATACCTGAAAAACTATACGGCGGTGTAACCCACCGGCAACGAGAATCAGCGAACAAGAATTCTTCCCAAGCGGAACATGCACAGAGCACGTCCCTATTGACTCATTAGCGCAAGTGACTAGGCTGTCCTTCCTTTCGCTCTTTCTCATCATCTTCAACACTGAGTCAGGGGCGCCATCTGTGGTTACCTTTCTCTTTAGATGCTTTTGTCCCCCGACTTCTCGCACCGACTTGGCCGTCGTGACTTTTCTTAGGAAAGCAGAACGATGGTGGCATTATTTCGTTTGGAGAATTGGAACGGTACCGGTCAAGGTAATCAGACAAAAACAAGGTAGTAAGAAGTTCCCGTTTTGGATACTTTTATGAGGACCCCTGACGGCTTTTGAGAGGCTCATGCCCGACGCCCGCAACCTGGGAGTAGAGAAGCAATGGCGACAGCTGAATATGCAGTGGATTGACGGGGGGATTGTAAGTTCGTCGTCCTCATTTTGCCATAGTGATGATGGACGTCAATCATCATCAAGCTCAGCCGCTCTGAAAATTCGACTCCAACTTTCAATATGTAAAACGTGGCATATTTAATGCTGCATGAGCTCTACATGGAGACATCTGCTACATGCCATTGTCGCTACTCCTTCAGGTGGGATGGTGGTTCAGCAGGACGATGAAGTGAGGAGGGATCCCCTATCTCGGACACACCAAGTCCGAGTCGGGGCCACTTCAGCTCCGCATCAATTAGTGTACCTCCTGGTCCTGACGCGGACACGTCGATATTAGGTTTCTGCGTCCTTCTTCCATCTGCGGGTCCTCTTCATAGAGTCACAGGCCCGATTAGACGGTTGGGTGGAAGAGAGCAGGATACTGATGCTTATTTCGTGATGGAGATCCTTTTATACCCAGACGGTCAAATTCATCACGTAAAACAAAGGGATACTTCAGATAATGTCATTCTAAGAACCACGCTGGAATAATGGTCACCTGGACATATGATTTGAGGATGAGTCATTAAGCCAAGAAAACGTGTTTCATCCTTACTGAAAATGGGAAGAAACAATGTCGTGGTCCGGCCCGATGCATATGGAATTGCCATTGCGTCGAGATGAGACGGCAACACCACACAGATAGAACTGGTTTGTGACATTTACTCTTAGACGGACGCATGAAGAGCACTCGAAGTCAAGCGAACGACTCGCCCGATTGCAAGCCTCGACGTAGCGTACGACTTGCCGACGTATGCCCTTTGTTACATTCCTTCGCAGTATTTATATCCTGACACAATCTTAGAGGCAGCAGGCAAAAGCAAAGGCGTCTACTGACTCTGGCCGAAGGTCAAGACTGAGTAAATCAAGCACCAAGGCCGTATCTTCAGAGGCCACGGTGATTGAGGTATCGTCAGATTCGGAACCTGTGCTCTCAAGAAGTCGTGGCTCATCAAAGGAAACTGCGATTGAGATATCTGACTCTGAATCTTCTTCGTCTGACCAGTGTCCGATCCCTATCGGTCCCCGTTCGAAGTTGTACCTGTCCGCTCATCGTTCCATCGTCCAGACGACGCTGCCTTACGGACCCACCCTAAGAGAAGGGAATTGGCCTCCGCACCAGTTGGAGGCGATTAGCATAATCCAAGCTATGCCAGACTCGAGGCCGCATCGACAAAGCCTTGCCAAAGACAAAGGCCGATCATCAGACTACGTTGGCGATAATGCTCGAGTCTCTGCCTTCAAGCAGGAGACCAAGCTGCGTCATAACAGGTCTCAATACCACCCTCCTACTCCAGATTCAGAATCGGGTTCAGAGTCGTCTGTGAGACTTTCGAGATTTGCAACAAGTTATACTAGCATACTGATTTGCTCTTTGAATTCTATGGACGCAGTCCACGACTCCTGGCAAGAACTCTAGCCGCAAGACGGCTACCATCAAGGCCTTCCGTGCGGGTCGTACTTCCACCTCCAATCCCTCCAGGAAACAACCGATAATCCTTGATGGAGGTGATCTCGAAGACTGCGTTCCTGACCTTCATGAATCCCGATGCCGCTTCGAGTATCTTGACACATCAAACACCCCCATTAAGTTCCCATTGAAACTTCTAATTGAAAAGTATGTCAAGGTGAAGGTAAGGGAAGGCTCCGAGGCGGAAGATGTCTGGACGTTGGAGACCAAGAATGGGGATACTCTCAAATGGTACCAGGCATTGGAGACTGCACATATTATTGTTGAGGCTGTTACGAGGGAGCGAATGAGGCTGATGGCAGATCCTGCATTGGAGCACGTTGCACAAGGGAGGATTTAAATTTATGAAATGGGGTGAGCCGGGAACATTCTGTTTCTGCGCGTAGTGCTCGCTAATATATCCAACAGTCTGGGAAAGACTCACGTTGTGGCATCTGTACTCGTCGAGACGAGAAACCAAAGGCGAAGAGTTGCATCGAAAATTTAGGATCGTTGCCCAGCCAAAACCTATCTTGTGAGTAGTCTTTTCTCTTCGTTAAAATTGTTGCACCCTTCAGAAAGAACTGTTTATTTTCGAACCTTAGAATTATAGCAGACTTGTCACTTCAGCCCCATTGGAAGGAATATATGGAGAAGCTCTCTGGGGAAACGTTGAAGGTTGCTGTGTATAATAAAGGGAATAAAAGTATGCGTCTCTTACTCTAGAGAATTTGATTTTTGCGGTCTAATCTCGATACACCGGTTAGAGCTCCCAGATGCCGATGTTATTGTGAGTACCACGCAGGCGTTCTTCTTACCTCCAGGCGTGTCTCATGCGCCATCCCTTTCAGATTGCCAACATTGTAATTACGAGAAATCAAGGCGAGCGACAGGACAGCTTTTTTAAGGAGGCCCGGAACATGCATGGAAAGAAACCAGAGCAGTACAAGAAGCTGGACCCGTCCAATGCTACAGAGGATGAACAAGCATTCTTCGAGACATTGTCGCCGTTTCTTAATATACAGTTCAGCTACCTCCTTATTGGTGCGTCCCTCACAGCTCCCCAAACAGGCAAATATCAATGACATGGTCCGCGTGATGCAGATGAATTCCATTTGTGCATCGGCTCTCCCGGTACCCTGAGCTCCAAGACAGTACTCAGGATTAAAGCCCACCATATCATCCTTTTGAGTGGAACTCCAGTTCAGAATTCACTTGATGATCTTCAAACTCCGTTGGCTTTACTTGAGCATCCCTCCAACCGGGAATCGAGGCATGATACCGGGGGGATGCCGTTCAGTAACTATATCAAGCGGGAATTGACCGAGGCGAGTTCAACTTTCTAGATCATTTTCGCAAAGAGCATCATTCTCATCATCTCTTTTAATGATAGGATCTGCTTGAGAGGACCTTCTTAACTCGTCGAATTATTTCCCGCGATGGAAGTCTTCTACCTTTGATCGACCTACCTACCCGAACCGACTTTATAGTCAAGGTTACTCTTAAGCCAGCGGAGAAATTCTATCACGAGTTTATTGATAGGTACAGTGGCCTGAAAGGATTCGTCGGTGTATTAAGGATGAGGGTAGTATCCAATCTCTGCCATCTTGGGTTTAGCTAATCGTGTCTCCATCTCTGTCAGCTGCCCTTCATTCCCATTTTTTACTGGATCCCTTGCTGGCCCTGAAGGGTTCTGACTTGGAGGCTGATGCTGAATCGGCGAATGAAGTGGCTGAATATGCATCTAGCATCTCTGGCATCGTGTAAGTAGACTTTCTTCGGCATTTGACCAAGTCCCATTTTAAATCTGATGGCGCTTGTGAAGGGATGAACATTCTGCATTGCTGAAAGGAACGGAAAAGGAGGAGCTCACGAAAGTTTTGGCTGACACTTATTTATCCTCGAAATTCAAGGTTGCATTGGGGATCCTTATGAAGATTAGAAGGAACCCCGAGAGGAAGGGCGAGAAGACGGTTATTTTTGTATGTGTTGTTTTATTTTACTATTTTCACGGCAGTGCCATGTGAATGCTCATACCTGTCTATCTCTCAGTCCAACTTTGCTGCTGTTCTGTATCTTTTTTCGAGTTTCCTCGACCGATACGAATTCAGATATGCAATCTGTAAGTGGTGCTCACGTATCCAACGTCTAGATCCAAGATGCTGATGATGACTTTGTCGTTTATTAGTTACTGGATCGACGTCCTCGAGCGATCGCCAACTCGTCCTCCAAACCATTGCCAACAATGACACTTGCAATGTCATGCTCGTGTCAATGAAGGCGGGAGGGACGGGCTTGAACATCACAGCCTGTAACAATGTCATCATTTTGGATCCTTGGTGGAATCCTTTCGTTGAGGTCAGTGACTACCTTCGCACGCCGCTGTGCCTTCCTAGAGAGACTTACTTCGTTACGAAACTTACAGGAGCAAGCCATCGCTCGCGTGCATAGAATGGGCCAGAAACGGCAGGTTGAAGTATATCGCCTTCTTTCGCCGACTACTATAGAAGATAAGATTGTAGAGGTGAGTTCAAGTTGTGACATATGGCTCTAGTGAAAGTAGATACTAACTCAAATTGTCGTTGCCTGTAGAAGCAGAAAGACAAGCAAAAGATCGTTGACGGTTTTATGGAAAAGTGTCTCAATGCGATGGATAAGTTGGATGCGTCAAGGGAGTGTCCACGTTCTTAATGGTATAAGGGGAAGGCGCCGCAGCGTATCCTCTTGATGTAATGCATACTCATTGGCTGAGATATACTACGGAAGAGTTTCGAGGCGATGCCTGAGTTCTTCCGTATTCGTATCACTGATATATACATACGGCGCAAGTTACCGAGTCAGGTCAGACGCGAAAATAGAGCTTCACCCTGAGTTTAAACGCTCCACAGGCAAAGAGGTGTCTCGATAATTGCGAGGCGCTTAAAGCTCCAGGCTGCAGCTTGGGCGCTTTCCAGTGTCGGGGTCTGAAGCCACCGCCGGGCGTACCCGAGTCAACCAGATAGCGGCCCCCGAATCTGCACTGTCCGTCGAGCCCAGCTCTTGAACCTATTATCCAAGAATATACCTTGTCAAAAACCACGCCATAGGTTGATAGAGCTGACTGATCCTCATGGCTCACGGCACTTCGAAGGCGATAGTGGTCCGAGCAACCGGTCGAAGACAGAGGGGTCGCGTGGGAGCCGCAGCACTCTTTCGCTTCGACCACCATGAAGCTCGCACTGTCAGCATTGCTGGCTGGACTCGTTAGCTCAAGTCAAGTTTTTGCGTGGAATTTAGGGGGTTCTGGGAGTCGGCTGCAGGTCGTGTTGGGCAGTGGTGCGTAACCCTAAAGCTTCGGAGTTGCCGCGCGATAAACGGGCTTCGACTTCGTAGGGTTCAGTGCGCCCGCTTCCTACGACGCAGGGCTATTTACGCCGGTAGAAGACCTTTCGGCGCTTTCAGAAACTCATTTTACGACCCTTAGTCACCCGGCATTCCCTAAACATAGTGTTCGAATCAAGCAATCTAATTTCTGTGACGAGACGGTCAAGTGCGTGGCAACCGATGGCCTACTCCAGATATTGACAGGCTGAATTGACCGTACCGCTTCAGGTCGTATACGGGATACATCGACATCGAGGCTCGACACCTTTTCTTCTACTTCTTTGAAAGTAGGACCAACCCTGACAAAGACGACGTTATTCTGTGGACGAACGGAGGTGTGTGGCCATTGGCTTGCAGGTGCTGCGGGATGTTATGCTAAGGATCTGCGGACACTCTAGGCCCAGGATGCTCTTCGTCGTTGGGACTTTTCATGGAACTCGGACCTTGCAGGATAGACACGAATGGAACCAAGTTCCACCTTCAGTCTTGGAACGACCGCGCCAACATCTTCTTCATTGATCAGCCTGTCGGAGTCGGGTTCTCGTACGCTGAACACGGAGAATCTGTCGTCAGTAACAATTTTCTCACTACAAATTTAATCGAGTGTTGAATCCTTCGTTGGTTTAGAGTACGACGGAGGAAGCAGCTCAAGATATCGCTTCTTTCGCGTACCTGTTCTTCGAACACTTCACCAAGTTCAAGGGAAGGAAGTTCCATTTGGCGGGGGAGTCGTATGCGGGACGCTACCTTCCGGTCTTTGCTGCATACATCTATGACCAGAATGAGAGGCTCAAAGAACAGGGATTGACCCCCGTAAACCTCGCATCCGTCATGATTGGTTTGTTTCCTTGCTAGATTTACCCTTATGACGCCCTCTCATTTGGTTTTGGAACCCAGGTAACGGCTATACCCATTTCCCCACCATGGTCGAGTCATACTATGACATGGTCTGCACGGCCACGTCTGTATTCCCTCGAGTGGGAGTCAAGTGAGTCCCTCTTCCGCTTTGTCATATTATATTGCCGACTCAGCCGTTCGCGATCCTAGTGCGTGTGTCCGGATGAAACAAGTGCAGATTCGTTGTAGACAATGGTTACAAAAGTCGTGCATCGATGTCTTCGACCAATTTGGCTGCCAAGCTGCTGAACAATACTGTGTCAGCGAATTGTCTTCACCGCTAATGCAAGGCGGTACGTCGGAAGCTCCGGTTCGTGCTTTATTACTTACATAAAGAACTTAAATAGGCTGGAATCCCTATGATATCAGTCAACAGTGTGAGGGTAGCATTGACGATACACTTTGCTATCCCATCACGAAGTAAGTAAACGCGTTGTATATTTTCTTCTTCCTTTTGACGCCATCTTGATTCTGCAGAAACATATCGTCTTACCTCGATCGACCTGATGTGCGACGACAGATTGGCGTAGACCCGTCTTTGGACTCGCGCGAATTCTCTTCTTGCTCTAACGACGTTAGTCAGGCGTTTGGCTTGGCCATGGACGAGTTCCACCCTACGCATCAATACGTCGGCGCACTCCTGGAACACGGCGTTAAGGTATTGATTTATGTCGGGAAGAATGATTGGATCTGCAATCATGTTGGGAATGAGAGATGGGTGAGGGAGTTGGATTGGAGTGGGAAGGAAGGGTATGCTAGTGCGGAGGTGAGGGAGTGGTCGTTGCATGGTGTTGGTAAAGACAAGAGACACGGGCATAAGAAGGCAGGTGATGTGAGGTCATTTGGAGGCTTGACGTTCTTGACTATTGAAGGAGCTGGACATATGGTAAGCCCGTGTCTTCTATTTATTATTTCGATTGGGATGGGCTGACCTCGGATGATCCAATCAGGTGCCCTATGACAAGCCTGACGAATCGTTGTGGATGACTAATGCCTGGCTCGCTGGTGATCTCTAATTCTCCTACTGCTCGATCCTCCTGTCGATTTGCAGCTCAAACTGTATGATAACCCCTAGGATTCATTCACAGATCGTGGGTCTGTCACCACCTCCGATTTCGGACTCATTTCCTTGCGTGACTTGTTGCTGTGGCTGACTCTCAGTGACTTCTGAGCTCGCTTTCTCACCGAAGACGCTGACAGCCTTGTATGTGCCGTTTGCAATGTGGCTTACCGTAACTTGATTCAGATCGGGGAAGCAAAGCCCTGGGGTTCTGGCCCGTCGCACTGCGTTAGTGCAAGGTCGACTCAGTGTCCATCCCCGAAACTCAATGATACCAATCGTTAATGAAAACGAATGGCGGAGGATAGATTCTGTGGAATGGAAGAGTACTTGGTGTGCGTGCTAGGATCCTCCATGAATCTGACGGCCAAAATCGTCCAGGACTATTAGTTTACTCTTAACCTGTCACATGTCAAGGTTAACGATACAATCTCGCACCGCACCGTCGGCTCATTCGGTACGGTGCATTGCCTCAAAGATAAGCCTAGAAAGTAGCAGTGTTCTATGACTCCTATTCCAAAATTCTTACCAGGCAAATGACCTTATCCTGACAAGGACATCAAGGATGAAAACTAGCAGGATTCAAATGGCCACCTGGGCTGCAAGTAGATAACATTGAGTAGCAGCGTGGTGAAATGAAGTTCGCCGCGGGGTTCGACTCACCCCGGCCTCGGCTTGTAATTTCTTACAGCATGGACAAACCCTGCGAAAGGGACACTTGTCCCAAGCTAGAAATCCGAAGGCGAAGAAGGCAACTGAATAACTAAGACCCTAAGAGCAGCCATTGCCACGGCATGCTCGAAGCCTTTTGAAGGCCATTCGACGAACTCTGATTTATAAGCCGGGAGAACGTTCATTGGACGCCCAGTGAATGTGGCGAATAGAAGGCATCGATCGTTTCCTGATATGTTTAGTGTATTTCCATACTTTGATCCTACTTCCTTCTCTCTCTCTCTCTCCGTGTGATTCGATCCATTCAGTGGCCTGGTTATAAAAAGGACTCGGACCACCCGAGACTAGCATTTGCTAAACCCAATGGCTCCGAAAGACGGCTCCCTCTCAGTTCTTGCCTCTCTTATTTCAGATGCGACTTCACTAGTCGAAGCCCACTTCAAAGCCTCCTCCAAGCCCTATGTCCCCTCCCTTGATGACACAGAGGAGCATCCTTTAGATGCGGAACACTATACTCCCGAGCTCCGGAAGGCGATCAATACCATTGAGGCAGCTTGCGCACAACTGACTGCAACAGTAGCCAAGCCTAATCGCACTATGGTGCTAGTAAGTCAAAGTATACTGAAGGACACTATAGCTTCTGACAGTGCTTGATTAGAGGGAACTAGAGGTAGGTTGATTACTTATGTTCAAGTCGGTCACAGTCAATCGTTGGCGTAGGTATTGGGAAGTCAGTGCCTGAACATTGCTGTCAGACTTAAGATCGCGGATGCCCTCTTGGACAAGTCTGATGGAATGCACATCTCTGACCTATCGTCATTGTTTGGAATCGACTCCAATAGGCTTGGCAGGATCCTCCGACTCCTAGCTACCAAGCATATCTTTCGGGAGGGTGAGTCGGCTCTGGGCTCGTGCCTCAGCATGTTCAATATACTGATTGCGATCAGTATCCACCGATGTATTTGCCAATAATCGCTTGAGCATGCAGCTGCTATCTACAAACCCTGTGTGGCACCTCGGCATGATGTAGTATGTTGCTCGAAACTGTATTATCATGTACGTTAATCTGACACTTGCTGTCAATTTTTACAGCTCCGAGGAATCTGGGAAGTGTTTGGGCGAGCTACTCGACTATCTGAAGGACCCGAAATGGGGGCGCTCAATGGATTCCTCTCACTCACCTCTCAACCGGTATACTGGGTTTGGCAGTGATATGTTTAAGTTCTTCGAAGCCGTAAGTGTTTATATATGATCACATCGTCATTACTTCATCACGGCTACTCTCAGAACTCGCCTGGTGCTTTTTCAGCAGCTCAATTTGGAGTAGCAATGATTGCCTGGGGCGATGTATCTGAAGCCTCAACTATTGTTCACGGTGGGATTTCTTATTTTCTGTGTTTTGCTGGAGCGCCCAGAGTGAATGCTCATTATATGAATTAGAATTCCCTTGGAGCATGCTACCTGCAGGAGCAACTGTATGCGATGTCGGTGGAGGGGTTGGAAATATAACAATGCAACTGGCCAGGGAATATCCTCACCTCCAATTAAAGCTTCAAGATAAATCAGAAAGGATTTCGCAGGCGAGGGATGAAATCTGGCCTGCTCAATGCCCAAAGGCAATTGCAGAGGACCGCATCGAGTTTAAAACCATGGACTTCTTCGTCGAGCCTCCCATTCCCAGGGTGCGATATCTATTATGTGGGTCTACCTAGAATTTAATTTGCTCTACCTTATTTAATTGATGTTTCCTTTCTTTGGTAGCTCAAGAACATTCTGTATGCCTTTCCTATTTTGGGTGTCGTAAACATGAAATTAAAATACCTGTCTAACTAGTCACGACTGGCCTGATGACCGGAGTATCAAGATTCTTCAAGGTATTCGAAAAGCGATGGCCCCGCATAGTCGAGTTCTTATTCGTATGTCATTCTGATTCCATTACGTCTCTGTAATCTCATGCTTTCTCCCTCCATATTCTCAGATGAATATGTAGTCCAACCTGCCAGTCCCGTCGATTCGAAAGCCCTGTTAGAAGCCCAGGCCCCGGAGCCTTTACTGGCTAACTATGGCGCTGCCCGAATCCAGCAATACAACTTGGATCTTGTGATGATGACTCTTCTCAACACAAGAGAACGGACCCTTGAAGATTTTATCAGTTTGGGCCTAGCTGCTGATCTGCAGTTCGTCAAACTTTGGCATTTTGGAGAGATGGCTGCAGTTGAATTCCGCCCAGGACTGGAAACATTGGATAAGGAGTCTTGAGAAGTGTTTTTCCAACCATTGTACCATACCTTATCTCTGAAATGTTGTGATGTATGACGGGCCCTTCTGTCGGATGTTACAGCTTCTTTCATCCTGTACTTTGCCATTTACTCATGCCAAGCTTGGAAGACCACACACACTCACTCACTGGAAGGTCCTCAGTGGACAGCCGATTCGCCATCAATTCAAAGTGCGATTGATTTGATCCATGACGCATCGAATTGCGTGGGGACTCCAAAGGCGGGAGAACCACGTTGGAGGTGAAGAATGATCCGAGACGTGGATCAAGGTCTTCGACTCCAGCAGATGGTGGCAGTGCAGGTGTATGCTTTGCCACCACCCAGATCAGACGGAAACCCGCTCGCGCAGGAGCTTTTGTCTCTTTTTTCACTTTTCATTTGCTTATTGATTTCAAGAATTCCTATAATGCATAGTGTACCATGGTGGTGACACGTGGCACGGGTGGTTTAGAAAGACGGAGAAGAGTTCATACATCGAAGAAGCGGTGAGATCCGCCACGGGGCGAACAAGCGGTTCTGGTTGGCGCTGCTTTCAACGTACGATTCCGGGTTAGTGTCATGGACTCACTATTTCTAGATGAAATCACCATGCGATTCCCCATTCACATTGTTGTGAACCAGCAACTCTAGGTCTGTGGTTGTATGGAGCCCAGACCTTGCAGTTCCCGTACCCTGCGATTCTCCATTCACACTGTTGTCAATTTGCGATTTTTGCGTCCGTGGTTGTATACTGCCCGGACCTTGCGATCCCCCTGCGACCCTGCGATTTACCATGCGGTTCCAAACCCCCATTCACATTGGTGTGAATATGCGATTTTGCATCTGTGGTTGTATACAGCCCGGACCTTGCGATCTGCTATCCTGCGATCCAGAATGTGACTCCCAGTTAACATTGGGGTCAACATGCGATTTAGGTCTGTGGTTGGATACAGCCAGGAATTTACTGGGACCTTGTAGCTACTCCATACCCAGCGACTGGGCATGCGACTATGCTACAGACCATGCACACCGTGAATGCGTGATTCCTAGGTAAAAATCAGGCTCAGGTTGTATATACCCTGTGCCCCTGGGGATTTACTTGCTATCCATGCAACTCAGTGTGTGATGCTGTTATGAACAGGTGTTTCTAGTCTGTGATGCTTTCAACGTGGGATTCCGAGTTCACAACATTGTAGACTCCTGATTCAGAATTCCTAGGCCAAGATCAGGCCCAGGGCCGTCTATACCCCGGGCTTGCCAGTACTTTGATATCCCGTGATTTACTGCCGGATTTCGCTACAAAGTAGCAAATATGCAATTCCCGGTTCACATCTGTTGTAAATGCATGAATTGCGGTGAGATTAGCCCTGTGGCTGTATACAGCCTGTGAGGACTTCCTACTAGTGTCCTCCCATTGATGTAGTGCCCTCCTACTGTTGAAAGCATCTGGCAACTCATGTTTGCTGCAGTCAACTGCCCTATAGACACTCATCAGTCACAAGGACATATAGCCATGAGGTTTCAGCTAACAAGCGAGCTGAGACTGTACTGCTTAGCAGGATAACAAAGGGCTCTGGACACCGGACAGAGCAGGGTTGTAGATTATAGGTTATTAACGGCGCGGTCTCAATCAGGAACAGCTGCGTCAACCTCACACAGATCATCTCCCATGGGCTACATATAAGGCACCCCATGTGATCCCTGAGCAGCCAGAGTCGGAAGACTGCACTGTGTGCACAGAAACAGGCATCAGGGATGACAGATGTCCATTGGCAGAAGAATATGTGATGTTCAAAGGTGGTGGGGAATCACACAAGGCTTATTCACCATCCAAAATCTTGCTCTGAGGCCCATAATAATAGGTGTGAGCCATGGAGTCCTTCCCTAGTTATTGGGAGCCGAGACTCACTCGTCGTGTCCAGGACTCCTGGACTAGTTCACGGGTGTCGGTGCTCATCTCGGGCTCCCAGAGGACCGGTGTCGGAGCAAGTTGGGGGAGGTGCATGTAGTGCACCTCTCACCCACCAGTCTCTAGCCTGCCAAACATTTATTCTATATGCCAATCAAAACACGAGAACAAGATGCGCTGAGTCAAAGATCGGATCTTCCCTCAACTTGCCTTGAGCTCGGAACTCTATCCAACCTGTCCTTTATCGAATATATTGAGATTATAGGTTTGAAGTTCCTTTGATTTCCCTTCCTGTTGAAAGGCCATTCACTGACGGGTAATGGCAGGCTGAAGGAGGGGGAGAATAATCGCATGGCCGCTTGCTCAAGACAAGGTCGGACTGCGTAGATTCCGGATGTCGCCGCTTTCCATAAGCGGAAATGCCGGGACCGGGGTGGAAGCGATCTGACAATTGGCACCTACGCACTAGTAGAGACTAGTAGATGCGTACCCGCCTTGCCATGGCGTCGTTGGTGGCGTCCCTTGGGGCGGAAAATAGCAAGATTCCTGGGCAGGGGAGTAGGGTTTGATGGTCCATCTTACCGTCCTATGGAATAAGCGCCCAGCTCTATGCGTCGCAGTCCATCGTACCAGCCAGGAATAAGCACATGTATGTAATTGCGGTGGTGCCTGGATGGCGGCGTCCATCTGAAGACATCAGCGGGCCCATTCAGGTTGAGTTTGGAATGGCGCTGAAACTGTCAGTCAGGTACGAACTGAATTAAAATAGAACGTAAGGAAGTCACCTGTTGAATTTATGTCTATTGTAAACAGCTGTGTTCAGGATGTGTATCATGGCATCTTTACTACTGACAATCCCTTCAACCGTCAATCAACCGTCAACGACTTTTGTGGGTTTATTTAATATGCCTGCGTCGTTTGATCTTCCGGACCAATGGCCACCTCCCAGGCAGGAGTCTCAGCGTACGTCTTTTTCTGTGTTTTTAGTATTGCAGTCTACATACGTGAAGGAAATCGTTTAGTGGTGTTGCGGAAGGACAGACAACGACGTCGGAAGCTACAAGCTTGATTGCCTCCTTCGATCCGTTGGTACAACCCAATGCATTCTCCCGAGACACGTCGCCTCCTCCTCAATACGCCGACCAACTACAGCATATTCAATTCCAACCCCGTCCAATCCAGCTGCAGCCCCAAGTCCCGCCTCAGAACAGCATTCTCCCAAATGGACAGCCTCTAGTTCCGCAACAACAGCAACTGCCAAATGCCATTCAGCCCACCCTGCCTTCCCCGACGTTCCAAGTCCAAAACCATGGAAGTCTTAATCCGCAGGCGAATATGAACGTCCAGGCCCAGGGCCTAAATAATCCGAATTTTCAGCCTATGATGGTACAGGGTGGTTACCCGATGACACAAGGTCCAATTTTCCAGGTCGTCTCGCCCCTTAGTACTCTGGGACCAGGTCCTGGAGCCGTTCAATGTCCTAATTGTGGGAAGCGAGGTGTTACAAACATAGTTCACCAAGCCGGGAATACGACGCAGTGAGTACTCGATTTCCCACTTGCGGATATTTTGGGAGCTAACACGTTGCGACAAATTTTTAGTTTGTGGGCAGTGATAGCCTGCTTTTTCATATGTTTGCCGTGCATACCTTACCTGGTCGATAGTACGAAGGATGTCCAGCATAGTTGTTCTGGTTGTGGGGTTGCACTTGCGACATACAACCGGGGTGGGGGCACAATTGTCCACGCGTTTGGAAGATTGGAGTAATAATGACGATACGTCCGTGCATTTTTGCCTTGTAAGTATTGGTATTTTGAAGTATAACTACATATATACCACCTTTAGTAGCCACCCGTCAACCACCCGAGTGGACTAGGTATGACCTAGGGTTCAGATAATGGATTTCAAGAGTTTTATTAAACATTTGGAGAGGAACCAAGCAAGTGGTTGCCACATTTACTCTTCTATATAGACTTCAGACATCGACCGCCAAAGCATGAAATAGGGGCACCGGATCCGGAGAAATAGCCCTCCTGGCCGATGCGTCCGTCCCCATTGCGGTGGCTGCGAGGCAGTGGCGCCCGAAAATGATTTGCATCCAACCTTAGAAACTCTTAGAAACCTTAGAAGGTGTTCTCTAATTCTTGTCACTGGCAAATTGCCGTCAATTTGGGTAGATTCTCAGATCCATGCACCAAGAAACAAATTCACAAGCTAATTTCTTGTCGGAGGTGCAACCTACAGTAGACCCTGGTAAACCCCCCAACCTGTGGAACGTTGAATTTCATCCACTCAGCCGTAGCACTTTCTCCGGACTTCACGGGATCTTACATTATGTAATGCCACGATGTTTCCCACCGAATACGACCATACATATGAACTTGGTACCTCTTGGAACGCGATTTATTCCGAATTTTGATCCAAATTGAATGAATTACCACCTCTGTTGCCGGAAGACGCTCTACTGGATTCGTGCAAAGTCGGCGCCCTGGAGCCAGTGATACGAATCATCTGCGGATGACTCCACGGAATGGACTGGAAAGGATTCAATATGTCGGGGCGTGCGTTCTTTATATGGGTAGTCATGCATTCATGCAGAGGCCCCATGACAGTGAATCTGACTCTCATCCCCCGCTAGCTAACGCTTGGTATACAACTTGAAGTTTCCCCACCATGGCATCTCTACGAGTATATGGTGCTATGACCTGGCTCGAGCGCCTTCATATGATCTTCAGTCTCCTTCCGCTCCGTAAGCCCTCTCACCTCGTTCTGAAACATACCAGGACCTAATATATTTATTCTTCCAGCGCTCGCACTAATATCCAGGCTCCTGCTCTCGCCTTTCCGAGAATACGACAGGGATAAATCATGGCGTCGCGTACTCGCCCATACGAGTTTCCGGTTCAGCTCATCTTCTTTGCGCGTTAATCAGATTCAAGGGCTGCTAGGGACCGATATTGATGTGTATGAGAAGTGGATTAGGAAGCACAAGGTCGAGAGGTGTATCGAAGACTTGGACGAGGGAGCGAGTTTGATGTGGCTTTCGGAGAGGAGTTTGGAGAAGGTTATACTTTATATTCACGGTGGGTCAGATACTCTGATATTCACATCTGTGCAAGATGTAATCCCTTGTTTCGATGGATAGGAGGGTGTTATCTATTGCCGATGCAGGACTTTGCGGCCGACTACTGGAAGCAAACGGTCGACTCTCTAAACAAAACTAATCAAGAAGGACCCAAAGTCAGCTTGGTCGCTCTGAAGTACTGTATGTACTAGCTCTGATACCATACCGCATCACAGCTAATGCCCCTGCCCCAGCGTTAATTCCGGACGGTTACTTCCCAACACCCCTCAAACAAATCGTGCTCGCAGTCCAGTATCTCCTCTCACAAGGTACGAATCCCGAAAACATCCACGTTGCAGGCGAATCAGCAGGGGGAGCTCTAGTTCTTCAGCTCCTCTCGCACCTCTTGCACCCCTTTCCCGAAACATCCCTCTCCGCTTCCCCGTCCTCCAACGTAACTCCGCAAGGTTTCGAATCAACCTCAGTCCCTAAATTGGAGTTACCCCATGGCTCAAAACTAGGCAGCATGTGCATCATGTCGCCCATCTCCTCTCTTCGCTCTAAGTCAACATCGTACACCGCGAACAGCGACCGAGATGTCTTGCCTACCTCGTCCTGGAGCGAGCTATGCGCATACAGCGTTCCCTTAGTCGAGAATTCCCCCTCAGCTGGTCCGTACCTGGAGCCGGCGACCGCACCCAAAGGGTGGTTCGATGGCGCAGGGCGTGTCGTGAAGAGGGTTTTTGTAAGTGTCGGAGAGTATGAGTGCTTGAGAGATGATGTTTTGGAGGTTATGAAGAAGTTTGAAGGGCACGGGGAAGACGACAAGTTTTTGACGACGTTCATCGAGAAGAAAGGTGTGCATAACAGCCAGTATCTGGATTGTATGGCTGGGGAGGCTGGTGAATCGTCTGTTACGATTTCAGGATGGATGAAAGAAAGCCTTGGGCTCTAGTCTATCAGCTGTATTCGATACATTTCTTTGATCCCCCACTCATTCAGTAGCGTACTATGGAGCTCATCCTCCGACTACATTTGACATACCCTTCGGCATCGTGTTCGTATTCAGTCAAAAGGGAATTCGTAATCTGACTCTTTCCTCGACCACTGCATTGATGCGATGTGACATGCATGTCGTCGCACGGGTTTGAACAAGCGCAAGAAAGAACACGGCTCCCACCTCGGTACTGTAGCACCTTTAGGTCTCAAGAAACAAAATAGGCAGGCCATTAAAGATAGTATTCGACCTAGTCAGATGGCAGAAGCTAGATACGTTTCATAAATTGCCCGCTAGCCAATTATTGACCATCCAAAGGGACTCATCAGGTTTATCATATGGCGCCTGAAGATCCAAGTCAGAACTCCGAACAGCACCAATAAGAAAACTAGCGCACCATATGTCCAGCGCCATCAATCGTTAGGAACGTCAATCCGCCGAAAGACTTGACTTCTCCGGCCTTGGTTCGTACTTTCCCACTCGCGGACCATTCTATGACCTCTGCACCAGCAAACCCCTCCTTCCCACTCCAATCCAACTCCTTTACCCACCTCTTAATCCCGAGGTAATTGCAGACCAAATCGGTCTTGCCAACGTAGATCAAGACTTTTACTCCGTGTTCCAACAGTGCTGCGACATAGTGGTATGTGTCAGGACGCAATATGTCGAGGGACATGTTAAAGTCCATATTGACTTTGGGTGAATAGAAAGAGATTTTGCGGGTATCGAAGAAAGGGTCAACACCGATAATATCCCGGATGTCACGTCGATTGAGGTAGGACGCTATAGTGCTGTAGATAAAGTTGTCAACAATGACAATTTTCAGGAAAAAAGATTACTACTTCATGAGGGGATAGCAGTACGCCTCTGCCATAGGCCCTTCACACTTTTTTCTCAGATCATATGGGTTCCACCCTAGCTTTTGTTGGTTGAAATCAACAGTGGTCATCCAGGCTTTAACGTACCTGCAAGTACCACTGGGTTCTGCATCTCACTCATGCAGAATGACGTGGCAGCATCACAGCCAATCGTGTCAAATACATCGGTGCACGACTTTTTCATCCATTCCTTGCACCGGATCTGAACTTGTCTCATGCGGACACACGTCCTTTCATGTCACACCGTAAGATAGCAGTGACTATGCAGCGATGACAAGCTTACTGGACTCCCAAGATGGGCGGAATATCGGAAGCAGCCGTGCAGGCCATATCGTAGTACTACTCTACGACATAAGGCCAGTGAGTAGCGCCGTTGCCTGTCCAGAGATCAGAACTATTCTTATTCCGATATTCGAAAAGAAAATCCGAAATACCAATCATGACGGAGGTGAGGTTTATAGGTGTTACTCCTACCTCCACGAGCCTCTCGTTCTGGTCGTAAATGGACGCCGCAAACAGGGGAAGATACCGCCCAGCATATGATTCGCCAGCCAAATGAAGCTTGCGCCCTTTGAACTTGGTGAAATGTTCGAAGAATACGTACATGAACGATGCTATGTCCAGCGCTGCTTCTTCTGTCGTGCTCTAGGGATATATGCTCCCTGTCAAAATGAACTTGTGATTATGGCCTGGAGATAGATGCGTACCACCGAGTCGCCGTGTTCAGCATACGAAAATCCAACACCTACAGGTTGGTCGATGAAGAAGATGTTGGCGCGGCTGTTCCACGACTGCGGATGATATTCGGTCTCATTTGAACCTTTCATTCTGCAAGGCCCAAGTTCCATGAAGAGCCCGACGGACGAAGAGGCTCCCGCTCCTGTTAGGGGCTCTTTAACATACTATCTAGGAACCAACTTCGCCTATCTACTTACCTCCGTTTGTCCATAAAATAACATCGTCTTTATCCGGGTCGTTCCGGCTTTCAAAGAAGTAAAAGAAGAGGTGTCGAGCCTCGACATCGATGTATCCCGTATATGCCCTACAATAATACGTGAATTTGGTCTTTCGCTCCATAAGGATTATTTATACCGCACTGTTCCGTCGCAGAACTTGGTCCGCTTCAAACGAACGTTATATCTAGGAAATGCAGGGTGGTTGAGAGTCGTGAATTGACCCTCTAAAACCGTAGAGAGTTCTTCCAAAGGCGTGAAGAGACCTTCAGAGTATGACTTTGACGCGCCTAGTCCTACATAAATGTATCAGTGCTGCAAGATGTCACGGTCTGACCGCGATCAGGAGCTGGGCACCGGGCGCTTACCTCCATTCAAGGGAGCCTGTTGTTGATCCGGCCCTACCGCCCATGCTACAACCTGTAACGAAGATGCCAACGCCAGCGATAGAGTTATTACTAACTTCATAATCATGATGGTCCGAGGTTGAAAGGCATTTTCCCGGTCGGGTGTGCGTGCTATAATCAGTGACGTTGTCTTGTGGGAAAATGCTGCGGATGTGGACAATTCGTGGGATATACAATGTTCTCACCTGTCCTTATCCCCTGTGTACCCACAAGATGCTAGATCCAAGATTTTGCAAGTCATTAGAGGTCCTCGGGAACTCCACATGAGGGGCAGAGATAGGGGCCATCGTCTACTATCGTCCGTGTGCCGGGCCGGGTGTTTGGGTCGAGGCCTTTGAAACAATTGATCATGACCAGGATACGGCCGTGCTCTCTGCCGCGTGCAGGTCAAGCCGTAGGAATTAGTGGATGGACTGCCGGTGCATAAAAACGACAGTCGTTCGTTCATTATGTGTTAATCCTCTCGCGGCTAATAGTTAGTAACTGGATGGATTTAAATCCGCCCCGATGTTAATGATTTCGTCGAAGTACTTCCAGTAATGACTACAACTACTTCTGAAATACTAAGACTACTCATTCCTTACGTTTTCCATCCATCCGTCGCCAGGGGAAAGTAATGGTGGAAAACGAGAACAATTTGACTATTTGACCCACCCTCTCGCACTTGCAATACCAACTGGGCTTTATACATTGACGTTCGTATCATCGAGGAAGCTTTCCGTTTAGTCGATTGTCTCCAGCTCAAGCACCTCCCATCCCTCGGCCACCAAGTACTACACGCCTTAGCACCCAAAGAGATGCCAAACAAAGGTGGTATGATAACATTGGGCAAGACCCAGTCCAAGTTGCGAACCCAGTCCTTGTTGAAGGCGACATGTGTGCCTTCTGGTGTATAGCCAGTTTCATCACCTCAGTTGTTCGAATTTGCCCAAGAAGTGGAGATAGAGATAAGAGGTCCGTACCCTTGAATCTTTCGAGATTCGAGAATCGATGTAGGTTGGCTTCTCTCATTTCGAATCAAACTTCCTGGTACAGCAACAGCACATTTGACTTTTGAAGTGGCGCAGGTCATAGCCAGCTGTACGCGGAGAGGATGGGAATGAAATTTAATTTTAGCACATCAGGTGTGAAACAATGCTCTGTATTAACAGTGGAAAGTAATTTATAATAATAGGTCTCGCGGTCCATAGCTTCTATTTTCTCGGAGGACTGAGATAGCTTGTGCGGCGTAGGTACTCAATGGCTTTGGCTGCCCTCGCTGCTATCCGGGGAATGGACTTAACAGTCGGCGCTAACACTGGGCGCTTGTACTGGGCTCTTGATTGACGGCGCATCAATTCATCAGTCGGGGTGCAGCTGACTCAGCGTATCAGCGGACACCCTCGGGCCTCGATTAATCTGCCATCGTACCATGCGCATCCCGTGCGCCCTTCTACTCCCTCCTCCGGTTTTTACTCTAGCTGCAATTGCACACTTCGATTTCACCAGACCGTGATTGAGCCGACGAACTTGACTATTGTGGGAGTCGAAGTGAAGAGGGCAGAGGATGGCGTCAACAGGCTGGAGTCGCATCTGGTTTGGAAGAACTGAATCAACGGATGAACCAAGGATTTCAATTCGAAGACTGAAGACTGAAGAAGTGAAGAATCGGGCATGAAGGCCCCCAAGATGTGACGCGGAGATGGAATCGACACGGCTTGCTCACCCTGCACCGAACGAGCGATGCTGTCCCGCCATTCTTTGCGCCGTACGATCCTATACACTTCTGCCTATTCCTCGTCCCCTATGCTAGGTGCGTCCCTATTTTCCACGCTGGTCTGCCAGGCTTATAGCTCAAGCCGCTACACACCACGTTCGCGCACTGCAATCCCAACGGCGGTTGCCCTAGGAGCTGAATCAAGATGTTCAACCTCGTGGATACTGGGAAGGGTATAACCGAGTGCAAAGTCATGAAATGGCAGGTTAGTTTTAACAGCAACAATCCTGATTATTGAATACTGAGTCTCGTTTACTCGTACATATAGGTCAATTTCACCCGGCGCCCGTATAACAGCCTTTGACCCGCTCTGCAAAGTCCTGTCCGATAAGTGAGCCATTCGATGGAATCCTCAACGAGATCCTCGTTCTAAATGGGGAGATGGCGAAATTGGGATCTGGGGTATATTTGATTCAGGTGGAAGACTAAGGGGGCGTCGCGGCTACTTGTCACTCGGCAGCTAATGCTGCTGGTCCTGCTTCGACGACGCCAGGAGCAGGGTTGAAGACGAGCTCAGCGTCGACTTCCGAAGCAGCAGGGAGTAACAACACAAACTCCACCCATTCGACCCATCCAACCCTTTGCGGACACTCAGCACCCCCCTGGTTCACTCAGTGGATCCTCAGGCTGAAGCGCTCAAGTCGGACGTCATCCATACTGCGCTCGAGGGACAGGCGCAATCTCTACCTGGGCTCGAACGCTCAAGACAATGCTCTATCAGAACGTCCGTCCTCTGCGTTTGTCTCTAGCAGCGTACAGAATATGTTTTAGCGACGCTGCAAGCTCGGCACTTTTGAGTGTACGAGCTTTGAGTGCCTTGTACCTGGGGGGAGGATCGAGAAGGCCGATATCGAGTCATAGCTTTCGGTCCTTCAAGTTCGGCAGCTGTACAGGCGGCTTCGGGGGGTTAGGGTTAGGGTTAGTCCGTCCTTCCTCTTTCCAATCCGTTTATGTACATCGCCCTTTATCCGTCCCATCCTCCAAATAGCTTCGTCCTATATCCCTGCAAATGCTTTCTTGAACGGTTCGTACGTTCTCGACCCTTCGTTTCGAGGTCTTGGGTCTTATGCGCTTTGTACCTTGGCTGCCAAGTACCCTGTGCCTTAACACCCAAGGAAAGGTTCAAGAACGGCGGTCTATTGTTGTTGGTCGAAAACATGTGTTATTTAAAATGTTGATTGCACTGTTTACCTTGGTGACACGAACCACGTATCTAAGTCCAGGCTACTGAACTCCATGATAATGAGGACGAAGGGTGGGACGTGATTGAAAAAAATTTCAGATGCTAGGTAGGGACTACGACTACTACTGAGATACTGAGATTACTCATTTCCTACATTCCCCAGCTCGAATATCATCAGGAAAAGGTACTACTTAGTAGATGCCGTCTTCGTCGTCGGTACTGGTGTCGTATTCGTCTGAGGTAGTAAGGATACTATAATCTTCAGATTCTAGTAAAGAACTCGTTGATGGTAGTCCGAGTCGGTCCTGGATACATTGTGCGATGTCTTGACGCTTTCGCTTCAGCGCCCGGTCCAATGCTGTTTTCCCTTTCTTGTCTTGTGCATGGATATTAACTCCTGGAAATTGGAGTAATTGGCGCACAGTGTTAAGCCTGCTTTCAGGTGTACAGACGTCCCAGGGATGATCGTACCCGCTACATGCATATATTAATGCTGTCCTTCCGATTACATCAACGGTATTGACTTCAACTCCCGGATGACCAAGGAGGAGCTCCACTGCACCTTCATCGCCTTCGTAAGATGCAAACATCAATGCAGTCATTCCGTTGGCATTGACTGCATTGACTTTAACTTTATCTCTAGGATGGCCAAGGAGGAGCTCCACTATGCTCTTATGGCCCCACCCAGATGCAAGCATTAATGCAGTACTTCCGTCATTGCCAAATGTATTGATTTCAAGGCCTGGATAGCCAAGGAGGAGCTTCACCACATCATAATGGCCCTTAAAAGATGCAAGTTTCAATGCCGTCCACCCGTCCTCATTTGCCATATTGATACCAAGCTCGCTGAACTCAAGTAGGCGCCGGACTGCATCGTTGCACCCTGCTCTGGCTGCCAGCATAAGTGCTGTAGAGCTATTTTTTGAAACAGCATTGATTTGAATCCCAGGAATTCCAAGTAGACGCATCACACTTTTGCTTGACGTGTGCCCGGGATTCTCTTGATAATTAGAGCGGACCAATGCAAACGTCAGGGGCGTGAATTTGAGGATTGATGTTGGGATATTGCATAGGTCAGAGTCGTCTATGAGCTCCAGAATGTCGTAATATGCGGCGACATGTATGCCGTAGGCAAGATCCATGCCCCCCTGGCATCCGGGATTAATAGGGTATGACCGGCAGCTCTGGACAAACTGTTTGACCTTTTGCAATGTTGGCGATTCTGGGTTGCATTTTGTGGCATGGACATGCCATGTATTATACGCATATCGGAGAAAAGGGTGATCTTCCAGTGCCTCCGGCAAGTCATCCCATCTGCGAAAAGATGATTCGTGCAGCTGGCAGCTGCTAAGGCGCGAAACGCAGGTGGAAGCAAGCAGGCCGTGCGGATCAGGATGTTCTCGGGCCAGAATAGGTTGTAAAGCATCGTTTGCAGTAAAGTCTAACCATCGCACTGCGTCAGTGCTGACCAGATCCGTAATGCTTCAGTACTTACGAACAAGACGAACCAGGTTGCTTTCCCGGTCCACCGTAACCAGTCCACAGCATACAGAAATAAGGTCGGCTTCGTCGACCATATCATTGGGATCAAATGTATCGGTGTCGAGACGGGCAGAGACGGCATATTGCAACTCCTCGACAGATAAAGACCTCTCGGCATAGACCAGCCATAACAGTACTCGCCATGCCCGGAAACAGTATTTCTCCGGTTGTTGCCGAATGCGCATTATGGCCGCGCTGTAGATCTCCATGTTCCCAGGCAAGGCCTCAAGAGTCTCCCATATGTCATTGACAGTCTGGCAATCTTGGATCATCTCAATTTGAAGACTTGCGTGAACAAACCTATGGTACAATTCAGTCATCAGGTCGACAGAGACAGGTGATTCACTTACATGCCCTGAGCCTTTTCGCATATGGAAGCAATGACATCCCCCACAAGACTGTGCAGCTCGAGTAGTCTCTGAAGTTTGGGCCTGCGACTAAATTTGTCGAGGACGTGGAGGCGTATATCCTCTTCCGCTGCAGCAATGGGTAAGAATACGGCATCTGGGAGGACAGACTCAAGATTCTTCAAAGGTCGTGATGTGATAATAAAATGGGCGCGCATCGAGGAGGATAATGATCAAATCAAACTGGATATCATCGGGGGCCTCGTCAAGGCCGTCCAAGACAAAGAAGATTACTTTGAAAACCTTCGAGATTTTGACGAGGATGTCTACCAGTTCGCGTTGGCTCGGGTTAGTTCCCTGGCTCTTGTGCTGATCATACAGTGACCGGACAAGCTGGGCAATGCCCGGGTGGTCTTGTATTAGCTGTGTTATCAGGCCCGATAATATAACACTGATCGGAACTCGTTCCGTATAGCGACAATACGCAAACGCAAGAGCAACCTCCCCGGTCTTGATATGGTCTTTCAAGAAATCGATGACAGTTGATGCAACAACGGTCTTCCCGGCCCCCGCTGCAGGGAGAATGAGATCAAATAACTTCTGAAGGCCTTTCTTCCACTTACGGATACCCGTGCACCAGAGGATCCCCCCTTCACTATTGAGCCATGCCTGAAACTGAGCGCTCTTGAGAACCCATATACCTGTACCGTCCGTACGTTTGCTAAAGGTGTCAATTTGAATTGTTCGGTAGTTGATGTCTGTCGCTAACCAGCTCAAGATGCTTGACCGGAGATTATCTGGAATTCGGAGCGGATTGAGAATCGAGGTATGTTGCAGGATAACAGGGACAAACCGTCATTCGTCTCATTCGGATATTGGTACATTATTTTGTTTCCCCTTACCACCTCTATGTGACCGCCATTGATAGTGACATTGCTCGCGTTTGTGAAAGCTGATGCGGAAAATGGGAGCGACAAGTAGTTCCCCATCCTGGGTATGCAAGAGTCGAAAAGGGCTTTGGATGGTGGGAGGGGCCAGGACACTATATATGTGTACCTGTGCGAATTGCTACAATGTGGAAAAGAGTGTCAGAAAGTACACGGAACGTTCCGTGGTTGACAAGCGCCTATACCACTCCCACTTGCTCCCACACTCCCTCCAACCGTCAAAGATCACCTCCCCATCCGGCCATTCTAGATCCTGTGTTAATTGTGACAGAAGATGAATAATCATGATACATGTGTATCCATTACTCTGGTTGCGAGAAGTGGAGCTGCAGATCTGACAGCCAAGGCTTTGAACATCTTATTTTCTTGAGGTAGGTCGGCTTGTCTCATTTGAAATCAGACTTCCGACAACAACATTTGATAGGCGCATAATAATAGCTTTCTGCGACTGATGTTATCAGATACAGCACGTCACCCCGTGAAATTTGAATGTAGATCCCAGGGGTTGGCGCTAACACTGAGCGCTGAGCATTTGGTCATGACAGCGCATCAATATTAGTCAATGACGGCACATCAATTCATCAGTCCGCACCTAGCTGACTGATCCGTCGTACCATGTGCATCCTTGGCATCCTTCTACTCCTTCCTCTGGTAGCTGAAGCTGCATCTTTTGACATAGCTAGGGTGTTAGTGACCGGATGAACTTTACTGTTGTGGGATAACCCAGGACAAACCTGTTGAAGGCCTGTCTTGCACAGGGGCAAAGACTATCAGCTTACCGTTACATTCTTAGTGACTACGCTTTAACTAGAAGGAAAAGCTTATATATTATGGTTGTAATATGTGCTCCTTATATACGTTTCTACAATGTATATATTTAGACGAGAGTAATAGTAAGCATGGAGTAATAC
>FTPT01000214.1:0-20511 GCA_900156845.1 Coprinopsis strossmayeri
TGTGACGAAAGCTACCGTTCGTGGCTGTTAGCGTCGTCGGTAGAGGTTTCGGCACGCGAAAAGGTAAGAGACTCCCTGAGCTGACGGTTTAACACAATCAGATTCAAGGAGAACTAAAGAAAAACAATCTCTATCGACGATCTACCTACAGGTCGTCGATTGTTTGTACATAGATAATAAGGATAAACAAGGTGTAAATAATCGGATAGGGGCGGTCGCTACAATGTTCCTCGTTTTCTGTATTTGTTTTGGTGGCTGATTCTAGTCGAAACAGATCTGCTTCATACGACACGTAGCCGGCTCAACCAGCACAATAGCCACGCGCCCGTGCGACCCAGGGCCTCTGGCCACTCGACCCCTGCTGCTCTCTGCACAAAGGATGAGACAGTAGCTGGCAGCTTCCAGTGGACTGCTACTTCGATATTCAGAACATTACAGCCCCTGGTGACCTCGATCGCAATCGCAATTCGCCAGCGACTTTGATCTTAGATCCCGACGAAAAGGGCTGAATAGGAGGATTTCGACTCGGATGTTCGGGTACTTACAGTGGTACAAGTGTATAGAATTTCAAAAAAAAACAACCCATTTCTGTAGTGCCCATTCGGTCCAATTCTATTATTCGATAGAACACTTTTGCGCATAGGGAAACGTAACATCCCTAAAAGGGAAGAATGTCAGGTGAAGGTTCAGCTGGTCGCGAGCCTAATCAATCACTTAATTAACACCACGTCCATCGCTCACCGTACCTCTCCCATCTGCCATCGTACATCTGCTATAGAAATCCGCTTATTCAAGTCGAAAACCAAACAACAAATCAAAGGAAACGAAGACGAAGAAACAATGTCGAGCGGCCCAGCCCTCCAAACCTTTTCGCTCACCAACAACATCCTCGAGATCTCGCCCCACGACGAGATCTACCGCTTCGACGCTGCAGAGAACCAGAGAATAAATGGGGAGGCGCCTTGGGCAAAAGAGTGCGTTTAGTTTCTTTAGTTGTGACTGGTATATCGAGAGGAGGAGTTGCAGCCTGCTCAGATCTCATATATTGAAGGAAACGAACATGAAACGAAACTGACTGACAAAATACGATTAACAGCCCACACTACTTCAAATCATGCAAAATCTCAGCAGTAGCACTTATAAAGATGGTGCGTCTCCTACTAATACAATCCTTAGTACCAGGAAGCTAACGCCGGTGTCGTGGTCCAGGTCATCCACGCTCGATCGGGGGTGCCGCACGAAATCATGGGGCTGATGCAAGGCAAAGTCGTCGGGACGTCGATTGTGGTCATGGACTCGTTCGCGCTCCCCGTGCAGGGCACCGAGACTCGTGTTAATGCTGCGGCTGAGGCGAATGAGTATATGGTGGAGTATATACAGGGAAGCGAGAAGGTGCGTTTTCTTCCTGTTCCCTTGTTATTACTTGTGTCCTTTGTAGCTAGTCATTTCCGTATAGCTTCTTGAATTCGAAATCCTCAAGTGATTCTCGTACCCGTTGATCTCTTGTCTTCTTCTGCGTCGTGGCTTATTACTTATAACTTGTGTCTATGATCCTATGACTTACCATTTACATGTACACAGGCAGGAAGACTAGAAAATGCGATCGGATGGTACCACTCGCATCCAGGCTACGGATGCTGGCTATCGGGTATCGACGTAAACACACAAATCACGAACCAGAAATTCCAAGATCCCTTCATCGCTGTAGTGGTACGTCTCAAGTCTTCTCCTTCTCCTTCTCCTTCCTACCCCACTCCTTCTCCCTCCGCTTCTCCCTCCCCACATTCCCACTTCTTCCACCAAATCTCATCTTGATCTCACCCTAATCTCACCCCAAACCGCCTTAATCTCAATCTAATCCCCATGCACTCACAAACACCCCACAGATCGACCCCAACCGCACCATCTCAGCCGGCAAAGTCGACATCGGCGCCTTCCGGACCTACCCCGAGAACTACACCCCACCCAACGCTTCCTCCTCCGAATACCAATCCATCCCGCTCAGCAAGATCGAAGATTTCGGTGTCCATGCTAACCAGTACTACCAAGTCGACGTGGAGATCTTCAAGTCGAGTTTGGATGATGAGTTGTTGGCGATGTTGTGGAATAAGTATTGGGTGAATACGTTGAGCCAGAGTCCTTTGATTTCGGTGTGTATCTGCTCTATCTTTTTGTGTTCTGTGTTCTGTGTGTTGTGTTGAAGCAAGTACTGGTATGCTGACCGAATGGATTCGATAGAACCGCGCATACGCAGTCTCGCAGCTCGCCGATTTGCACGAAAAGTTGGTCAAGGCTACAGCGACGGTTGGGAACACGCGTCCTATTGTGCCGACGCTCAAGGAGAAGGAGGCAAAGGTGCGTGTCCGTGTGTGTGTGGATTTGTGGATCTCTCCGCTGAATCTCGTTCTTTCTTCCTTTGTTCTTTTGCTGTTTCCGATAAATCTCTTCCACGTCTTTCGGATGGGACATCTCTTCCGACGAACGTCTTCCTGTTCCGATGGACCTCTTGAATCTCTCTCTCCCGATGAACGTCTTCCTGTAACCTGTTTCGACGAACCTCTCTGAATCTCTCTCTTCCGATGAACGACTTCCTGTTCCGATGAACCTCTTGAATCTCTCTTCCGATGCACGTCTCGATGCAACCTGGATGCGGCATCTCTTCCTCCCGCCGGCTGACCCTCGATGAACATTTCACCCGATAGAAGGAAGAAAAGAAGAAGGACGAGAACCAGCTTGCGAAGAGCATGATGGACAGGTTCGTTTCTTTCTCTTTCTCTTCCTTCCTCTTTCTCTCTTTCTCCTCTTCTCTTCATTCGCACGCTCTTTCTCTCGAGTAACGAGTAACAAGTATACTAATGAACGCTGTACAGCACGAAGATCGCGGTGGAAGCGCAACACGGGCTTATCGCGCAGGTCATCAAAGACGTTGTCTTTTCTATGCGGCCCAAGGGTGTTCTCGGTGGGGTGAGGGGCGGGCAGGAGGTTGCGGATCTCGCGGATATGGCGATTGGCTAGATGTAGGATGTGGATGTGTGTTGTCCTGGCACGTACCGGCGGAGATTCGATACATGCTTTCACGCGTACGCGCACGTTTTTCTTGTGCACTAGTACTTTTACATTGCATATGCAACGTTTGTTGGTGTTGGGTTTTTTGTACTAATAGAATTCAGATTCGGAATCTTGAGAGTCGAATCGTGTAGCAAGATGTCCAGGGCGGGAAGATGCAAGGAGGATGTAACTCGGATCGTAGCGGCTAGCCACGCGAAGGTAGATCTTCTGAAGGGCCACTGACATGAGGCCCGGGGTTGTGTTTACTGCCTTAATTATAACGCGAAAAAAGGGAAGGGAAGGGACGGAAAAAGAAGGCATATGATTGATACTAAGTGGCTAGTAGCTAGTTAAAGAAGTAAGATATATTGATACACGGGCTGACGGGATAACACGAGCATGGAGTCCTGACTCGATCAGTACGGAATAAGAAATTGGGGACGAGTGGAACGGTCGATAAGAGAAGAAAAGGCTAGGCTTTTTGTAAGGGAAAGATAAAGAATAAAGTTGAGCAGGCAGAAATAAGCATAAACAGCAGAAATAACAGCAGAAGTGTATGCAGCAGAAGTAACAAAAGTAACAGAATTTGTAATAGTAGGCTAAGGATTACACTAGTACATTAAACTTTACAGCGACAAAGGAAGGCGATGGATGGATGGTCAGCGTACACCACCAGAAGCCTGAAGGTAGGTAGTAACAAGGTAACGAGACGAAGTGATATTATTTAAGAAAGAACGGACGAATGGGTGATGAAATATATAACATAGCGAAAGAACACAACGAACAAATGGGAAAAGAGTCAGGGTATGTGAGTAATAAACATAGCAAGAGACTAGACTTTGGATTCAAACTGCTCTCCGCGACCTCCACTCAACCCCCTCAACATTCAACATTCAGCATTCAACATTCAACGTTCAACGTTCGACCCTAAACGTTAAACCCCCACCTCACCGTACCCGACCCCGCACTCAGCCAAGGCACCCCGCACGACACGCATCCCTTGCAACACCTTCTCCTCCTCCAGCCTCCGCCCCACGACCTGCACCCCGAGCGGGAGGCCATGCATCTTTTCGGGGTCGTAGGCCAGGTAGACGCCTTGTGCTGCGGCTGTTGGGATGTGGTAGGTGTAGTTGGAGGAGGATGAGGAAGGGGCGAAAAAATTAGGAGGCAACGCGTCGAGCTCTTTATCAACGCGCGTCACAGGTATAACACCCGCCGTATAATCAAGCTATGTACAACCATAACCCGGATTAAATCAGCCTTCCTCTCATTCGTCCTAAAGAAACAAAACAACATACCAGATTAAACAAAAACGTAACACCGACACTCAAAAGCCCCACCTCCCCACCCTTCCCATGTTCGAACGCCGGAATCGGATGCGGGGTCGAAACCACAAAATCCAATCCCTCCTCTAACCACCTCTTATGCCACAAAGCCCTAAACTCGTCTCTCCGAGTGATAGCCTCGCGGTCTTCGAGGACGGTGCGCGGGTGCATGGAAGAGTAGAGCTGGGCCGTGAAAGGATCCGAAGTGCGTTTGAGGAAGGCGAGGAAGCGTTTGAGGAGGCGTGGGAGGTTGAAGAGCGAGAGGAGGGTTTGGGCGGGAGGGCTTATTTTCTCGGAGGGCTGGAGTTGGTTTGCGATTTGTTGGGCTGGGGAGGGGTTATTTAGAGATGTGGATGTGCATATCAGGGGGAGGAGGGGGAGAGAGACTGACCACCATCCGCGAAAAGGATCTGGTATCCTGTTTGCAAGCCGGCTCCTACATCCGGCGGAATGCTAGCACGGGTCGATTAGCACACACGCTATATAGCAGCAAGGTATTGGTTATTTAATAGGATACGTACAAATCGACGACTTCGTGCCCTTGTTTGCGGAGCGCGTTGGCGACGGTGGCTAGAGCGCGGCGGCAGGCCGGGGAGGACGGGACAGTGCCTATTAGAGGTTCGAGTTATTGGTACTTAGAAGAAATATAAGACTATGTGCACGCACCATCGTCCCACATAACGCCCCACTTGAGCTTCCGTCCTTCCTGCTGCAAATCCACAGGTCTCCACGGAAGCGGAATGCACTATCCGATAAACAGTTCAACGACGGAATAACAAAAACAACAGAAGAACAGAAGAAACGTACGGTATGATCATACTGCCACGGCTCCGCCAACACCACCCTCCTCCAAAACTCCTCCAAATCATCCAAACTGCTGGCCATAGGCGCAGCAATCAAGGGTATGCCCTCAAGACCAGGCAACGACGACGCATTCCTCCACGCCGGAAACCTGCCCTGACTCCCCTTCAAACTCCATACCCCACAAAAATGGGCAGGGATCCTCGCCGAGCCGCCTATATCGCTCGCAATCTCAATCTTCGTGCCCCCACACGCTAAAAGGGCGGCGCCACCCCCCGAGGACCCGCCAACAGTGAACAGGGAGTTGTGCGGGTTCGTGGTGAGCCCGTAAACGTCGGATTCGGTTTCGAGGTGGAAGAGACCGGTTGGAACGCTGGTTTTGGCATGAACGAGTGCTCCGGCGTCTTGTAGCAGTTTCACGATTGGGGAGGAGGAGGAGACGGGGTGGCCGACGTTGCGTGAATACCCGATTGTGGTGTCGTGGCCTTTGATGTCGACGGTGTCTAGGCGGAATGGTTAGCCAGGCTTCTCTACGAGTCGTGGTACGGAAACGAGCCCTCCCTACCTTTGATGCTAACCGGGACACCAAGAAGCAAGCGGTCACGGTCTCGCGGGACCTCGACGCCGGGGTTCAAGCTCAAGCTGCTGCTGCTACTGACATCTCGGTCAGCAGCAGCATCCACACCCGGTGCCCATCCTGCCACAACCGGCGTCGCCAGCGCCTCCTCAAACATCACATCCGTAAGACAGTTCGTCTGGCTATGCGCCGCCAACGCCTTCTTGCCATAGGCCATCAACACCTCCGAGGGCGCGAGCGTGCCCGCACGGCACTGCGCCACGATCTGTGCGAGCGAGAGCGTGTGGACTTTGTGGTCGGAGGAGGTGAGAGGCTGGGTGTATGTAGGGCTGAGCGTGCTGAGGAGTGATTGCCGCTCTTGTTGCTTCCAGGCGCTGGGCAATAGGGAAAAAGAGAGGGGTGTTGAGACGCCGGTATGAAATCAGCCATGAGCAAGGGACTCACCATGCACGCTGATGGGCAGACGGAGAAAGAGAGGAGAAGAGCATATTCAGGGTCGGTAGGCAGACAAAGAAGTGAAAAACAGGTGGTCCTTTGGCCCTTGCAAGTACAAATAGCAATAGCTCTGTAGCTTCAGACTATGCCGAGGAGTTCCGCGATAGCCAATTCAGGCCCAAGGTAAATTAAAAAAACACAACAAGGCCCGGGGAGAGAGAGGCACGACAAGGGCGGAAGGTTTGGGAGGGAGATCGAACGTTAACGAGAGAGACACTCTAAGGGTAACTTGACCAGCCGGTCCACTGCTGCCCAACAAACCCCGTATCCCTTTAAGTAAAGTGACTAGTGACATCCCCTTTGCGAAGACCAAGAAGCTTCTCTCGCTTCTAGGCAGCTCCCCACCCCTGTGCGGCGGGACTTCCCGGTTAGCTGAACCATTTACGGCGCTTCGATTACCTTGGACGACACGAACGAGACTTGGGGGAGTAGGCCCTTGGTGCCACTGGCAACTAGGCGCAATGGGGGCAAATGAACTGCCATGGCTATTTGACGTGCATGGGCATCTGTGATGTGACAAAAGGTAAACTTTGGTTGAAGGAAAGGGAAGGAAGGAAGGAAGGGAACTTGACGATGGCGATGGCTGATCTAACCCCGACCGATGGGACTGATTGACTGGCCGAGCGAGCAAACGACATGCGCAGACTAAGACCGGACTGTTGATTGCTTTCTTTCTTTCTAAGATGGAAGGTAAGTGACCGGTGGAGGAAGATGGAAGATGGAAGATGGAAGATAGAAGGAGGGACGAGGAACGAGGAACCAACCGCGGATCTCGTAGTCGTACGAATCTGGTACACCGCCAAAACAGGTTCTGGTTGTGGGTTGTTAAGCAAACTCCGAATAGAAGAAACCGGGGGACATACTTACTCTTTTCCTATGTATGGGTCAAGAAAGGGAAGCCACGAAGCACACGAAGCTCAACCAATATGATCTGCGGCGCCAAAGCGACGACTGACGACTGACGACGATGGCCGGCTGGATGAAAAAGCTTGTGTGACAAATTTTAAATTGTGTTGCTGGATCGATTTGCGATGGTGATGCGATGCGATGCATGGGGTCGGCTGGCAATCATACGAATGAAAATCGGGTATGTTTTAGTTATTAAATAACCTTTGGGCATGTGAAGTATAATGGCGTGTTCTTGACATTGGAGAGGTGTGACCTAGTACAGTACTTTGAAACTTTTCAATTGTTCGGGTCCTGGGTTACCGGTTTATCACACCAACCGAGGTCGAAGTTGAAGTTGAAATTGAAACGTTGAAGGGCGGTGGCGGCGTCTGCGCTGGCGCTGAACTCAAGCAAGTCAGAGAGCTGCCATCCATCGTTGCACTTCAAGTTAGCGCAAGAGTCATGCCAGACTGTAGTACTTAAGTACATACCTTTCGTCTCCTTCCTTTTCGGTTGGTGTGTATGTAAAGACCTCAATGAGAGTCGATCAGACTGTTGATGTGGCATCATTGGGAGAACGAGTTCGGTGCGAGCAGTACATAGCACCCACTGAGCAGATGCAATCATGTAGTTAGAGGGGCCCTCTACCTGGAACCGCTGGTGATACCCGACAACGATATCGACATCGGTTGAGAGAAGCGAAATGGAACTTATCGGGACTAGAACGATTGGAGCACTGCGCTGTTAGTATTTAATTGCTTGGTATGTGAGTCACGGATATCGATATCGATTCCCCTGGTCTATCGGGATTCAGAGTGACCCATGACGCATTTACCCCCCTGGAGCGATTCCATTAGTACATTACTTATATATAACATGTCAGACAGCGTAGGACGTACCTTTATCACTCGATGCATAAAGTTGTGAGCTTCGAGCCTGGGTCTATGATGATGCTAGTACCAGTAGTACAGGCCCCCGGCTTCGCTTCGCGAAGCATCATCATAACCATAGCACAAGTACTCAATCTCAATTGATGATGATGATAAGTGGCCACAGTACTGCACTGCGTAATTAGCAAGCTCGTGCGTGTGATCAGAGAATTAAATTATTCGAGAGCAAGAGGTCGAGTTCACATGGCGCCGCGTCACGGTAGAGTCGAAGGCTGCGCTGGTATGAGATTAATCGAATCTAGACTGGAATGATATCAACTTTTGGTTAGCGTATAGCGTATAGCGTAGGGATGCCGGGTATGTGTATCACCTAGGAACAGCGTTATGCTCATCTTTCTACACTAACTAGTCCACCCGCCCTTGTTGTTGGAGTCTTTAAGACTCTAATCCCAATCGCCATCAAAGCGTTAGAGGGTTACCGCTTCAGGGTATAAGGATATAAGTAGAGGAAGATAGAAGATAGAAGATAGAGGAGAACCAAAGAATCCGATGAAAAGTAGTTTTCGAATCCAACCTCCATTCCGAAGAACAGAACACAGAACACCTATAGCTAGTAGATGTAAATCTGTCTCTGAACTCCACGCTCCATTCATTCATTCAGGAATAGATGAATGACAGTATAGAGATAGAGATAGATTGCTTCAGCTTTGGCAGTCAGATAGGAAGCAATTACGATTAATAGCATGAGCTGTGATGTCGATATAGTCGAAGCCCCATTGTCATTGCCATGACGGTAAGAGTCAAGACCTCGACTGTGATCAAGCGGAACGGAACGAAGCACCGATTGAGGTCCGTGCGCAGGCTCAGCGAGACGCGCTAGGTCTCACGTGCCGACACGTTGTTCTCACGCGTCGCGTCGGAGTTTAGAATGGAATAGCAACGTGACCTAGGCCTCGTCCCGCCCTCGGCGAATACAACCGAGCAGGGCAACACCAAACTTGAATTTCCAACATTCATCTTTGTCACAGCGCCCGGACCCGTCACATTCCTCATTTTCAAATCGGTTGCAAGTCGGTTCGCGATCGGATTCGACCGTCTAAAGGCTTCAGAACCTTCGATGTCACTACTACTATGCCGCGTAGCAAGAATCAAGTCAAACGTCTCGGGAAGTCAAGGTTAAGCGATAATCGTATAGGTAATCGGCTGTATATAACACCCGAAGGATTGGGACTGATGGGGGATGAAAATGCAGACATCAAATTTGAATGGGATGAATGGTTTCGGCTTTTGCGATGTTCTTCTTCCCTGCAAGAGCGTAGATTCGTCTTTACACGCTAACCGACAGTCCATAGAGGCTCACGTCTCTCTCCGAAGATGCTGGCACCTACGATCAGGCGCGACCAGCGCTTTACACTTCTCCTCGTCACAACAGGCATCTTCTTCCTCCTCGCCATCCTCCTCTACAACGGCACCCACGTCGCCACTTTCGTCCGCACCAAACAATGGTCTTCCCAGCCTCCTCCTCCTCAAGACGAGACTTGGATCAAAGACCAGTTCTTCCGAGGCGGGTCGACGGTGCCGGTGCCGGCTAGCACTGGCCAACGACAAAAGAACACACTCGCGTCGACGATGGAGGAGACTGTCATACCGTCTGTCGTCCTCCCGGACGGTGTGACGCCGCAGCGCGCCCACGTACCCGGTTTCACGTTGCTCGACAAGGTGTATCTCAGGAACGGCACCTTTTATATCGTCACCAGCGATCCAGACTTTCCTCCGCGCAAATTGCTGCTTTCGAAACCTGTTGAATTGGGGCAGGGCGAGAAGATGTTGGCTACTGACCAGGTAACCTTTCTATTTAAAATTTCCCCTACTCCGAATCTACTATGAGCCGTTACTGAACTGTTACGCAGGAAATGAGAATCATCCTCCCCTCTGAAGCACCTGGAATCCTAGGAGATTTTGCCGTTCGCGTTTCAGGTTTTACGGTGTTCCTGTATGACCATTCTCAGTTCATGCATGTGAGTTCAAGTTCTTCCCTTCCCTGTTTCTTCCTATAGTCGGATATTCATATTCCTTGGAATTTGCTTAGCATTACTATCATTGGTGGGGCGAGATTATCATTGGAATGTGGAGAGTCTACTCTACGCTCAACCTCAAATCCTCAACAACAACAACAACAACTGCAACAACACCATCAGGACGTAAAGCAGAAGATCTCCCATTTCCTGCTAGGTTCATTATGCCTGTAAGTTCCACTTCCGCGCCCATAACTAAAATTACTTCAACTACCTCTCTATGACTCGTATTGAATCATAGGCGGTACCAGGAAACGAATGGCGCGACAGGGCGGGGGTTACAGGTCCGTTTATGGCTGCTGCCTTCCCAGACGCTGCGATTGAGAAGATGGATTATTGGAACGACCTCAAGAAGCTGGATACGACGGTTGTGTTTGAGAGGTCGATGATCGTGAATCGGGATGTTGCGGGGTTGCAGTAAGTGTTTCTTTCCCTTTTCCTTTCCTTTTTTCCTCTTGCTTTCCCTTTCTCTTTTTCCTTTCCCTTCCCTACCCCTAGGTGCTAATACATGCATACGTGCTGCAGCCCCTTTGGAACGGTATGGTTCAAGATGATCGCTGGGACGATGGCGCTTAACGCACCCGACTACTACTGGGAACCCATCCGCAACTCGCTCGTGCGGAACATGATCGGATATGTACCCTCTATCGACTCGAAGGGAAGGATTGTCAAGGCTTCTTTGAAGCCTTTTGGTTCGGGGCGGGCTGTCGTCAACAACAACAACGGAAACGGAAAGAACAACGCTAACGCTAGCTTTGACGACAGTGACGACGACAATGACGACGAGGGAGAGGATCAAGGCGAGTACGATTTACCGGTTGTAACGTACATCTCGCGGCAAGGTGCAGGAAGGAGACTGAAGAACGAAGATCACGTAAAGCTAGTTGAGGCGTTGAAGAGGTTGGAAGAGGAGGGGTTGTGTAGGCTTGAGATTCCGATGATGGAAAAGTTGAGCATAAAGGAACAGGTTGCTGTTATTGCGAGGACTACTGTGAGTTATACTGTCTTGTTATGGTTTTTTGTCCCTCGAGAACGTGACGCGACGAGATAATATCTAACTCGAGATCTTTTTCTTGTTTTGTTTTGTAGATTCTGGTGGGTGTACATGGGAACGGGTTGACGCACCAACTCTTCATGCCTCCCTCGCTCCGTTCAGCGACCTTTGAGATTTTCTTCCCGCCTTGTACGTTTCTCTTCCCTCTCCCCCCTCCATTGCAAAAAACAAAAAAAAACAAGTAATAACGCGTGTCTCTCCCGATACTTAGCATATACGTTCGACTATGAGATCTTGGCGAGGAATATGGGACATAAACATTATGGAGTCCATAACGATACGCTTGTGACGTTCCCGAAGGGAGAATACCATAAGGGCGTCAAGTTTGTTGATGGGTTTCATGGAAGTGCGTGTTTCTCCTTGTTCTCTATTCTCTATTCTCTATTCTCTATTCTCTATTCTCTCTTTCGTTTTCTACTTTCTCCTATCACTTTTTTTTTATCTCAGAAAAGGACGTGCCGCTGACATTAACGCTAAACACACGCCTACTTTTCAGACTCGATACCAGTTTATGGACCTACGATTGCTGATGAGATCCGTAAACGGCTCACGCAGCCTGACGAGGCTGTGGAAGACTGAGCACCTACGACTCGTTATCCAACACCGATGATGATGATGATGATGATGAGAGATATGGACTGTTTAATCGTTGACGTTGATTCTGTAGGGGTAATATGGTGGGACCTGTCTCGTCGTACTGCCCGTTGGCGTGGTATGGCACGGGGAGCTCAGGTGGCCACCGGGCCGTCTATTTGTCTTCGTCGCCTGCGCTGGCGTGGAGAGGAGAGCGTAGACGTGGGTCTATAGTAGGTGGTATATAGGGCGTCGGAGTGATTTATTAGTTATGTAATTATCGGGTTTTGGTTGCGTACATATGAGTGTAATATATATATAACTTGATACACGGGACGTCTCGGTAGACTGATGTGTTTCGTGGAGCCTTGAACGCTTGTTCCTGTGACCCTTTCATATTGAATATTAAGCGCTAAGTATCAGACAGATGTTCATTCATGGGAGAAACCGTTATGACTATGTGACTACATGTTGGTATTCGACCGTTATCCTACATACTATGGAGAAGCTCGAAGTCAGCAACAACATTTCCCCATGAAAAAGAGAAATGTTGGAATTCACTTACCGGTGAGATGTAAGGCGTTAGATACAGAACAAGCACCAGGTTTATAAATTACCACTCGACATGGCATTTTGGCGGGCAAGGAGGGGGCGGCAGTGCTTCTCTGTTTTCGTTGTAATCTATAGGAAGTAGTCAATAACACTCAGCGTCTTCTTTGAAGAGTTTATTAAATGGAACAGAACTCACTGATGCCTCCAGCGGGTACTCCTCCAGCAGCAGTGACGAAGAATGCGGTGACAAGGGAAACAAGCTGGCCAAATGACAAGTTCATTGTGTGATAGATACAGCGGTCGAGCTTAGTGTTTGAGATAGGTGGCTTGATAAAGCACCACTTGTTTTTTTTCTAAGGGACTTATACAGGTTTCGTCGGGCATGCAGCATGCTATCTAATCGTGTAAGTAAAGTAATATTTCGAGGATGTGTAATCTTGTCAAAGCTTTTGAAGCGTCTATGTTGTAAAGCTGCCACCCGTTTTGTTTGTTGGGTTCCCATGCATGTCTTCGGGCGGGAGAATCTATCCCGAAAAATAATTGGGCACTGCTTCTCTGATTGGCAAATTGGTAGCAGTCAGGGCTTAGACACTACTTAGGGCCTCGCTGTCTCCGCCAGATCCCACCATACAACGTTATACCAGCTTAAGCCAAAGCCGTAAGTTGCAGCCTCGTCAGCAAGACTCGCCGCATGGGACTGGGTCTTCACATAAGACTTCTCCCGCCCTGCCAATGTTCAAAGTTTAAATCAATTTCAGCATCGAAATCGATATCTGACTCCAATAAGTAGTTTCATTAGTGTTTGAAAGCCTTGGTAGAGTCCGGTGATGACGGGTGAATATTGGAATGGTGGATGGTGGCTCTATCGAAGGCCTTGGCAAAGTTGAAGGGCGTTGCCTCTTTACGACTCGGAGACCAATATCACGGAGCCTCGAAAATTCCGGTAGGATGTGGTATATGGATCGACTACTACACCAGGTTTGGAAGGACCATTTGCTGTACGGTTTGGCCAGAGCTTCTGGAGGTCGTGTAATGCGCTACGAACACGGATCTGGCATGGAACAACTGAGAGGCAGCAGGGGAAACTAGTAGTACACATAGGCAAGTGAAAGGCAATGTGGCAGCGCAACAGTCCAAGACAACTATCGGATGACTGTTTGACACGGCCCTCTTGTTGTGAGCGCACAGACATCGGGCATGGAAGCGAGTAAAGTACCGTCAGTCCTGCTTACAAGTCGTGGCCGGCAGGGTGTCAGTGGTATAGATAGCCGCTGCGATTGTCTCGGATAAATGACAGAAGATAATGAATTTCTTGACTTTGCGGGTGTTTTGAGCTTGAAATTCCGGCCTCATTCGTCTCACCCTCCCCCCGCAAAGGGCTGTAATAGTAGGCGCTTAGGGAGAGTCCCGCCACTATTGATGCGCTATCAACACGGCGCATCAACCTGTGAGACTCCTGAACCCTTCCCACTAGTATTCCACATAGTCGCTGAGCATCGGCCTTTGACTTTTGAACTTCTCATATGATATGATATTTTCTTGGGATAGGATTAATGAATCAAGAGCTTTATCTCCTGATAGTAAAATAGCTAATCCAAATATATAGTACAGCAGGCGAAACGGGATTGAAGGTCCAACTAATGCATAACTTCGCTAGGCAGCGAGCACTTGCAAGTGATTCAATTTGGAGATTTGATTTTCCTTGCGATTTTAAGGATGGTCACCGTGGACGAGAGTGCCGGGGCTGTGGCTGACCTCATGGCCTACATTCCACTCGGATTAGCACCGTACAACACAAACACAGAAAATGGAAGCAGATCCATGATTCATCTACATGGCATCCTACCACCTCAAATTCGTCCACCTACCATGCTGATCCTGATACACGACTTTGGGAGGGTTTTTCACTCCCAATTCCTCAGCCTCGTCTTTATTCCCTAGAATCTTCTCAACGATGCCGGTTTGCTTTCCCCCTCGAGTGCGGCTCGCGACAGTGTTGCCGACCTGGATGGTTTCACCCCTCTTGTCGACAGTCTCGTTGGACAACACTGTGTTGCCAGTTCGGTAACTTGGTGGATGCTGCGAGTGTGGGTTGGGTGTATCCAGAGTCTTACAGCCAGAGGGTCTATATAAATACCTGAGTTCTGGGAAACTTACCGCATAGTATGTATGGCGTCTCTTCCTCCTAGCCTGAGTGGTCTCCACTTTCAGAGAACACGACTAGATTCACCAGTTATATGATACGACACGTCTATTTATGTAACAATAGGGGCGACGTCTGTGCTATCCGAATCTCGAACACCCGTTCGCTAAGTTCCCAGTGGACCGTAGCATTGTGGTGTTGCTGAATGAACTTCTTGCTTTCAACTAGACGAGTCAGGATCTTATTATACCAATGTAACACGGGGTATGACGTCCGTTCCCTGTTTCAATTCTTGACACTTGGACTCAATATATATTGACTCGGAGGATTCGAGAAAGCACAATCAGCCAGCTAGAGCCTTCAGCACTGCTGTCAAACGGTGACCCACGGCATGGGTGTACAAGATGACAGGATAAAGAAGTCTTTTAGGATCTCATGTCTACGACGGTTCAAATCCCAACCCCAGATAGATATATCGCCGCAGGAGTTGAAAAAATAATCTCGGAATGAGAATTTATCCTTCGTTCTTATTCCCCGCCAGGCCCTCCAAGTCTAGCTTTCCTGCAGCCACATCCATGTGCCTTTGGGCGATGTTGGCTACGTCCTCATAGGCAGCACCAACTTTACCTCCATCTGCCAGCCCGGGAAGTCCCATTGCACGAATGTACTCGTTTGCAATAAAGAATGCTAGGAAAAGTCATGAGTAATGTGTTTTTTCCAAACTGCCATGTTACAATCTCGACGCACCCGTACGCTTGTTGCCGTCCATGAATGGGTGCCCCTTGATGATACCGTACGAGAGTGTCGCGGCAAAATACGCCGGACTCTTTTCAGGCTCATAGAAAGAAAGGTGTAAAGGGCGGCTAAGAGAGGATTCCAGCTCATTGGGCTTCACCACCACAGACTGTGCGGGGTAGACAATCTGGGCGTTGATGCGTTTGACATATTCCGGCGTAAAGAGACGGGACAGTCTAGCAGCATGGGCAGACATAGCACTGTATGATAGGAAAGGTGGACGATGCAATTAATGCTTCGGCAAGTGAGTTGTCGGGTATGTGCTGGGTGATTCATAGCTAACATCTAAATTTGGATGAATGTTTACGGTAACTGTTGTGGGTCCCGGAGCCTGCCGTATCCCGGAGGGTGATGTCAAACTGGTAGCCGGACCCACAGATCAAGATAGACTTCAACTCGACATGGCCGGCCGAGCTTCCTCCGTGTAAGATCAGATCAAGCACCACTTCCGGTCGGCGGTTGAAGCCCGGCATCTGCTCCTTTCCTCCACAACAGTGTCGATGGCACTTCCAGTTCTCTCTAGATCCACGACTCTCGGTCACCTTCGACACATCTTGTCTGCTCACTTGCCTCTGGGTGCGTATATCCCAACTCGTGGTGATCACCAGCAAGCCTCCGGTCCAAAACAGTACAAGGTCACGTTAGATGGGGAGACTCTGTACATCGACAAGGTACTCGCAGAAGCCTTGGGATGGAGAGAAGACACAGAAACCGAAGGTGTTCCCCTTCGTCTCTCCGGTTGGAGTCCGCATTATTTTGCGATAACTCGGAAGGGCACGGATGCGGGTAAGTGCCAGAGTCTCTGCTTCCCCCTGACGGAATGTGTTCTAAGCTTCTCACATTAGATCTTCTCGCACATGGAACCATTGAAAGTAGCCGTAATCCGACAGTGGTTGCCACTTTGGAGTATCTTAAGAAGACTGACTCGGAATGACAAGGTTCAAAAGAGCATTAGCTATATCATTCTGCCCGAGTAGCTGGCGCGTTAACGTTTAGTTCTCAATGGACATGCTAGTCGTATTTTTAACCTCTGCAGCGATATTTCAACCTCTGGCTCCGCCGGACAGAATTAACGATGCCAAGTTGGAAGCAGAAGGATGACTGGCAAACCGGGAATCAGATCAGCAACACGGCAGTAGAGAGTAAGTACAATCCCAGTTCAAAATTCCCCCGGAGTCATCCCATCGCACCGCGCGGAGAACATAGACCTAGGGACGTTGGGAAGACTCTGGAGCTCGTAAAAGCTCGTTTACCCACTCCACAATATAACATGCCTTGCAGAGACCCGGAAGACAGCTGTTTTTAGAGCTTGAGCACCTACAGGCGGCTTTGTGTTCTTATTGCAAGACCGAAAGAGTGCCCAAAGTAATGCCTGGACACGTTCCCTGCAGAAGCAGTCTATCCTAGGAGAATTTGCCCGTGCAGCCCTACAGGGAGGTCTCTCATCCTGCGGGAAATGCCAGAGTTGGTCGAGATGTTGCTAAATGCGAGGAGCACCGCCTTCATTTCGCTAACGGGAGCTTCCGAACGCCCAACGCCTTGCTTCAACGAGCGCGAAGAACAGGATCTACCTCCGGAAAGCGGGCAGAACGCGTGTGCGTGGATGCGGAGATGCGAGAATCAAAAGGCAACGACCAACCCGGAGCTCTTATGCGAGCGTTGTGGAACGCAATCCCATATTGACTATCCGCTCACTCATAGTCATTACCATTGCTTTTTGACACATAGGATGCCTCGTTAGTTGTAGAGCTTACAATACTGCATCGTCGAAGGTCGGGTAACGATAGTAAGTGAAACAAACCGTAAACGAGTCGCGTGTTCGCAACGGATGCCCCACAGGTTTACAAATAACAGGGAGCAGTCCAGGCATATGCGTTACCCATTTCCCACAGGGTAGTCGGGTTTCATGACTTTTAGCTCTTGAATATACATGAGGGGCTGATCTGGTACTAGAGACGAATATCTTACATGACCGAGAAGCTGGCGCGTGGACATGTAGGAGTCTCCTTGAAGGAGGGCGACAACCATGTCCACAGCTAAGGGTCTGCGACTCGGGGACAAATTCTTTTTTCTACCTGATGCAGAGAGCACTGTCACTGTACTGAGGAAGATCTCGCAGCATAAAGTTCTCATCGATAACGGTAGAAATAAAGCCAACATCACAGAAGACGTCCAGCAGCAACCGTGTCGCCTTGTTTTGCACACGTCACCAGTTCTGATTTGATCGTTAATAATGCATTTTTGGGGCATTTTCCTACACGTTTTACCTCGTTATCTTCGAAATGACTAGAATTAGCGCTGGGAAGCATACCTGGAGGTCCAGGGATGTGGCGCCTGTCAGTCACTGTTGAGATATTGCAGCCTTTTTAATTATCTGACTCGGGACTTGGTAGCTTCGTGTCCACTCGCAAACCGAATTGAAAATGCTAATTCTGTTGACCTTATTTTTCCCTTTTTTTACATTCATTGGGTCTTCTGATATTCTAAGAATCTTCTATTCGGATCTTTGCCCAATCTTATGGGGCTCTCGTCAACAGAACGACGAGGAAACATGAGTTGGACATTTAGAGTCGACCCGGATTCCAACCCAAATGAATTTTACATGTCCCTCATTTATTTTCCCCATCCCATACCGTTTGAGGCTGCATTCCGCTGCGTTTCTGCTGCACTGAATTGCACACTCCCAAGTCGGGTCACAGTGGCTGTCCGGATTCCTCGGTGTTTCCCGCTCGTACCAATGAATCTCGGAATCTCGTAAGTACGAGGTGCGACTTGGAGTCTACAACAATCGGTGCTTCATTACATTCAATTAGAATTCCCCTCTTTTTCCGTCGCTTCTATGAAATCATTTTTGAGACACCCGGATACCGTAATAACTACGCCACTTAAGCGCCCATACAACGCCCGCTCCGAAGAGCCGTCTTCAAGTTTCTACTGGGCGAATGGGAAATCGTCCTGCGGCAACACCTCCGGGGTTTTTCGGGGTGATCTCATAGCGCATATGGCCTCTGGGGAGGCTATGCATTATATGCGATATGCAAAAATTATCAAAAGCCCTGCGAACAATGATGGGGAATGCATGAATGTAATGCATTATTATATTTATGCGTGACTACATTATGCATCACGAAAAATTAAATGTATTGGGAAGAAGTTCAGCAGCTGAGTCGCCATAGCCTGGTTCTGTGGGTCCTTGGAACATTACCCCTGATGCTAACGAATGCGGAGGAAGCGACATGGGGCATCTTCAGACAAAACCTCCATTTTTCCAACACTCACCATCTCTACTTGCTGTGTTGTGGGTCCCTGGAACAATACGTCGGGGTAAGGCGTTCACCATTTGTTCACCCCATGTCACAAAGGTCCCTTTAGTGACATGACCATGGGGAGTATAAATGGGTACCCTCGTACAGTATGCCCTTCCTCAGAATCCACTCGTCTTCCAATTCCACAGCTCTATTACAACTGCACAGCTACTATCTCTGCAATTATCCACTATGTCTGCTTCCCGAGTAACTGTTGAGTTCGTCAAGGCCTTGAACAGGATCGCTATTGGCAGTACTACGTCCATCGTTGTCAAGCCCAACGAGCTAGCATCCGCCATCGCTCGCCCTCAGTTCTTTGAGACGTACGAGCCCAATAAAGCTAACCCTCCTCGCCTCGCTGCCGAGCTTGCCTTCGGCATCATCATGAACCACCCCTTCGCCGACGGCAACAAGCGCACCGCTTTCTTTGCCGCGAATGAATTTCTTCGCGAGAAAGGCCAGCCGTTCGTCAACGCCCCCTCGGAGAACATTGCCAAGGATGCCACACTCTTGGAGGCCATTGGGAGGGCCCATGACCTCGTCGCATCTAACCAGATGACTGCTGAGCAGCTTGGAGAGGCGTATGCCCAGGCTCTTGCCCGCATGAAGTGATCAGCTTCCCCTCGGCTGCCCGGCCACCAGTGCTCCCCGTCTTCCTACACAATGTGCACGATGGCCACTTGGGCCACATACTGTCATACCTTTTCTCTTCTTCTCATTCTGTGTACACTAATTAATATCTTAGCCTGTATATGCCCCGCTTTTTTTTTTTTCTCGCTGGGCTGCTCTTTCTCTCGGAATATCTCCCCCTTCCCTTTTCTTCATTGCACTTTAGTGTTGACGTTGACTTGTGACTGTATCCTTTTTTTTTGTAACGGGCCACGGCGCCTTCTTCTCTTTTCTCCAGTTGGTTCCGTCGAGAGCTCATGTACTGTGACTTCTACGGTCTTCCTCCAGATACTCAAGTCCGTGTACATTACGACCATGATCGACTTTGCCATTAGGTTATGTACGTTGTTGCTTTTTGACTTGCTGTTAACCACCTTTGCTTGGGGCAATTAAGGTATACGTAAGACACGCCCAGCCTGGCGATTATCGTAGTCCTGCAACTTGAGACTTGTGACCTGAATCATGAGTTAACAGACAAAAATGTTGATGAATATCATTATGTTGAACATTACAGGACACATGTGTAGGTTGTTCCAGATACTAGTCAGGTACTGAGGAAGGTTGAATCACTTGCATTCCACCCCTCAGAAACCGCTCCGTCCGTCTTCGCAAGGTCGCCAGCATAGAATGGAAAGTCCTAGCCATCAAATGCCACCACTCGGATTACTTGCCACCCCCCTCCAAAAACCCATACAAGTCCAACTTGGACGACAGGTACATAAATATCTTGGAACGTAAGAACCGATTTAATTCGTAAGTGTCATCTTTCACTCAAATCACCCTACTAGTACGTGCACATGGTTAACCGACGATTAACTTCCTTAGATCACACCTATTCACCGGCAACGACGGCCGTCAATACCACCGGAAAACCACTTTCAGAGGGTGCACCCTAATTTGCGTAGATGCACACACAATTGTCGCATACGCCGGCCTCCAAATCATCGAGCGCGGCCCTTCTTGTCTTCCAGATTGATGGACGGTCTACCATAAGCAAAGACCTTGTCTTCATGGCATACCTTACTATTGTTGACGATAGGAGACGGAAGGATAAGACCAAGTATATCTCCAATGACTTTCAACCCCTCAGCTTCTTGCCAAGGACAGCGAGTCTTTGGATTATTAGATGATAGGTGTTACTATCACGGGTCGTTCGTCGTTTGTTGGCTCCCCAAAGTCCCCAAAAAGCCTTGCTTCGATACTAAGACAGGATCCAGGAACTAGGCTGGAGCAATGATTAATTGTGATGCTTGCCACCATGCTTGCCCAACAAAGACTCTATGAGAGGGTTATAGCGGCCTGTCGAACAACACTGTCTTGC